>CAJQZJ010032738.1:2356645-2402520 GCA_907164525.1 Lophiomys imhausi
AGGTGGTTGAAGAATAGACAGCTAGAGTCTCATAGTTAAATTTTGAACTGTTTAGGAATCAAGAGGGTGTTATAGATCTAAGAAGATACTCTTAAAAGTGTGTTGCAAGATAGTATGAATGTTGAGTCACATATAGACCTTTAAACTCATGGAGATGGTTAGATAGTAGAATGTTAAAGTCAGGGTCCAAATATGTATAAACTGGACATTGGGAAGGTATACTGGGCCATTTAACTCTCATAAATGTGGCATATTTATATCTATTGTTTTGTATAATACTTACTGTTATAAGAGAAGGAACCATCTGTTGGACTGAAAGGGGAAACTTCTGGGGGGAAGAGGGTGGAAGGGCGGGATAGGAAGGGGGAATAGGGAGGGGTTTATTACTGAGATGTAACTTGAAGAAAAAAAATAAAGTATTTAAAAAAAAATTTTTTTTTGACCAAAGTGTCCATTTCTTCTTCATTGCTTGAGATTCTTTTCTCCATTTCTTGTATTCTATTGGTGAAATTTGTTTTCAAGATCCTGTTTGTGTTCTTAAATTTTTCTTTTCTGGGGTTCTCTCAGCTGGTGTTTTATTTATTGATTCTATTTGCAATGCATCTTATGGTTGGTGGAGATATTGATCTATTACTGGAAACTTCCCAAAAGGTACTATACTGCCAGAGGACAATCTGGCTCTACTACTCATCCCTGTTTTTTTTTTTTTTTTTTTTTTTTTTTTCACTATAAAGAACCCATCTGTGGTTCCGAAGTATTCACAGACTACCCAGTGTCAAACAGAAAAATACTGAGTGTCTAATAAATCACAGTGCACCGCTGGCTCAAGATCAAGAATCTATAAGAAAATTCATTTTTTAATATTACAATCTTTTAAATATATGAATGTTGGGTGAAATTTTAGTGCTCTTTAGCATGCAAACTCACTTAGTTTTTGAGAGAAAATAAAAACTAAGTATTACTAAGAATTTGTAATTAGTATTTCCATAAATATGCAGTACCTCAGTGAGATTGATTTAAGTTTATTGTCTACTTTGTTAAATTATTTTAATTTTTATAATTTGGGAATTACTCACAGCGATAATTCTTTCATAATAGATTCTGACACCAAGATTTAAAAGTTAAATTAATGCTAACATGACATTTGTAATCTTAAAATAAAAATATACATATATAAATTTAATATTGGTATTTTAAAATAAAGCAACACTACTAAGCTTTAGGAGGGACTCAGATAATTAGCACTCTTGCCTTCTGCTGCAGTGCTGAGTGCTGGTTGACAGCACATCTTCTCTATTGCTAAATGACCTGCCTCTGCATTTAATTTGAATAATGTTCTGACAGCTTTAATCAACCATAAAATGTAACCAACAGAAAACAGACTGAAGCCTTCATTCAGATGGTTTTTGTAAGTATTCAATATTGGCATAAACAGTAAGCATTGTTTGTATTATACACCCTCACCCTACCTTGACTTTACTTGTGCTTTTCAACAAAAATCAAGCTATACAATAAAAACCTTGCTCAATTATGATTAATTAGCATCCGTTTTCCCCAACAATGGGCTCTTTCTATTCAGAAATGAAAAACAAGAGGGAAATAGCTTTGCAGAATAAATTAACCCAGGGAATCTCTTCTACTAAATTAAAAAAAAAAACTTTAAAATTTATCATTCATGAATTCAAATGGAAAATATATACTGTTGATGTACTGCCTACACTACTAAATTCCTATACAAAAGAAATAGTAATAAAAGATCAGGTAAAAATCCAATTATATTTTATTTCTGTGAAATCAATTAATTAAATGTGCTTGACATGTGTGTACCGGTGTGGGCTCTATCTACAATCTAAGTTGTTAACTATCATGAAAGACTTACAGAGGTATGACAGTTTCAAATCTCTATGTCCTATGGAGAAGTTTTTAAGCCTTTAATGTCTGTAATCTAATGTTGAGAGAGCACTCATTCATTGGTAGAATGCTCACTAAAGAACACTATAAGCCCACTCTCTGTTATTCCAAGAACAATACATGGCATCGAATATGACAGCAGAGAATTCAGAGGTAAAGTATCTAAGTAAAGATAAAGTAAGTGAATGCTGATGTGGATAGGCAAGTAGCTGGTAACTAAGATGTCTCCTAATAGTTAAGTCACAGATAAAGCACGTCTGATTCAGAAGCAAAAAGGTAATGATTATTCAGGATTTTGAAAAAGGGCAGAAGCCTTGTCCCTATTTGTACCATGTGTGGCTTTACCTGAGTACATATCTCTCTGGTTATTTCCCAATACTGAACACAATTCTTGGTCTTATACATTTTTTGCTTTAGTGGGACTTCCAAACACAACACATTACTTATTTAACTTATAAAATTTCCATGATACATAAATTGATTTCTGACTTATATAGAAAATGGCTTGAAATCTATATCTTTTTATTTATGTCCTTATTGTAAAATATTTAAGAGTAGATAATAGAAATTCAGAATTTTGAAAAATGAAGGAAGCATAAAAAATGAACTAGACTCACCACCTAGTCAATGTAGGAGAGATATACAAAAATAAAAATTTTCTTCCAGTAATGAAGATTTTATACTTGATATATAAAGCAGGAAGAAGGAGGGCTTTTTAAAAAAAATCTACTTTAGTCTTATTTCACCACCAACAATACTCCAGCTTATCTGTTAACATCTAAAACTCACTCAATTACATCAGTAGGAGAGACATGCATGAATGATGGGGAAAGATAAAATTTATATTGCTCACTTTAGTGTTTCTTTTAAGCTTTCTAAAACTATATTTTAAATCAGGTTGTTTGATGAAAATGATAATAATACTATTTGTAATCTAGTTAAGGTTAATTGTACTATATAAATTAAAGACGATTTTAAGTTTATAGAGAGATTATCAGAAGAAAAGAAAAGATATTAAAGGTCATCTGTAATATCTCAAACACAATCACTAACATTATTGGTTGGTAGACTAATAAATATGTTATATAAATCATTGCATATAAAACAATTATTGATACATTGGATATAAAATACACACTCTTAAGTCTCCCTTAGTGTAATGAGACTATATTTTCAGATTAGAAAGCATGATTTTTTACACTGAAAATTTTTTGTAATAAAACATCTTGCAATAGCCTTATAGTTCATGTTAAAACAAGGCTATTACATCAATATGTGAATTTTGTATAATCAATAAAATATAGGAAATTATGCAATGTGCTGAACATCCTAACAATTATAAAATTAATCTTGATATCTCACACAAGAATGAACATGGGATCTGAATTCAAATTTACTTTCTCTTTGGATCATGAGTTGAAAAAACTTATCATTTTTCTACAAAAACAGACCAGTTGATCAATGGAATCGAATTGAAAACCTTGAAATGAACCCACTTATGGTCATTTAATTATTGACAAAGAAGCCAAAACTGTACAATGGAAAAAGGACAGCATCTTCAACAAATGGTGCTGGTATATATGTCAATATGTAAAAGAATGAAACTAGACCCATACTTATCGCCTTGCACAAAACTCAAGTCCAAGTGGATCAAAGACCATAAAGTCCCAATACCCTACATCTAATAGAAGAGAAAGTGGGGAAAAGCCTCGAACTCATTGGCTCAGGTGACAACTTCTTGAACAGAACACCAATAGCTCAGGCTAAGACCTACAATCAATAAATGGGACATCATGAATCTAAAAGCTTCTGTAAGGCAAAAGACACTGTCATTCGAACAAAATGGCAACCGACAGACTGGGAAAAGACCTTTACCAACCCCACATCCAAAAGAGGGCTAATATCCATAATTTACAAAGAAGTCAAGAAATTAAATGCCAAGAAAACAAATAATCCAATCAAAAAATTGGGAACAGAGCTAAATAGAGAATTCACAAAGGAGGAAACCCTAATGGCAGAGACACTTGAAGAAATGCTCAGCATCCTTAATCATCAGAGAATTGCAACTCAAAACAACTCTGAGATTCCATCTCACACCTGTCAGAATGGCTAAGATCAAAAACTCAAATGACAGTACATGCTGGCGAGGGTGTGGAGAAAGGGCAACCCTCCTCCATTGCTGGTGGGACTGCAAAATTGTACAACCACTGTAGAAATCAGTCTGGTGATATCTTACAAAACTTTGAATAGTTCTACCTCAAGACCAAGCCATACCATTTCTGGATACACATCCAAATGATTCCTCACCAAACCACAAGGACCTTTCCTCATCTATGTTCATAGCAGCCTTATTTGTAATAGCTAGAAACAGGAAGCAACCCAGTTGTCCCTCAGCAGAGGAATGAATTTAAAAAAACAAAAACAAAACAAAACTGTGGTATCTCTACACAATGGAATCTACTCAGGTATCAGAAACAATGAAATCATGCAATTTGCTTCCAAATGGATGGAACTAGAAAAACTCATCCTGAGTGAGCTGACATAAACTCAGAAAGATGCACATGGCATCTATTTATTTATAATTGGATTTTAGCCATATAGTACAAGATAACTATACTACAATGAATGCACCAAAGGAACAGGAACATAGACTTTGTTACCTGTTAATGGACACTTTGTCCTACTGGTGCTGCCATGTAGGCCCCCAGGTTATGAGGAAGCTCTTAGCCCTCATATGACTGCTGAACTTGGGCAGGGGACTGATATGTAGGGACACTCCACTCTGGAGAAGTAGGTTAGAAGGGAGAGGGTGTAGAGGGTGGGAGGGTGGGACTGGGAGGGGTGGAAAGAGGGCACGGTGATGAAGATGTAACCTGAAGTGATAAATAAACATTGAAAAAGAAAAAAGAGTGATCATTTTTGAACCAGCAAAGAAGTATTGTCTAGTAAGTAGAAAGTTGGTTATTAGCCATCGATTATTTATCTTTTATTGATTACGATAGAAAATTAAGAGCAAAAATTATGTTCTATTGAATCTTATACCTTTGGCTACTTTACCCATGAAAAATTTTAAGACACACAAGAAAGAAATTTAAGAATCTAATAGAAGATGGAAAGACCTCTCATGCTTATGAGTTGGTAAATTAATACTATGATATGACCATCATATCAAAAGAAATGCCATCAGATTATTTATCTTTCATTGACTATGATAGAATATTAATATCAAAAGTTATGTTCTGTTGAAAAGAAATATAATCCCTAATGGCCGAGAGACACTTGAAGAAATGCTCAACATCCTTAATCATCAGAGACATGCAACTCATGACAATTCTGAGATACCATATCACACCTGTCAGAATGGCTAAGATCAAAAGCTCAAATGACAGCACATGCTGGCGAGGGTGTGGAGAAAGGGGAACCCTCCTCCATTGCTGGTGGGAGGGCAGGCTTTTACAACCACTGTGGAAGTCAGTATGGTGATATCTTAGAAAACTTGGAATAGCTTTGCCTTAGGACCCAACCATACCACTTCTGGGTATACACCCAAATGACTCCTCTCGGAATCATAAGGAAGTTTCCTCCTCTATGTTTATAGCAGCCTTATTTGCAATAGCTAGAAACTGGAAACAACCCAGATGTCCCTCAACCGAAGAATGGATTAAAAAACTATAGTACATCTACACAATGGAATATTACTTAGCTATCAGAAACAATGAAATTATGCAATTTGTAGCCAAATGGATGGAACTAGAGAAGCTCATCCTGAGTGAGCTAACCCCGACTCAGAAGGATGCACATGCCATCTAATCACTTATAGTAGGATTTTAGCTATATAGTACCGGATATCTATACTACAACTAACACACCAAAGGGAACATGGACATAGACTTTTGTTTGTTTGTTTGTTTGTTTGTTTGTTTGTTTAGTTTTCTCTCCCTAGCAATGAGACACTTTTCACTGGTGGTACTGCCTTGTAGGCCCCCAGTGTATGCGGAGGCTCTTGGCCCTCATGTGACTTCTGAACTGGGGCGAGGGACTGTTATGTCGGGATACTCCACTCCAGAGGAGTGGGATGGAAGGGTTAGAGGATAGAGGTTGGGAGGGAGGGGCTGGGAGGGGGAGAAAGAGGAAAATATGATAGAGATATACCCTGAAGCAACAAATAAATAAATTTATGTATAAAAAGAAAAGAAATATAAAAGAACTACATTTCAATTTGAAGGTCAGCAAAAATAAAATATTTAGGTACTCTGTTTCAGTACCTAAATACTCCCCAATGGACTTTACACAGTATCCAACAATACTGCAGAATACTCTCCAATTTTTAAACCATACACCTTTGTCATTAAAAAAGAATCTATATTCTAAAAAAATTATTAAACTATTTATCATTATTTAGATTATTGTTAATTTGTTCACTGTTGTTAATCCTTACACAGCCATTATAAATGAATACACACATACACCACGTGGATTTTCACAAACGTTGGCCTGAATTGAGCAATCCTAGCCCATCTATGCTAGCTCTTAATTCTGTTACCCAAATATGACCCCATATATACATATGTCCCCTTGGACTGCCATTCTTCATGATATGCCGATGTTCCTGCCCATGTGGAATGATGTTCTTTTTTTCTAACCCATGGCGTGTGTCTTCTTCCTGCTTCCGGCTGGAATGCATTAATTCTCTGTATAAAGTGCAGACTTCCTGTTCTAATCTCAGGAAGTCCCACTTTTCTCTGTTTTTGCCCAATCTCAGGCCTCGGAGTTTTATCTAACCAATCAGAGTTAATGTAAGAAACAGACAGCAAGCAGGACCAATTAATTAACATTTAGAATGCTTAACACAACCCCATCACTATATTACTATATTATAAGCATGAATTGTATTTGGAGCATAAGAAATTTGTTTGATTTTCTAAAAGAAGAAAAAAAAATTGCAAGTATATTATTCATGCCTTCACCTTCCTCCCTCAAAATCCTTCTGTGTGCTCATCC
This sequence comes from Lophiomys imhausi, assembly GCA_907164525.1. Classification (NCBI taxonomy): domain Eukaryota; kingdom Metazoa; phylum Chordata; class Mammalia; order Rodentia; family Muridae; genus Lophiomys; species Lophiomys imhausi. The sequence goes on from CAJQZJ010032738.1 coordinate 2,363,558, forward strand.
ACCTTGCTCTGTTTCTAATATTTGGCCCTTTTTCTTTAATTGTTGTATATTTCCTTTATTATATTTATGTATGGGACTTGTATCCCTTATCTCTCCAAGACGTTTATCATAAAAGTGTATTGGCTTTTGTCAGATGCTTTTTCGGCATGTAATTATATGATTATGTGGTATTTTTCTTTCAGTTTGTTTATATATTGGATTACACTAATGTATTTTTGTATGTTAAACCATCCCTGCATCCCTGGAATGAAGCCTACTTAATCATGGTGGATGATATTTCTGATGTGTTCTTGGATTCGCTTTGATGGTAATTTATTGAGGATTTTTGCATCAATATTCATGAAGAAAATTGGTCTGAAATTCTTTTTCTTTGTTGAATCTTGGTGTGGTTTAGGTATCAGGGTGACTGTGGCTTCATAGAATGAGGTTGGCAATGTTCCTTCTGTTTTATTTTGTAGAATAGTTTGAGGAGTATTGGTATTATCTCTTCTTTGAAAGTCTGGTAGAATTTTCTGGCAAGGCCATCTGGCCCTGGACTTTTTTTTTGGTTGGCAGACTTTTGTTGACTCTTTCTATTTTCTTAGGAATAGTAATGTTCCTTACAGAACAGTTTAAATTGTTCACCTGATCTTGATTTAACTGTGTTAAGTGAAATCTGTCAAGAAAATCATCTATTTCATTTAGGTTTTCCAATTTTGTAGAATACCTAATGATTCTTTGGATCTCCTCAATGTCTGTTGTAATGTCCCCATTTTCATTTCTGATTTTGTTAATTTGGATAATATCCCTCTGGCTTTTCATTAATTTGGCTAGAGGTTTATCTATCTTGTTGCTTTTTCAAAGAACTCTTGGTTCATTGGTTTTTTTGTATTGTTTCCTTTGTTTTTAAGTGATTGATTTCACCCTTGAGTTTGATTATTTCCTGCCATCTACTCCTCTGGGGCATGTTTGCTTCTTTTTGTTCTAGAGCTTTTAGGTATGCTTTTAAATTGCATGTATGAGAACTCTCCAATTTCTTTTTTTTTTTTTAACGATGAGACAGTTTTATTCCCAGCCTTATTTTAATGATAAATTCAGCTATACTCTGTCTTCCTTATAACATACTGGAACTTTTATTATTATTATTATTATTATTATTATTATTATTATTATTATTATTATTATTATTTCTTCAAGTTACATCTCAATCACAATCCCCTTCCCACTACCTCCTCTGGTCTCACCTTCCCACCCTCTTCCCACCCTCTTCCTCCTCATTCCCGCATCTTATTCCTTTTTTTTTTAAAGATTAAGATATATCTTTTTTCCCCCAACAGCTACCCCTTTCAATCCAACAAATGGCTCTTTCTCTTATAACAACAAAAATAATTAGGCCAAAATTATGAGAATTATAAGGCTTAGCATACATTCCCAATGTCCAGTACATATGTATTTGGCAACTGACTTTAACATTCTAGTATGCAACCATCTCCAGGAGTTTAAAGAACTATATCCAACTCAGCTTCCATCCTAACTTGCATCACAATTTTAAAAACATCTTCTTAGATCCAGAACACCCTTTTAATTCCAAAACAACTCAAAATTTAACTATGGGACTATAGATACCTAGTCTTCAACCACATCAGAGACCTGAAAAGGATAAATATATCTGATTATACAGGAAGTGCATGACAAGCAGCTTCCAAAACGAAGAAACGACATACAGCTGGCTGCCTGGACAGTTCCCAATTTCTCTTCATACATTACAGCATCAATCTTCAGCCGTTTTGTCTGACAGATATTAATTGTAAAGCAGGAATTTTGAGGGACCTGCCTACCCTGTCTTGAAAGAGCTAGGCTATCGTATTACCTGCTTTCAAGTTTTGTCCTTTTTGAACAGCAGTCTGTCTACAGTTGAAGCAAAGGATTTTAGATTATATTTGGCTACATTGGTACTGCTCTTTGTATAATGATACAAAATTAAGATTATATTTGGCTACATTGGTATTGATCTTTGTACAATGATACAAAATTAAGGTTAACTCTTTTCAAGGTATTGTACCTAGGTAACTCTTAAAAATGAAATGTGAAGTTTTGGCCTTTTGGTTTTTTTTTTTGTTTGTTTGTTTCAAAATATATTTTTATTCTTTGATAAATATAAATTATTCTTTGATAATTTCATACATATAAACAAAGTACTTTGTATATACTCTCCACTATAAGCCTTTCGGATTCCCACACACACTGCATTATTTTCCCACCTTCATGTCCTTTACAAAAATTCACTGAGTCTAATTAGTGTCTCTTATATACCCATGAGTGACCAAATAGGAGCCATACCCCTGAAGAAAATTGATTCTCCCTTTCTAAGTAGTTGCCAACTGCCCATAACTACTCAGCTAGGGATGGAGCATTGTGTTCCCCTCCTCAACCATGTGGAAAGTCTAATTGGTTTGAATCATGAAGGTCTTGGTAGACAGTCACAGTTACTGTAATTCATGATGCAATGGTGACACCTTGTCAGAAGACACAATTTCACAGCAGTCCTCTTTTACCACTGGCTCTACATTTAGAGCTCAGCATTTTCTATCACTTTCTTTCTGAACTACTGCCAACCTCTGCAGTACCTGCTGCCGACTAAAAAAAAAAAAAAAAGATTCTCCAATAAGGTAAGGCAGATGCACTAATACATGGGTGTCTTGAGGTAGAACTATTCTAATTTTCTTAGAAGGTGTCAGACTGATTTCCAGAGTAGTTCTACAAGTTTGCATTCCCAAAAGCAATGGAGAAGTGTTCCCCTTTCTCTAAATCTCCTAGCAAGTGAAGTCACTTGAGGTTTTTTTCCCTTTATTTTTTATTTCTTCAAGTTACATCTCAATCGCAGTCCCCTCCCAATTCCCCCCACCAGTCCCACCCTCCCATCGTCAAACCCCATCCTCTTCCCTTTTTTTTAAGTTTAAGGTATATCTTATTTCCCCCTAAAGTTTCACCTTTCAGTCCAACAAATGGCTCTTTCTCTTATAATAATAAATACAACACAACACAACAGAGGTAATTAGGCCACAGTTATGAGGTTATATGGCTTAGCAAACATTCCCAATGTCCAGTCCATATGTATTTGGCACCTGACTTTAACATTCTACTATCTAACCATCTCCATGAGTTTAAAGTTCTATATCTAACTCAACATTCATACTAACTTGCAACACAATATTAAAAGTATCTTCTTAGATCTATAACACTCTCTTGACTCTTAAAAAACTCATAATTTAATTATGAGAATCTAGCTATCTGTTCTTCAACCACCTCAGAGACCTGAGAGAGATAAATATATCTGATTTTATAGGAAGTACAGGGCCTGCAACTTCCAAAACTAAGAAATGACATACCAGTGGCTGCCTGGACAGTTCCCATTTTCTCTCCATACATTACAGCATTGATCTTCAGTAGTATGGCCCCATTTCTCTGACAGACATTTATTGTAGAGAAGGGTTTATGAAGGACTTGCCTACCCTGTGTTGGCAGAGCTAGGCTGTCGACTTACCTGCTTCCAAGTTTTGTCCTTTTTGGACAGCATTCTGTCTACAGTTGGAGCAAGGGGTTCCTACCAAGAGATAGGCTTGCAAATAATTCAGTCATCTCCCACTGGAGATTCTTCGGTGCTCATCTTCTACTTGGGGTAGAATAGGGCGTGCTGTCAGGAGTTGATATGTCTTGGTATAAAAAAACTAAAGTTACAAAAACATCTTTGAATGCCATATTCTGAAGATCTCTTGAGGTTTTTGAAGAGGCCCTATCTGTCTCTTCTATTAGGGTAAGAAGATGTTGCTTGTCTCTTAGCAGGTTTATTTCTGATTAGTTTAGAAAATAATTATAATAGGCTGTCATAGTACCTAACAGAATGACCGGCTTGCATAACTATTAGTTTGCATTTCTTAATTTCCTAAACAGTTTATGACAATTAGTAGTAAAAGGCCGAAACATCACATTTCATTTTTTTTCTTTACTTCCTAACATTTGTATCCCATTTCTCTGGGGTGGGCTGTCCTTATAGAACAGTCCCTCATCTCAGTTGAGAGGTCGTATGAGGGCCAAAGGCCTCCTCATTCATTGGGGGTCTACGAGGCAATAGAATCAGTGAAAAGTGTCTCATTGCCTGGGAGAGAGAACTAAAAAACAAACAAACAAATAAGCAGACAAATAGATAAAAAAGACTAAAAAATAGAAAAAAATAGAAAATATATAATAAATAAATAAATAAAAATAAAATATAAAAAGTCTATGCCCAAGTCCCATTGGTGTGTTAGTTGTAGTAGCGATACCTTCTACTATATAGCTAAAATCCTACTCTAAGTGAATAGATGCCATATGCATCCTTCTGAGTCTGGGTTAGCTCACTCAGGATGAGCATTTCTAACTACATTCATTTGGCTGCAAATTGCATAATTTCATTGTCCCTGATAGCTAAATAATATTCCATTGTGTAGTTGTACCACAGTTTTTTGACCCATTCTTCGGTTGAGGGACATCTGGGTTGTTTCCAGTTTCTAACTATTACAACTAAGGCTGCTATAAACATAGATGAGGAAACTTCCTTATGATTCTGTAAAGAGGCATTTGGGTGTATACCCAGAAGTGGTATGGCTGGGTCCTGAGGCAAAGCTACTCCAACTTTTCTGAGATATATGCAGACTGACCTCCATAGTGGTTGCACCAGCCTGCACTCCCACCAGCAATGGAGTAGGGTACCAATTTCTCCACACCCTCACCAGCATGTGTTGTCATTTGAGCTTTTGATCTTAGTCATTCTGACAGGTGTGAGATGGAATCTTAGAGTCGTCTTGAGTTGCATTTCTCTGATGATTAAGAATGTTGAGCGTTTCTTCAAGTGTCTCTCAGCCATTAGGGTTTCCTCCTTTGTGAATTCTCTATTTAGCTCTTTCCCCATTTTTTGATTGGATTATTTGGTTTCTTGGCATTTAATTTCTTGAGTTCTTTGTAGATTTTGGATATTAGCCCTCTGTTAGATGTGGGGTTGGTGAAGATTTTCTCCCAGTGTGTAGGCTGCCGTTTTGTTCGAATGACAGTGTCTTTTGCCTTACAGAAGCTTTTCAGTTTCATGATGTGCCTTTATTGATTGTTGATCTCAGGTCCTGAGCTGTTGGTGTTCTGTTCAGGAAGTTGTCACCTGTGCCAATGAGATCGAGGGTTTCTCCCACTTTTTCTTCTAGTAGGTTTAGTGTGACCGGCCTTATGTTAAGGTCTTTGATCCACTTGGACTTAAGTTTTGTACAAGGTGATAAGTATGGGTCTAATTTCATTCTTTTACATGTCAGCATCGACTTGGACCAGCACCATTTGTTGAAGAGGCTGTCATTCTTCCATTGTGCCGTTTTGGCTTCTTTGTCAAAAATTAGGTGGCCATAAGTGTGTAGGTCTATTTCTGGATCTTCAATTGGATTCCATTGATCTACTGGTCTGTTTCTACACCAATACCATGCTGTTTTTATAACTATTGCTCTGTACTACAGCTTGAAATCTGGGATGGTGATACCTCCAGATGTTATTTTATTGTACAGGATTGATTTAGCTATTCTGGGCTTTTTGTTGTTCCATATGAAATCGAGAATAAGTCTTTCCAAGTCTATAAAAAATTGTGTTGGTAATATGACAGGAATTGCATTGAATCTATATATTGCTTTTGGTAGGATGGCCATTTTTATTATGTTGATCCTACCTATCCATGAGCATAGGAGATCGTTCCATCTTCTAAAGGCCTCTTCCATTTCTTTCTTCAGGGGCTTGAAGTTATTGTTCAGGTTCTTCACTTGCTTGGTTAGAGTTACCCCTAGGTATTTTTTGTTGTTTGTGGCTATTGTGAAGGGCGTTGTTTCCCTTATTTCTTTCTCAGCCCATTTTTTTTTTTGTTGTATAAAGAAGGGCTTCTGTACAGCGTCCTGCAACACTTGCCACCTTGTGACTGTTGACCCTGAAATCAAAATACGTCTGCGCCGGCCGCCGCCATCTTGGGTTAAAAAACTGTGGTACATCTACACAATGGAATATTATTCAGCTATCAGGAACAATGAAATTATGCAATTTGCAGCCAAATGGATGCAACTAGAAAAGCTCATCCTGAGTGAGCTAACCCAGACTCAGAAGGATGCATATGGCATCTATTCACTTATAGTAGGATTTTAGCTATATAGTAGAAGGTATTGATACTACAACTAACACACCAAAGGGAACTTGGACATAGACTTCTTATTTTTAATTTTTATTCTTTATTTATTTTTTTATATTAGTTACATTTTTTCTATTTTTTAGTCTTTTTTATCTATTGTATGCTTATTGGTTGTTTGTTTAATAGTTCTCTCTCCCGGGCAACGAGACACTTTTCAATGATGGTACTGCTTCTTAGATCCCCAATGAATGAAGAGGCTCTTGGCCCTCATACGACCTCTCAACTGAGATGAGGGAATGTTATATAAGGACACTCCACCCCAGAGAAATGGGATGGAAGGGTTAGGAGGTAAAGAAAAAAATGAAATGTGATGTTTCGGCCTTTCACTTCTAACTGTCATAAACTGTTTAGGATAATTAAGAAATGCAAACTAATGGTTATCAAGCCGGTCATTCTGTTAGGTACTATGACAGCCTATTATAATTACTTGCTAAGCTAATCAGAAATAAACCTGCTAAGAGACAATCAACATCTGCTTACCCTAATATAAGAGATAGATAGGGGCTCTTCAAAAACCTAAAGAGATCTGCAGAATATAGCATTCACAGATGTTTTCGTAACTTTAGATTTTTTTATATCAAGACATCAACTCCTGACAGCACCCCCTATTCTCCTCCAAGTAGAAGATGAGCATCGAAGAATCTCCAGTGGGAGATGATTGAATTAGTCACAAGCCTATCTCTTGGTAGGAAAAGACCCTTGCTCGAACTGTAGACAGAATGCTGTCCAAAAAGGACAAAACCTGGAAGCAGATAAGTCAACAGCCTAGCTCTGCCAAGACAGGGTAGGTAAGTCCTTCATAAACCCTGCTCTACAATCAATGTCTGTCAGAGAAGTGGGGCCAAACAACTGAAGATCGATGCTGTAATGTATGGAGAGAAAATGGAAACTGTCCAGTCAGACACTGGTATGTCATTTCTTACTTTTGGAAGCTGCAGATCCTGTACTTTCTATAAAATCAGATATATTTATCCCTCTCAGGTCTCTGAGGTGAGTGAAGAACAGATATATAGAGTCTCATAATTAAATTTTGAGTTGTTTAGGAGTCAAGAGAGTGTTATACATCTTAGAAGATACTTTTAAAATTGTGTTGCAATTAGTATGAATGTTGCGTCAGATATAGAACTTTAAACTCATGGAGATGTTTAGATAGTAGAATGTTAAAGTCAGGTACCAAATACATATGGACTGGTCATTGGGAATGTATGCTAAGCCATATAACCCTCATAACTGTGGCCTAATTACCTCTGTTGTTTTGTATTGTATTTTATTGTAAGAGGAAGAGCCATTGGTTGGACTGCAAGGGGAAAATGTAGGGGGAAATAAGTTATACCTTAAACTTAAAAGAAAAAAAAAAAAGGGAAGAGGATGGGGGGTTCAGGGTGGGAGGGTGGGACTGGAGGGGGAATAGGAAGGGTACTGAATCTGAGATGTAACTTGAAGAAATAAAAAATAAAGGAAAAAAAAAGAAGGGCTTCTGATTTTTTAAAATTAATTTTGTATCCAGCCACTTTGCTGAAGGTGTATGAGCTACAAAAGTTCTCTGGTGGAATTTTTGGGGTCGCTTGTGTATATTGTCATATCATCTGAAAATAGGGATAATTTGACTTCTTTGTTTCCAATGTTTATCCCTTTGATCTCCTTTAGTTGTCTTATTGCTCTTGCAAGAACTTCAAGTACTATATTGAGGAGATATGGTGAAAATGGATATCCTTGCCTTGTCCCTGAGTTTAGAGGAAATGCTTCAAGTTTCTCTCCACTTAATTTGATGTTGGCCACTGGCTTGCTGTATTTTGCCTTTATTATTTCTAGGTACGGTCCTTGTATGCCCATTCACTCCAGAACTTTTAGCATGAAGGGGTGTTGGATTTTGTCAAATGCTTTTTCTGCATCTAGCGAGATTATCATGTGGTTTTTTTTCTTTCATCTCTTTATATGGTGAATGATGTTGATAGACTTTCGTATTTTGAACCATCCCTGCATTGCTGGGATGAAGCCTACTTGATCATGGTGCATGATACTTTTGATGTATTCTTGAATTCGGTTTGCTGATATTTTATTAAGTATTTTTGCATCTATGTTCATGAGGGAGATTGGTCTGAAGTTCTCTTTCTTTGTTGGGTCTTTGTGTGGTTTAGGAATCAGGGTGACTGTGAACTCATAGAATGAGTTTGGCAATGTTCTTTCAGATTCTATTTTGTGAAAGAGTTTGAAAAGTATTGGTGTTAGCTCCTCTTTGAAGGTCCAGTAGAATTCCATGCTAAAACCATCTGGCCCTGGGCTTTACTTGGTTGGGAGATTTTTAAATGACTGTGTCTATTTCCTTAGAGGTTATAGGGCTGTTTAATCTGTTTATCTGATCTTGATTTAGCTTCGGTAGGTGGAATCTATCAAGAAAATTGTCCATTTCACTTAAGTTTTCAAATTTGGTGGAGTATAGATTTTTAAAGTAGGATCCAAATATTCTCTGGATTTCCTCCATGTCTATTGTTATTTCTACCTTTTCATTTCTGATTTTGTTGATTTGTGTTTTCTCCCTCTGTCTTTTATTTAATTTTGCTAAGGGTCTGTCTATTTTGTTGATTTTCTCGAAGAACCAACTCTTGGTTTCATTGATTCTTTGTATAGTTCTTTTTGTTTCTAAGTTGTTGATTTCAGCCCTAAGTTTGATGATCTTCTGCCTTCTGCTTATCTTGGGACTGTTTGCTTCATTTTTTTCCAATTCAGCCAGTTTACCTGTTAATTCGCTGATATGAGCTGTCACAATTTTCTTTTTGAAGGCACTTAGTGCTATAAACTTTCCTCGTAACACAGCTTTCATTGTGTCCCATAGGTTTGGGTATGTTGTGTCTTCATTTCGTTGGATTTTAAGAAGCCTTCGATTTCCTTCTTTTTTTTCTTCCCTGACCCAGTGATCCTCTAGTAAAGAGTTGCTCAATTTCCATGTGAGTGTAGACTTTCTGTTGATTCTTTTGCTATTGAAATCCAGCTTTATTCCATGGTGGTCTGATAAGATACAAGGGGTTATTTCAATTTTCTTGTATCTGTTGAGGCTATCTTTGTGTCCAATTATATGGTCAATTTTGGAGAAGGTTCCATGAGGTGCTGAGAAGAAGGTGTATTCTTTTGTGTTTGGGTGAAACGTTCTGTAGAGACCTGTTAGGTCCATTTGGTTCATGATCTCTGTTAGACTCATTATTTCTCTGGCTTCTGTCTTAATGATCTCTCCATCATTGTGAGTGGGGTGTTGAAGTCTCCGACTATCAAAGTGTTTGGATCGATGTGCGATTTAAGTTTTAGAAGCATTTCTTTTAAATATGTAGGTGCCTTTGTATTTGGGGCATAGATGTTCAATATTGAGATGTCCTCTTGGTGGTTATTTCCTTTAACGAGTATGTAATGCCCTTCTCTGTCTTTTTTTATTAACTTCAATTGGAAGTCTATTTTGTTTGATATTAGGGTGGCTACTCCAGCTTATTTCCTGGTCCATTTGCTTGGAAAACCTTTTCCCAGCCCTTTACTCTGAGATAGTGTTTATCTTCAATAGTGAGGTGTGTTTCTTGTATACAGCAAAAAGATGGGTCTTGTTTACAGATCCAGTCTGTTAGTCTGTGTCTTTTTATTGGCGAGTTGAGTCCATTGATGTTGATAGATATTAGTGACCAGGGGTTGTTATTTCCCATTATTTTGGTAATGCTGGTTGTCTTGTGTTTCTTTTTGTTTAGTTGCTGTGGAGGTTTCTATTTCCTCTGTTTTCTTGGTTGTAGTTATCTTCTCTGGGTTGGAATTTTCCTTCTAGGATCTTCTGTAGGGCTGGGTTTGTGGGGAGATATTGTTTAAATTTGATTTTGTCATGGAATATCTTGTTTTCTCCATCTATGTTGATAGAGAGTTTTACTGGTTATAGTAGTCTGGCTGGGCAGCTCTGTTCTCTCAGGGCTTGTAGGACATCCGTCCAGGTCCTTCTAGCTTTTAAATTTTCTGAGGAGAAATCAGTTGTGATTCTGATGGGTCTGCCATTGTATGTGGCTTGACCTTTTTCTCTTACAGCTTTTAATATCCTTTCTTTGTTCGCTACATTTGGAGTTTCTATTATGTGGTAAGAGGAGTTTCTTTTCTGATCTAATCTGTTTGGTGTTCTGTATGCCTCTTGCATTTTTACTGGCATCTCTTTCTTTAGGTTTCGGAAGTTTTCTTCTATGATTTTGTTGAAGATATTTCCTGGACCATGGAGTCGGGAGTCTTCTCTTTCCTCTATGCCTATAATTCTTAGGTTCTGTCTTTTCATTGAGTCCTTGATTCCTTGGATGTTGTGGGTGAGAGATTTTTTAGCTTTCTCATTTTCTTTGGATGTTGTACTGATTTCTTCCATCAAATCTTCCATGCCTGAGATCCTGTCTTACTTCTCTTGCATCCTATTTTTGATACTCACATCCGTAATTCCTGTTCTCTTCCCTTGATCTCCATTTCCTCTTTTAACACTGCCTGTGTTTTCTTTATTGTTTCCATTTCTATTTTCAGGTCTTGAATAGTATTGTTCGTTTTGTACATTTCCTTCTCCAGTTTGCTTGTTTTTGCCTGGAAATCTTTCATTGCTCTGTCCTTTTCCTGTTCAAGCTGAGTCACCTTGTCTTGGAGGTCTTTAATAGTGTAATTCATTGTTTTGACTTGTAAAATTGTGGCTTCTTTGAATTCCTTCATGGATTTAAGTTCTTCTTGAAGGGACTCTATCACTTTCCATAATGTAGAATTGTCATCGTTTTCATGTGTTTCAGCTGTGGTGAGGTGGTTCGGGCTTGATGGAATAGCGTTGCTTTCTTTTGTTGGAGTCTTTTCGCTCTGTTTTTTTGTTTTGTTTTTTTTTTTTGTCTTGGGCCTCTGGCCATGTGTAATTTTTTAGTTGTCTTATGGACTTGGGTCCAATGGGGTCGCTTTGGTGTAGGATTCGAGTTGCCTTACTCCACCCCTATAAGGTGAGTCATTCAGCACTGCCTCCTAGGTGGAGACCTAAGTAATCCAGGTGGTGGAGCTGTGTACAAGTAAGCTCTGGTTCCCCACCAGAAGGGCCAGTACTTGTACAAAAGTCTGATATACGACAGTTTCAAATATCTCGCAGTTTGCCCGGGGTTGGTTCCTGTGGTGGGTAAATTTCCCCTCACCCCCAATAGCCTTGCCGCTCCCACGGCTTGGAACCTGGCCAGTGATGTCACAGCAGTGGGTTGCGATATGCAGTCTGAAGGCACTTTGCAGCCAAGCTGCGCTCACTTCCAAGGGTTGCAACCTTTTGCCAGATAGCTGGATCATCTGTGCAAGACCTGGGGGTGCCCAACAGGGTGGGGATTATCTCTGCGTGGGATCTGAATATGCCCGCTGGGTATTTGATTGGAACTTACCCGGAATCTCTCCTGGTGGGGGATGGGGGAATCCCGGTTCCTGGGTCCAGTGGCTTCCTTGTGTGTCAGAGAGTGGGTAGGAAGGAGCGTCTTGCCCAGGGACCCTCAGTGGTCCCTGGGTAGATGGGTGAGATTTAGAAGGGGTCGAGCCATTTGTACCACATCCTGCAACACTGGCAGCCCTGTAACTGTTAACCCCAAAATCAAAATACGTCCGCACAGGCTGCCACCATCTTGTATCCCCCCAGTTTTGGCCTTTTGTTAGCAACTATCATAAACTGTTTAGGATAATTAAGAAATGCAAACTAATAATCATTCAAGCATATCATTTTGTTAGGTACTAGGGTAGTCCATCACAGTTATTTTCTAAGTTAATAAGAAATCAAGTTGCTAAGAGACAAGCAACATTTGTTTATCCAAATATAAGGAAATAGATAGGTGGCCTTCAAAAACCTCAAGAGATCTGTAGAATATGGCATTCAAAGATGTTCTCTTAACTCAAGATTTTTTTGATATCGAGACATGTCAGCTCCTGAAAGTACACCCTATTATTCTCGAAGTAGATGATGATCATCAAAGAATCTCCAATTGGAGATAGTTGAATTAGTATCAAACCTATCACTTGGCAAAAAAAAAAAAATCTTTTTGAAAGCACTTAGTGCTATGTATTTTCATTGTGTTCCTTAAGTTTGAATATGTTGTGCCATCATCTTCACAGAATTTTAGAAAGTATTTAATTTCTTTCTTTATTTCTTCCCTGACCCAGAGGTCATTGAGTAGAGAATTGTTCAGTTTCTATAAGTGTGTATACTTTCTGTTTTTTTTCTGTTATTGATAAAGTCCAGCTTTAAGCCATGATGGTCTGATAAGTTACAAGTTTCTTGCATCTGTTGAGGCTTACTTTGTGTCTGAATATATGATCAATTTTGGAAAAGGTTCCATGAGGTTATGAGAAGAATTTATACTCTTTTGTGTTTGGGTGAAATGTTCTGTAGATATCAGTTAGGTCCATGTGATTCATGGCCTCTGTTTGTTTCACTATTTCCCTGTTTTGTTTCTGTCTCATTCATCTGTCCATTGGTGAGAGCAGTATGTTGAAGTCTCCCACTATTAATATCTGGAGTTCGATGTGGGATTTGAGTTTTAGTAATGTCTCTTATGAATGAGGGAGCCCTTGAATTTGTGGCATAGATGTTCAGATTTGAGACTTGATCTGGGTGAATTTCCCTTTGATGAGTATGAAGTGCCCTTCTTTATCTCTTTTGATTAATTTTGGTTTAAAGTCTATTTTACTAGATATTAGAATGGCTACTCCAGCTTGCTTCTTGGGGCTATTTGCTTGGAAAATATTTTTCAAGCCCTTTACTCTGAGATAATGTTTATCTGTTGTTGAGGTATGTTTTTTGGTAAGCAAGAGAATGATGAATCCTACTTTCACATCCTTTCTGTTAGCTGTATCTTTTTATTGGGAAATTAAGTCCATTGAAGTTAAGTGATATTAATGACCGGTGATTATTAATTCCTGTTATTTTGATGTTGGTTGTGGTAGAGTGTGTTTATGTCTGCTTCCTCCTTTTGATGTAGCTGAAGTAGGGTTATTTATTTCCTGTGTTTTCCTGGGTGTAATTAGCATCCTTGGTTTGGAGTTTTCCTTTTAATATCTTCTGTATTGCTGGATTTGTGGATAAATATTGTTTAAATTTGGTTTTGTCATGGAATATCTTGTTTTCTCCATCTATAGTGATTAAGACTTTTGTCAGGCATAGTAGACTGGACTGATATCTGTGGTTTCTTAGGGTCTGCAAGGTATCTGTCCAAGCCCTTCTGGCTTTTAGAGTCTCTGTTGAGCAGTCGGGTGTAATTTGATAGGATTGACCTTATATGTTACATATATTTTGTGTGTTAATTTTGTTATCTGCTACTCTGCTGAAAGTGTTTACCAGTTTTAACTGTTTCCTGATAAAGTTTTTAGGGTCATTTATATGTCAAATCATATTATCTGCAAATAAACATACTTTGACTTATTCCCTTCCATTTTGTATCCTCTTGATTTATTTCAGTTTTCTTATTGCTCCAGCTAAGAATCAAGTACATATTGAATAAATCTGGAGAGAGAGGACAACCTTGTTTTGTTTCTGATTTCAGTGGAATTGCTTTGAGTTTCTCTCCATGCAAGTTGATGCTGGCTACAGGCTGGATATAAATTGCTTTCATTATTTTTAAGTATGTCTTTTGTATCCCTAATATCTCTAGAACTTATATTACTTTACAGTCTCCATTAAGAAGTCATGTGATATTATTAGGTATAGGTCTGCCTTTATATGTTGTTGATAATTTTTCACTTGCAACTTTTAATAGTTTTTCCTTGTTCTGTATGGTTAGCATTTTGATTATTATCTGTATGGGTAATTTCTTTCCTGGTCCAGTCTATTTGGTGTTCTGTATGCTTCTTTACTCTGATAGAAACCTCCTTCTCTAGGATATAGAAATATATACATATATATTCATATATATATATATATATGAAAATTATCTATTTGTTTGTGGTGTTTCAATTTGGTAAAATACAACTTATTAAAGTATCTCCTTATGATTCTCTGGATTGGCTTAAGGTCTGTTTTTATGTTCCACTTTTCATCTTTAATTTTATTAAATTTGTATCTCTTTCCACATTTAGTTAATTTTACTAAGGTTCTGGGTTTTTTTGTCAATCATACTGATTTTCTCAAATAGTAAACTCATTGTTTCATTAATTCTTTGATTTTTTTCACTTATTTATTTATAGTTTGTTGATTCTAAAGTCAAATTTTATTATTTCTTGCTATCTACTCCTTTTGAGTGTTTTTTTTTTTTAAGTTGCTCTAGAGCTTTTGGGTATGCTGTTACTAGTATAAGATCTCATGAATTTTCTAATGTATGTATTTAGTGTTATAAATTTTACTCTTAAAAATGTTTTTGTTGTCTCTCATAATTTTGGATATGTTGTGTTTGCATTTTCTTTCAATTCTAGAAATATTTTCATTTTTTCCTTAATTTTTGTCTTGACCCATTTTTTTATTCATTGGTAAATTCAGGTTCCATGAGTTTCTAAGATTTCTATTATTTCTGTTGTTATTAATCCATATTGGTCAGATAGAGTGAAGTATATGATTTCTACATTCTTGTATCTACTGAGACTTGATTTGTGTCCAATACATGGTCAATTTTGGAGAAAGTTCAATTGGTGCTGATAAGAAGGTATATTCTTTTGTGTTCAGGTTAAATGTTCTGTAAATATCTGATAGGTCCATTGGCTTATGATGCCAGTTAGTTAGGTTATGCTTTTCTACATTTCATTCTATCTGGGTGACCTGTCCCTGTCTATTGACAAGAGTATTAAAGTCACCTGTCCTCAGTGTGTGAGGTCACCATGTTATTTAAGCTGTAGTAGTATTTGTTTTATGAACTTTGTTGTTCTTGTATTTGGTGTATATATGTTAAAAATTGCATTATCATCTTGGTAGCTTTTTCTTTGAATGAGTACATAGAATCCTTCCCTATCTATCTTTTCTGATTAGTTTTGGTTTGAAGTCTATTTTGTCATATATTGAAATGGTTACACCAGCTTCCTTCTTAGGACCGTTTTCTTGGAATAACTTTTTCCATCATTTTACCCTAATGTGATATCTATCCTTGATGTTAAAGTGTATTTCATCAATGAAGCAGAACAATGGACATTGTTTTCACATCCATTCTATTAGTCTGTGTCTTTTTATTGGGAAATTTAAAGCATTGATATTGATAGTCATTACTGAGCAATATTTATTGGTTCCTGTTACTTTGTTGTTGTAGTGTGGATCTACTTCCCCTGTCTTTTGATTTGTTGGTCTGGCATTGTTTATTTCTTGCATTTTCTCGCGTGAGGTTAACCACTTTAGGTTGAAGATTTCTTTTTAGCCCCTTCTGTAGTACTGTATTTCTAAGTAAATACTGTTTGAATTTGCTTTTATCATGGAATTTTTCTCTTTTTCCATTAATGGTGATAGAAAATTTTGCTGGTATAGTTGTCTGGGTTGGCATCTATGAGTTCTTGAGGGTGCAGGACATCTGTCTGTTCAGGTCCTTCTGGGTTTTAGAGTCTTCCATTGAAAAGTATCAACATAGTAATAAGTATAGGTCTGGCTTTATATTTTACTTTGTTTTGTTTTGTTTTTGTTTTTCCCTTGCAATTTTTAATAGGTTTTCTTTATTCTGTATATTTACCATTTTGATTATTATATGTGGGTAATTTATTTTCTGGTTCAGTCTATTTGGTGTTCTGTATGCTTCTTCTACTTTGATAGAAACTTCCTTCTCAAGGTTATGGAGGAACAGGAACATAGACTTTATTTCATGTCAATGAGACACTTTGCCCTAGTGGTGCTTCCTTGTAGGCCCCTAGTGTATGAGGAGGCTCTTGGCCCTCATATGACTTCTGAACTGGGGCAGGCGACTGATATATAGGGTCACTCCATTTCAGAGGAGTGGGATGGAAGGGATAGGCAGTAGAGAGTGGGAGGGAGAGACTGGGAGGGGTGGAAAGAGGGCACTGTGATGGAGATGTAACCTGAAGTAATAAATAAACATTTTAAAAAAGAAATTTTCTTGTATGATTTTTTTGAAAATATTTTTTGTTCCTTTGACTCAGGTTTCTTCTACTTCCTCCTATTATTCACAGACTTGGTCTTTTCATAGTGTCCCAGATTTCCTGGATGTTTTCTTCCTGAATACGTTTTACATTTAACATATTTTTCCTTCATGTTGTCTTCACTTCCTGAGATTCTCTTCATCTCCTGTATTCTGTTGATGAGCTTTATCTTTGAGTTACCAGTTCTTGTTCTTGAATTTTTAATTTCCAGTTGTTCTTCAAGTTGACTTTTATTTATTAATTATATTTCTACTTTCAGGTCTTGAATTGTTGTCTTCTTTCATTACACTGTTGGTGTTTTCATAGATTTCATTAATGGATTTATTCATATTGGTTTTAAGTCCTAACACATTCATAAAGGCTATTTTGAAATCCTTTTCTTATGGTTCAGGTATATTACATTTCTCAGTGCCTAATGTTATATATTTGCTTGGCTCAAGTAGAGACATATTGTGCTTGATGTTATTGATTATGTTTTTACACTTTTGTCTAGGCATCTGAGTTTGGAATAATTGTAATTCTAGATGCTCATATCTAGTATTGTTTTCATTGGGTGGGTATCCTATTACTTTGTTCCATTACCCTCTCTGATTCTTAGGAGAGTGTGATAACGGTAGGTACCTGGTAGAAAATGTTTCTGAAAACCTGCCAAGTATAACTTAACTGTTGCAGAATATTTGATCACATTGTGAACTCTGAGTTTATGAATTGAAAATTCTGTTTCTAATTATGGAATGGCTTAGCCTTTAATCCAAGAACTTTTTGTTTATTCTAACTATTTGTGGTATGGACCTACCTTAGCACCCACTTTTAATCCAAGACCATTCGATACACAGGATTAAATAAAGTTAACCCTAGGACAAGATGCAGAGCAAGAAAACAACTGGCAAGGATTAGCATAAAGAAAAGACATTGAGGTGGAGGGTATTTAAGACAACATGGAGTAGAAGGTGGTGGTTTTTAGTTCTGGCTTTTTACTCTTGAATGGTGATATCAGGTGGGTGCTTCCTCTGCCTCTTTGAGTTAGCAAATTTTCACCCCAGAATCTGATTCTAGATTCATCATTCATAAAATCAAATGATTGGGATATTTTAGTTTATTTAAAAAAAACATATAACCACTGAGAAATTCTGGGAAAAAATGTGTTTCTGGGTATTGGGAGGTGACACTTAGAAATGAGCTAGAAGGAGCCAGAGAGTGGGTCCATAGGAGGGAGGATCTGTGTAGTTACTTAGAAATGGAACCAGAGAGAGAGAGAGAGAGAAAGGAAAAGCTGTGACAGGTGATCAACTATAGACCCAGGTGTCGGCTGGGTTTGGAGGAGTGGAGGAAGAGATAAGATTGCCTATCTACCTGCTTCCCTGGGAGTCATGACAGAAAGGTCTAAAAGATTCCAAAGGAACTGATTAGGGTGCTAACAGTTGAAACAAAGTCATGGGATAGTGAGGAAGGGTATAGGAGAAGATCTGCATGATCCACTTGAAGTGGAACAGAGAGGAAGTGAGTTCAAAGCAAGTGGTCTGCTACAGGGCTGCTAATGAGGCTGGAGGATTTGAGTTAAGGAAAGACAAGAGATCACCTTCCCTGCTTCCCTGTAAAGATGTCAAAAGTCGCATCAGTTTTATATTCTGAAAGTAAAAAAAAAAAAGAAGTATGTGTGTGTGTGTGTGTGTGTGTGTGTGTGTGTGTGTGATTTCATAGATTGGAAAACAACATAATTGTAACATGACTTTCAAAATATTCTGTTAACTCCACTCCTGTTTATTTCTATAACTGATAACCTCATTCTTCTTTTTGTACTCAAAATGTCAGAATGCACAGATGATAAGTGTTCCCGACCTGAAGCAATTTGAAAATGCTTATGTCCTTGCCAACCACAGATCTAATATACTCATGATTCTGTCTTCCTCTGAAATAATTATACAAGTAACCAAAACCTTTTATGCATTTTCAATCTCTCAAGAAATATTTCTAACTAATACAAATTAATAGTTCAAAGAAAAATGCTTTCAAATTTCTGATTTGTTGAGGTCAAACAATCTTAAAAAATCAATGAATGCAATAGTTCATATTTCTGAGTAACTTTGATACATTACAATATTGCCACATTCAACAACATCATTATAAAATTAATTTTATATAATTAACTGGAATATAGATAGAGAAGAGATTGTTTTCATTATTATTGATATAATTATGGAGCAGTCACATGTGAGAGTGACTAATATAGCCAAGTCATATCTAAAGATAAATGGAAGTGGGACTTTCTGAAGTTTTTCATAATTCAAAACCAAAATACACGAGAATTTCACTTGAGAGGGTAAGGCAATTAAAATTTAACACCACATTGGGCTACATAAGAAGCCTCTGAGGAGGGGCTTAGAAAAGAGGACAAAAAGAAGGAAGAGGATAGAGAGAGAAAGACAAAGACACACAGAGAGACAGGGAGATACAGAGAGATGAAAGAAAGAAAGAAAGAAAGAGAGAGAGAAAGAAAGAGGGAGAAAGGGAGGGAGGGAGGGAAGGAAGGAAGAAAGGAAGAAAGAAAGGGAAAGAGAGAGGATTGGAGGGAGTGAGGAAAAGCAGGAAGGAAGGAAGGGAGGGAGGAAGAGAGGAAGGGAAGAAGGGAGGAAGAGAAGAAGAGAGCAAACAAGTGAAGCCCTAGGGTTTTTCCCTAGAGCTCATGTTTAAAAACATGGCATGGTGACATGCACTTGTGACAACAGAGGCAGGGCAATGGAGACTACCAGATCCTCAAGTCTCACTTCCAGACAGCACTGTAACAGTGTAGTCTACTTATGACTTCCAAGTCTGAGAGATTCCCTGTATCAAAACAGAAGGTGATGGTACCTGAGGACTGATGGCTGAAGTTTTTGCTTGGTGTCTGGTTTCTTCATAACCTATATGAACACATGTAATCCTACACATAAACAGACAAGTACCCACACTCACACACACACACACACACACACACACACATACACTATCATAAATATAAAAAATTAAAGTATTCAGATGCAGAAAAATTATTTGTATTGAAGTACAAATTTGTCTACATTCTGTATACTTTTAAAAATTCTCTATTTGGTAAGCATAGCAGGCTTTATTCAGAAATATAGATGTTTGCATCCATATCAGCAGATATATATTTATAATTCTCTGGATTTAATGATTATGAAGAAGTAAATTTGCATTCAATTATTTGATTGTACAAGGTAATTGTTCAAACTGAAGTGTTTCAGCTACTATAACCCTTTTATTCTTAACATAGATATATACTTTAAGGGAAAATAAACTCAGATAATGAGTTTGTGTAAACAGTTCATAAAGTTTCAGTGTACAATCAGGACTAACCTACATATCCAGTAATAAAAATGCACACAAATTGATGCTCCTATCTATTTTCATACACTGAACATTAGATCGTGTAAAGAACAACTCAGCTCATTTCTCCCACACAATGAAAATTTTAACTTGAAGATTAAAAGCAAAAGCATAATAACTATAATAAACTTCAGTATCATCCCAAACTTGGATACTAAGCTATAGAAAACTGACATCTTTGTATTCCTTAAAGAGACTGCATTTATAAGAATTTCAGGGCCACCAGAACTGGCATGGTAGTAAAAACAGCATGGAACTGGAATAGAAACAGACCAGTGGATCAATGGAATTGAATTGAAGACCCAGAAATGGACCCACACACCTATGGCTACCTAATCTTTGACAAAGAAGCCAAAACCGCACAATGGAAGAAGGATAGCATCTTCAACAAATGGTGCTGGTCCAACTGGATGTCCACTTGTAAAAGAATGAAATTAGACCCGTACTTATCACCTTGTACAAAACTTAAGTCCAAATATATCAAAGACCTTAACATAAGCCCAGTCACACTAAATCTACTAGAAGAGAAAGTGGGGGAAACCCTCGAAAACATTGGCACAGGTGACAACTTCCTGAACCGAACACCAACAGCTCAGGAGCTAAGACCAACAATCAATAAATGGGACCTCATGAAACTGAAAAGCTTCTGTAAGGCAAAGGACACTGTCATTCGAACAAGACGGCAGCCTACAGACTGGAAGAAAATCTTCACCAAACCCACATCTGACAGAGGGCTAATATCCAAAATCTACAAAGAACTCAAGAAATTAAATGCCAAGAAACCAAGTAATCCAATCAAAAAATGGGGGACAGAGCTAAATAGAGAATTCACAAAGGAGGAATCCCTAACGGCTGAGAGACACTTGAAGAAATGCTCAACATCCTTAATCATCAGAGAAATGCAACTCAAGACGACTCTGAGATTCCATCTCACACCTGTCAGAATGGCTAAGATCAAAAACTCAAATGACAGCACATGCTGGCGAGGGTGTGGAGAAAGGGGAACCCTCCTCCACTGCTGGTGGGAGGGCAGGCTTGTGTAACCACTATGTAGGTCAGTCTGGCGATATCTTAGAAAACTTGGAATAACTCTGCCTTGGGACCCAGCCATACCACTTCTGGGTATATACCCAAATGACTCCTCACGGAATCACAAGGAAGTTTCCTCATCTATATTCATAGCAGCCTTATTTGTAATACCTAGAAACTGGAAACAACCCAGATGTCCCTCAACTGAAGAATGGATTAAATAACTATGGTACACCTACACAATAGAATACTACTCAGCTATCAGAAACAATGAAATTATGCAATTTGCAGCCAAATGGATGGAACTAGAAAAGCTCATCCTGAGTGAGTTAACCCTGACTCAGAAGGATGCACATAGCATCTATTCACTTAGAGTCGGATTTTAGCTATATAGTACAGGTTATCTATACTACAACTAATACACCAAAGGGAACGTGAACATAGACTTTTTTTTCCTGTCAATGAGACACTTCGCCCTAGTGGTGCTGCCTTGTAGGTTCCCAGTGTATGAGGAGGCTCTTGGCCCTCATATGACTGCTGAACTGAGGCATGGGACTGTTATGTAGGGACACTCCACTCCAGAGGAGTGGGATGGAAGGGTTAGGGGATAAAGGGTGGGAGGGCAGGACTGGGAAGGATCAAAAGAAGACACTATGGAGATGTAACCTGACGCAATAAATAAATAAATTTTTAAAAATACTTGAAAAGGCAAATAAATAAATATCTCAGGGCATTTGTGCACCAATATGACTATATTTTCTATGTCACTGTTTTTATTATATGCCATTAGCATCATATTACATTTATTATGTTCTCACTATTTGAAATCATCGACTGGATGTCTTTCTCTTTAATTATCTGTCACCTCTAATGAAAAATAAACTGCATGAACAAGAGAATTCATAATAAAATTATACCACATGTAAAACCTGGAAAAAGACATGTGTACATGTACTAAAATGAACATTGTATAATATAAACTATCAGTAAATCTAAGAATTTGATATATGAAATATATTTAAAATATGTTGTAGCAATATTCATGAGAATATTGTGGAAGCAGAAAAAATATTTTTTATTTTTATTTATTACTTCAGGCTACATCTCCATACAGTACCCTCTTTCCACTCCTCACAGTTCCTCCCTCCCACCCTCTACCGCCTATCCTTTCCATCCCATTCCTCCGGAGTGGAGTGTCCCTACATATCAGTCTCCTGCCCCAGTTCAGCAGTCATATGAAGGCCAAGAGCCTCCTCATACACTGGGGGCCTACAAGACAGCACCACTAGGGCAAAGTGTCTCATTGACAGGTAACAAAGTCTATGTTCCTGTTCCCTTTGGTGAATTGGCTGTCATGTAGTATATGGCTAAAATCCAGTTATAAGTGAATAGATGCCATGTGCATCCTCTGAGTCTGGGTTAGCTCACTCAGGATGAACTTCTGTAGCTCCATCCATTTGGCTGCAAATGCATGATTTCGTTGTTTCTGATGGCTGAGTAATATTCCATTGTGTAGATGTACCACAGTGTTTTTTTTTTTTAATTTTATCTATTCCTTGGTTGAGGGACATCTGGGTTGTTTCGACTTTCTAGCTATTACAAATAAAGGCTGCTATGAACATAGATGAGGAAACATCCTTGTGGTTTGGTGAGGAATCATTTTGATGTATACCCAGAACTGGTATGGCTAGGTCTTGAGGTAGAGTTATTCCAAGTTTTCTAAGATATTGTCAGACTGATATCCGTAATGGTTGTACAAGCTTGTGCCCCCACCAGCAATGGAGGAGTGTTCCCCTTTCTCCACAACCTCACCAGCATGTGCTGTCATTTGAGCTTTTGATCTTAGCCATTCTGGCAGGTGTGTGTTGGAATCTCAGAGTCATCTTGAGTTGCATTTCTCTGGTGATTAAGGATGCTGAGCATTTCTTCAAGTGTCTCTCGGCCATTAGGGATTCCTCCTTTGTGAATTATCTGTTTACATTTTTTATATATTTGTGAGACAGATTTTATTTATATCATTTTATAAATGAGAAAAATCATAAATTATAGACTAACATGAACAAAATTGGGAGGAATCTTTCTTACATATTATTAAATACCATTAAGAATCTATTATGCCCTTATTCATCTAATATCCTTCTAATTGAAATGGCATGGCAATTGTTTGAATTTACTTACATGCTTAGTTACAAACTAATATGAAGGAAACAAGGGTCTAGATACAATTTCCAGTTATAGTTTATTCTCCAGGAAGGTACCTGCTTACATACTTAATTTTTAAATTCATATTGTGAATATAATTCTGATAAGCTTTAAATCCTTCTAAAAAAAAGAATCATTGTCTAAAATTAACCAGTAGCCTCTTTTATTGAACTAAATATAAGCTTTTGAGTGTCATCATTTACTATTAAAAGTCATTAGCTATTGTGCTTAATGTTATACTGAAGAAATGATTATTGGTTTATTAGAAGATTAATTCTAGTGTAATTTTCCAAACAAGTAATAAGTATACTTTATTCCAGCTTAGAAATACAATGATACCATTATTTTACTTATTCAAATCATCATCGTGAATTCAGACTAACTTCAATCAACAATGACATTACTGTCCTGGCTGATTTTTTTCCTGGCTGAACTTGTAAATTTATTTGACATAGAATAGAAAGAATTATGACAGTCAATTAAAACTTATATATTTAAGTAATAACACTTGTTCAATTTCATGAGAATGGCTGGGTTACTTTTAAGCTCTTTGACATAAATGAACAAAAGCAGAAAATGTTCATTGAGCAAAAGTACATTAAAAATTTAATATCATAAAATGTCAGTGTTTCTTTTAACAAAAATAAAATGCTCCTAAGTTTTTAAGAAATACAAAGACAGGAATGGTTTTTGGGCTAGACAACAGTTATTCAATTACTTTTTATTCCAATCATGAATACAGTCAAACACTTATCTTTCCCTTGTTCACACAAGTGACAAGAGACAAGATTTGACAAAAGAGCATGTAAAATCTGTCACTTACCAGAAGTTTCACTTCTGCAGGTAGGTCTCATCTTTTGTGGTTTTTTTAAATAATTTATTTTTTATTTTTTCAAGTTACATCTCAATCACAATCCCCTCCCTACTCCCCACTCCAGTCCCACCCTTCCCCCCTCTTCCCCCTCAACCCCCCATCCTCTACCCTTTTTTCTTTTTTTTTTTTTTTTGGTTTAAGGTATTTCTTTTTCCCCCCAACAGCTCTCCCTTTCAGTCCAACAAATGGTTCTTTCTCTTATAACAATAAATACAATACAAAACAACAGAAATAAATAGGCCACAATTATGAGAGTTATATGGCTTAGCATACATTCTCAGTGTCCAGTCCATATGTATTTGGCACCTGACTTTAACATTCTACTATCGAACCATCTCCATGAGTTTAAAGTTCTATATCTAACTCAGCTTTAATACAAACTTGCATCACAATGTTAAAAACATCTTCTTAGATCCAGAACACCCTCTTGTTTCCTAAACAACTCAAAATTTAATTATGAGACTCTAGCTATCTATTCCTCAACCACCTCAGAGACCTGAGAGGGATAAATTTGCTTATCTAAATATAAGAGATAGATAGGGTGTCTTCAAAAACCTCAAGAGATCTGCAGAATATGCCACTCAAAGATGTTTTCTTAAATTAAGATTTTTTGATATTGAGATATGTCAGTGCCTGACAGCACCCCCTATTCTACTCCAAGTAGAAGATGAGCATCGAAGAATCTCCAGTGGGAGATGGTTGAATTGGTGGCAAGCATTTCTCTTGGCAAGAAAAACCCCTTGCTTGAACTGTAGACAGAATGCTGTCCAAAAAGGACAAAACTTGGAAGCAGGTAAGTCGACAGCCTAGCTCTGCCAACACAGGGTAGGTAAGTCCTTCATAATTCCTGCTCTACAATCAATGTCTGTCAGAGAAATAGGGCTAAACAGCTGAAGATTGATCCTGTAATGTATGGAGAGAAAATGGGAGCTGTCCAGGCAGCCACTGGTATGTCATTTGTTAGTTTTGGAAGCTGCAGGCCCTGCACTTCCTATATAATCAGATTTATCTTTTGTGTTTTTAACCTCTTCTTTTCTCTGTTTTTCATGTGCTACCTGTAGGTGTACTGAAGACAAAAACAAACACATACACACATTTAAAGATGGCACAGCAGCAAGGTAATGACTCATAGCTCCATATTATTTTATGATTTATACTTCTGTTTCTTATGATTTCTAGTTTTTACACCAACTGATATTCAGTTATAAATTATAATACCAATGTGTTGTTTTTAAGTCTTTTAGACAAAAATGCTCAAACTTTTTAATATTAAAAGAAAACATATACTTCTGGCCATGGGACATAGTCTTCTAGGTATTTTATATACCCAGTTATAGTCCGTTGAAGAAAACTAAGTTTCCCATTGTAAGTTGGTGTCAAATTGCACATAGCTTCTGGCTTAGGGATGGAATCCCATATCCAACCAAGTCACCATTGCTAGGACTCTGTATGGCATGCACTTGTACAGATCCTGTACATGCTACCACAGTCTCTGTGAGTTCATATGGGTGATTTTGTTTTAATGGTGTGTGGGTGTGTGTGTGTGTGTGTGTGTGCATGTGTGTGTGCACACTTTTATGTGTGTGTGTGTTATTCTGATTTATTTGGGGTTTTGGGAAGTTGGCTGTTGTTTTGTTTTCTAGAAAGAGAAAAGAAGGTTGTGGAGTTGCGTAGGTGTTAAGGTCAGAAGATTCTGAGAGGAGTCAGGGTAGAGGAAACCATAATCAGAATTTATTGTATGTATAAAAAATATTCAATAATTTTTTCAAAAGAACGAATATGTACTTACATTAGTATAGATTATAAGTACTTTTATAATGTCTATAATTGGGCCCAAAAGTGTCACAATAGATCTGTATTCTTGGGTGGAAGTTATAAAAACAATATATATTGCGATTATTCTACCTTAATTATTAAAGGTGTCCACTGGTGAGGAGAGTCACACTAATTCCAAGACACTGAGCTATAAAACAAGAACAGAAACAGAATTTGTACAATCATGAGTGCAACGTGATGGAGATTAATACAAATTGAATTACAGTAAAGTTATAAAGAGCAGAATTGTTGACACTGCTCATCTATCAAGGCTTTATGCAAAATCATGAGATCAGAATGATGGAGTGGAATATACAGCATAAATAAGAACAGAGAACTTACTGACTGCTCACCTTCAGGATGATTTCATATCTGTATGTTTGCAAAAACACTTTCCATGAGGAGAAACATCTGTCAAGAACTTAAGAAATGAGGATCCAAGATGGCAGCAGCCTGCAGGGATGCATTTTGAGTGCCGGGAAAACAGCTATAACACCACAGAGTTATAAGCTGCTACACAACAATCTGAGAGGTGCGAACTCGCTGGGTTTCACCCAGTAACCCAGGGACTAATAAAAGTCCCCGGGCAAGACTATCAGACACTCAGAAAAACAGACCAGCAGTTGCAGAGGCCGAGAAAGCAGGAGAATCATCACCAGGAGACGACCCGTGGGTACGAGCTGCTCAAATACCCAATGAGCAGCTCCAAAACCCAGGCAGGGGTATTTACCAGCCTCTTGGGCTCCCAGATTCCAACACCAGGGGGAAGATCAGCAAAGCAGCGGGAACAGGTATACCCTCAGTGGAGCCATTGTACCCATGAACCACAGCACATTCTCAGCTGAAGGGCAACAGTGGGACCACATATATCTCCAGCAGAGCAGCAGTCTGGGAGGTGCATACATATTTGGGCTTACACAGAAAGATGTTGGACATACTGGTACCTCTATTGGATTTACAGTGACTAAGAAGAACACTGCAGGTAGACAAAGCAGCAGGATACATTTCCTGTAGCAGGCCACGCCTCCTGGCACCAGTGCAGAGTTCTGGGCCTTGGTGGGTGGGCCGCCCCAATCACCAGTATCCACAAGACAGCTCCATCACCCAGATCAACCCAGCACAACCACAGGAATGGTGAGATCAGAGTGGGGTGAAAGGTGGGTGGTCAGATTGGAAAGTTGCTGGGAACTCCACTGAGTCCAATATCTAGATGGGCTGTGAGGTTAATATCAGACCCCTCAGCCAGTGCTGGCTGCTCCAGCAGGAAACCAGATCTTCAGAATCTACAGTTCCACTCTTGGAGGAGGGAGTTATTGACCTGTGTGCACTACCTGAGTGATTCAGACTACAAAGGGCTTAGTGCCTAGAGATGCCCCAGGGATCATCTAGGAGGAGCCGCCTGAAGGGAACCCAACCACTGACCTAATGTTCAGACCAGAAAAACTAGCAGCAGGGGACTCTGCAGGTTGGAATAACACATCCAACCTTAACCCCAAGCTGGGCTCCCAATTGGGACACAACTAGAAGATGTGAACTTCAGGGGGCCCACTGAAATACAGCCCCCAAGACAAGACCCCACCTAGCCTTTGTTGAGCTACAGACCACCAAGAATATACAGCCTCTACACCAAAGTCTCATCCTTAGAATCAGGTCCAGAAGACATTAGGAACAATGAGCTAAGGACAACCAGATGGCTAAAGGTCAGTGAAAAAAACAAATCTGTCAAAAATCAGGGAGATATAACTCCAACAAAATACAGCAATGCTAATACAGCAAACCCCAACCATCCCACCACTGCTGAAACACACAAAAATGATAACAAATCTAGATTTAGGAAATTAATAGAGTCCTTACAAGAAGAAGCTAAAACTCTGAAAGAATAAAAAAAAAATCTTCAATTTTACAAACAAAACTAATGAAGAACACCATTAGAGATCTCTAAGCCAACTCAGCCAAATATGAATGGGAAAAAGACAAGGCTATAAAAGATCTGAATGAATGGCAGACAAAGTCATCTAAATTGGAGCAGGAATTGTATAAAATGTCTAAAAGCTTTAAAGATGTAAAAATTAGAAATGGAAGAATGAAGAGATCAAAAGCAGAAACAATACTGGAGGAAAGAGAATAGGAACTACAGATATGAGTATCAAAAATGGGATATAAGAGTTGGAAGACAGAATCTCAGTTGTGGAAGATTCAACTGAAGAAATCAGTACATCAACCAAAGAAAACGAGAAATCTAAAAAAGTCCTCACCCACAACATCCAAGAAATCAAGGACTCAATGAAAAGAAGGAACCTAAGAATTATAGGCATACAGGAAAGAGAAGACTCCCAACTCCAAGGTCCAGGAAACATCTTCAACAATATCATAGAAGAAAACTTCCCAAACCTAAAGAAAGAGATGTTGATAAAATTCCAAGAGGTATACAGAACTCCACCAGATTAGATCAAAAAAAAAAAAAAATCCTCCTGACACATAGTAATTGAAATGCAAAATATACAGAACAAAGAAAGAATATTAAAAGCCATAAGAGAAAAAGGTCAAGTAACATATAATGGCAGACCCATCAGAATTACACCTGACTTCTCCTCAGAAGCTTTAAAAGCCAGAATGGCCTGGGCAGATGTCCTACTAGCCCTAAGAGAACATAGGTGCCCAGACAGGCTACTATATCCAGCAAAACTCTCTATCAGCATAGATGGAGAAAACAAGATATTCCATGATAAAATCAAATTTAAACAGTATCTAACCACAAATCCAGCCCTACAGAGTTTTTAGAAGGAAAATTCCAACCCAGAGAAGATAACTACACCCAAGAAAATAGAGGAAGCAAAAAACTCCACTACAGCTAAACCAAAAGAAACACACAACTACCACCTATGCTAAAATAACAGGAAATAACAACCTTTGGTCATTAATATCCATCAACATCAATAGACTCAACTCCCCAGTAAAAAGACACAAGCTTACAGAATGGACCCATAAATAAGACCCAACATTTTGCTGCATACAAGAAATGCATCACACTAACAAAGATAGACGCTACATCAGAGTAAAGGGCTGGGAAAAAGGTTTTCCAAGCAAATGAGCCTAGGAAGCAAGCTGGAGTAGCCATTCTAATATCAAATAAAATAGACTTTCAACTAAGTTAATCGAAAAAGATAGGGAAGGGCACTACATACTTGTTAAAGGAAAGTTCATCAAGATGACATCTCAATACTGAATATGTATGCCCCAAATACAAGGGCACCCACATTTGTAAAAGAAATCCTTCTACATTAGTAGTAGGAGACTTCAACAGTCCACTCACAATGATGGGCAGATCATTGAGAAAGAAACCATGCAGAGAAATAATGAGCCTAACAGAAGTCAGAAACCAAATGGGTCTAACAGACATCTGCAGAACATTTCACCCAAACACAAAAGGATACACGTTCTTTTCAACACTACATGGATTCTTCTCCAAAATCGACCATATAGTCGGACACAAAGCAAGATTCAACTGATACAAGAAAATTCAAATAAAGCCTGCATCCTATCAGACCACCATGGAATAAAGCTGGACTTCAATAACAACAGAAATAATGGATGGCTTACACATTCATGGAAACTGAACAACTCTTTACTGGATGACTACTGGGTCAGGGAAGAAATAAAGAAGGAAATCAAAGACTTCTTAAAATCCAACAAAAAATGAAGGCACAGCAAACCCAAACCTATGGGACACATTGAAAGTTGTGCTACGAGGAAAGTTCATAGCACTAAGTGCCTTCAAAAAGAAAATTGAGACAGCTCATATTAGTGAATTAACAGCTAAACTGGGTGAATTGGGGGAAAAAAAAGAAGCAAACACTCCCAAGAGGAGCAGGAGGCAGGAAATTATCAAACTTAGGGCTGAAATCAACAAAGAATCAATGAAACCAAGAGTTGGTTCTTTGAGAAAATCAACAAAATAGACAAACCCTTAGCCAAATTAACTAAAAGGCAGAGGGAAAAAAACCCATATCAACAAAATCAGAAATGAAAAGGGAGAAATAACAACAGACATTGAGAAAATTCAGAGAGCTTCTTTAGGTCCTACTTTAAAAATCTATACTCCACCAAATTTGAAAACCTAAGCAAAATGGACAATTTTCTTGATAGATTCCACGTTCCAAAGTTAAATCATGATCAGGTTAACAGATTAAACAGTCCTATAACCCATAAGGAAATAGAAACAGTCATTAAAAACCTCCCAACCAAAAAAGCCCAGGGCCAAATGTTTTCAGCACAAAATTCTATCAGACCTTCAAAGAAGAGCTAATACCAATACTCTTCAAACTCTTCCACAAAATAGAATCAGAAAGAAAACTGCAAAACTCATTCTATGAGGCCACAGTCACCCTGATTCCTAAACCACACAAAGACCCAACAAAGAAAGAGAACTTCTGTTGGGGTAGTGTCAAGCATTCTAAATGTTAATTAATTGGTCCTGCTTGCTGTCTGTTACTTACATTGACTCTGATTGGTTAAATAAAATGCCGAGGCCTGAGATTGGGCAAAGACAGAAAAAGGTAGGACTTCCTGGGATTAGAGCAGGAAGCCTGTGCTTTAGACAGATTAATTGATTCCAGCCATGAACAGCAGGAAGGAAGACACATGCCATGGGTTAGAAAAAAAGAACCTCATTCCAAATGGCCAGGAACATTGGCATATCCTGGAGAATGGCAGTCCAAGGGGATGTTTGTATACATGGGGTCATATTTGGGTAATAGAATTATGAGCTAGCTTAGATGGGCTAGGATTGTACAACTCAAGCCAAAGCTTGTTAAAATCCATGCAGTCTCTGTGTGCTCATTTTTAATGTCTGCTTAAAGATTAACAGCAGCAAACCAATTAATGAAAACATAAATACTGGTTAAATGGCTTAGTTAGCCATATTTCTTTTTACAAACTTCAGACCAATTTTCCTCATGAACATAGACATAAAAATACTGTCAAACTGAATCCAAGAACACATCAAAAGTATCATACACCATGATCAAGTAGGCTTCAGCCCAGAAATGCAGGGATGGTTCAACATATGAAAATCCATCGACGCGATTCACCATATAATCAAGTTGAAAGAAAATAACACATTATCATCTCCCTAGATGCTGAAAAAGCATTTGACAAATCTAACACCCCTTCCTCCTAAAAGTCCTGGAGAGAACAGGCATACAAGGACCATACCTAGAAATAATAAAGGTGATATACAGAAAGCCAGTAGCCAACATCAAATTAAATGGAGAGAAACTTGAAGCATTTCCTTTAAATTCAGGGACAAGACAAGAATGCCCACTTTCACCATATCTCTTTAACATACCTCTTGAAGTTCTTGCTAGAGCAATAAGACAGCTAAAGGAGATCAAGGGGATACAAACTGGAAAGGAAGAAGTCAAATTATCCCTATTTGCAGACTATATGATATTATACATAAGCGACCCCAAAAATTCCACCAGAGAACTCTTACTAATAAACACATTCAGCAAGATGGCTGGTTACAAAATTAACTCAAAAAATCAGAATCCCTTCTTTATACAAAAAATAAATGGGCTGAGAAATAAATTTTGGAAACAACACCTTTCATAATAGCCACAAACAATATAAAATACCTGGGGGTATCTCTAACCAAGCAAGTTAAAGACCCATATGACAAGAATTTCAAGTCCTTGAAGAAAGAAATTGAAGAGGACATCAGAAGATGAAAAGATCTCCCATGCTCATGGATAGGTAGGATCAACATATAAAAATGGCCATCCTGCCAAAAGCAATATACAGATTCAATTCAATTCCTATCAAAATACCACCAAATTCTTTATAGGCCTGGAAAAAACAATTCTCAACTACATTTGGAATAACAACAAAACCAAAAAAAAAACAGAATATCTAAATCAATCCTGCACAATAAAAAATATATGGAGATATCATCATCCCAGATGTCAGGCTGTACTACAGAGCAATAGCAATAAAAACAGCATGGTACTGGTATAGAAAGACCTTAACATAAGACCTGATACATTAAATCTATTAGAAGAGAAAGTGGTTAAAACCCTCCAACTCATTGGCACAGGTGACAACTTCCTGAACAGAACACCAACAGCTCATGCTCTAAGACCAACAATCAATAAATGGGACCTCAGAAAACTGAAAAGCTTCTGTAAGACAAAAGACACTGTCATTCGAACAAAATGGATGGCAACCTACAGATTGGGAAAAAATCTTCACCAACTCCACATCTGACAGAGGGCTAATATCCAAAATTTACAAAGACACAAGAAATTAAATGCCAAGAAACCATATAATCCAATCAAAAAATGGGGAACAGAGCTAAACAGATAATTCACAAAGGAAGAATACCTAATGGCTGAGAGACACTTGAAGAAATGCTCAGCATGCTTAATCAAGAGAAATCAAGAAACTCAAGACAACTCTGAAATCCCATCTCACACCTGTCAGATAGCTAAGATCAAAAACTCAAATAACAGCACATGCTAGAGAGGTTGTGGAGAAAGGGAAACACTTCTCCATTGCTGGTGGGAGTGTAAGTTTGTAAAACCACTGTGGAAATCAGTCTGGCAGTATCTTAGAAAACTTGGAATAGCTCTACCTCAAGACCCAGCCATACCACTTCTGGGAATACATCCAAATGATTCCTCACCAAACCACAAGGACATCTCCTCATCTATGTTCATAGCAGCTTTATTTGTAATAGCTAGAAACTGGAAACAACCTAGATGCCCCTAGATGCAACCTAGAAGCCTATGGCTTCTTCTTCAGGTAGGAGTTCTCTGGAACCAACCTCCAAGTATCAACGTCAACTAAAGGCAGAGGATTCATTCCAGAGACTTCCAGCTTCAGCCTTCATGACCTACTCATCTTCCCATTCCATCCAGTGACTTGCAGAGTACTGTTTACACCCCAAACCCTTTATCTTCAGCCTATCAGTTGTACCCAGAAGCATTCTGAGTACTTAGAGCTTAAGAATCACTCCTTTAGCATTCTGGCTTAGCACAAGGGCATTGGAGGTCTTTTTCATTCAGATAGTTTATTCCTGCACAGTCACAGTGAATAAGAAGCTACCCTTGATTTTTCTTTGCTGTCTACCTACACGATTTTTTGAGGGAGTAACAGGAACCAGGGCACAGACATTAAATGGTGTCCATCTATCAACTATGCCACTGTGGTTTGCACCTGTCATTTGAAGGTATGGCCTTTATGATCTAAAAACCTTCCACTTGTCTATACCCTTTAAAAATTTCCACAGTCAGCCGGGCTGTGGTGGCGCACGCCTTTAATCCCAGCACTTGGGAGGCAGAGGCAGGTGGATCTTTGTGAGTTCGAGGCCAGCCTGGTCTACAAAGTG
This sequence comes from Lophiomys imhausi, assembly GCA_907164525.1. Lineage (NCBI taxonomy): Eukaryota > Metazoa > Chordata > Mammalia > Rodentia > Muridae > Lophiomys > Lophiomys imhausi. The sequence goes on from CAJQZJ010032738.1 coordinate 2,396,531, forward strand.
AGTCCAGGACAACCAGAGATACACAAAGAAATGCTGTCTCGAAAAACCAAAAAAAAAAAACAAAAAACAAATTCCACAGTCTCCCAATAGCAGTATTCTGAAAAGCAGGCCTTTGCACAGAGACTTTTCTTGCGCACAGAAAACTCTAGAATCAAACTGTGGCAAACACCGCACTGATACATCACTCTTCCCACACATAAGTGGTAAAACTAAATGGCTGTGAAGTCTAATTATGAACGAGTTCATACTTAGTAAGTATAGTGAGAATTAAGAACAATGATCTTCTACTTGAGTAAACTATTGTCTCTGGGGAGCGTGTGGCATTACCTGGAAGTAATTTTTTGCTGTAAGTGGAGAGAAGCCTGCAACTTCTCTCTTGACATTTACAGCAGGAGGTGTATAGAGATGCTGGGACTCATATAAACTTCAAAGGAAGTTTCCACAATGAAGGATTTTTTAACCATAAATGTCAAGAGTGTTGCTGGTGAGAAATCCAGGAGTAGTGCAAATGCAACCTTCAAGCATTGCTACTGAAATGAGAAAATGATATATGCACATCACAAAACATTGTGGCAGTGTCTTATAAAGTTAAATTTGTGCATACCACATGTCCCAGAAATTCTATTTGTAAATATTTACTGAAGACATATGAAAGCACATTAACACATAAATATTTGAATGGGAATGCTCAGAGCATTACTATTTGTAATAGCAATAAACCAACAATGAGGACAAAAAGATGAACAAATTTGAAACCCATAAGATGCAAGTTTACAATTCAGTAAAAAGAAACGAGATATACATGACTGCATGGAGAATGGAAGGGCATTCAGGAAAAAGACCAAAGACAGGAACCCTCATAGTGTTTAGTTTAGTCATGTTTAACAGGAAATTCTAGAAAAGGCAGAGCTAAGATGACAGCATCAGCTCAGTGGTTTCTTGAAATGAGGTCAGGAAAGTGGATTGTACACACAGGCAAAAACTTCAGGGGAGATGAAACTCTTCTTCATCTTAATTTTTATTTTTATTGTTTGAGAATTTCATACACCTGGATATTATGTTTTGATCTAATTCATATTCCCATCATTCCCTTCCTTCCAATTCTGCTTATTCTCCAATCACTATTCACTCTCAGTTACCTGTAATATTTTATGAAAACCACTGAGTTCACTCATCCAAATCCCCATTCCCTTCCTTCCAATTCTGTTTATTCCCCAATCACTATTCCTTCCCATTTCCACATGACATTTTATTAAGTTCATTCATTGTTGTCTATATGTATAAAAGTTGGGCCACACACTAGAACATGGGTAGACTCTCAGGAGGCACATCCCTGAATTCAAGTGATCTCCCTTTCTTCATCAACCATAAATTACCATGGCTCTTCAGTTAAGTGTAGGACTCAATGACTCCCTTCCTAATCCCTGCTTGGATTTTGTCTGGCTTAATCTTGTAGAGCCTTGCACATACAGCTACAAGTTCATCTATGCAACTGTCCTATAGTGCTACTGGGTAAGTGAAGTGATAAATAGTCCTACCCATCTGTGAACCTAGGTAATAAAGAGCAAAGAGGATTGAGGGATAGATAGTGAGTATATGCTAAAGTTTTGTAACATGAGTTGATAGTGACTCACATTTCTAAACTGACTGACAACCCTAGAAAACATTCTTATAAATTCTAAGTATTCTTCTCATAGACTTCTACTTGCCAAACTTGGGTGACTAGAGAGGTATAAAGGAATCAAGGACAAGAGGGATTATTGCTGTTGTGCCATCATTTTCAATAAACTGAAACATCCTTTGCTGGAGACTCAAAGGAGTCTCCTAAAACTGGGGAAACTGATCTTCCAAGGCTCAGGAACCTCATGAAACTTACAAGGCTGATAAAGCCCTGAAACCTTTTGTTCCACTAGTTATCCACATAGTTATAATAGCAGGAAGCAACTGCCTAGGAGCAAAGACTTCCCGCCTAGTAGATCTGTCCTCCAAATTGTGTTGAAGACAGTGGAGTAACTGTATTAGGGCTATATACTAAAATAAATGAAATAGTCCTGTTTCAGTAACAAAAACACTTACATACAAACAAATACACACATATCTCGTTCTCTTTCTCTTATACAGACAAGAAACTAGAAGGCAAAGATTATTCTAAGGTCCTGGGGCAGACACCCAGAAAAAAGAGCTAGCAGCTGAGAAAACCAGCAGGCCCAAGGTCACCTGCTTCCTCCCCCGTCATGCCTTGTGGGGACCAGGGTGATGTTTTTGGCTCACTTTACCACTGAGGACTATGCAAATGTTTGTGATTTTTACTACATTCTGTAGCCACTTAAGCCGTGCCCCTGCTGGAGGCCATACTGATGTGAGTGGCCTGCACTGCCAACTGGGTTCATCGGGATGTCCTCATCCTTGCTGCTGCCTAGAGCCACATCTGGGTCCAATTCCCTTCTGCAGCTGGGGGCCTGCGTTGATGGCCATGTCCCATGTTACCACTAAGGCATACAGACATCCATGTTCTATGCAGCAACCTGAATCCAAGTTGATGTTAATGGGCTGAGCTCCTGCTGGGGACATGTTGGTGTCTGTGGTCTGGGTAGCCTCTGAGGGCTTTATCTGGGCTTGTGGTATGATGGTTGCTGTAACCAGAAACCATGTGGAGGCCCATGTTCCATGCTCCCACTGGCTGTAAAGAACATGTGCTGTGATATGGATGACTGCAAACAGTTGAGAGTAGGGACATGGAAGGCATTTGTTACAACCTTTACAACCCCCCCTCAAAAAAAAAAGAAACCAACAACAAAAAAGTAACAGCTTAGATTGGAAGCCACCAAAAAAAAAAAAAAAAAAAAAAATCTTAAAACGTGTGACAGAGATGCCGAAGAGTAACTATCTATGGTTGATGGGTTCTGGCGGAGATGTGGGAGAAGAAGGACTCAGTTCTATTTAAGGGGAGGCCATTGAGAGTTTTATCGTACACAAGTGAGTCAGTCTATTGCTATCACAAATTGGATTTTTTTGTGGGTTTTTTTTTTTTGCTTGTTTGTTTGGTTTGATTTGATTTTTCTTCTTATTTTTATTTCTTACTTCTTTGGGGGTTGGAAATTTATAAGAGGAGTCCAGAATGGGCTGACTGGAAGGACTGGGAAGGATTGTGATTCAGGGTGCATGATTTGAAACTCCCAGAAAATCCATAAAAGTGCAATGTGGGAAAAAAAAAAAAAGATGACTCCAAAGCACACAAAGGTAAACTTGTAAAGAGACAGAGCAGACCGATGGAAGAAATCAGTACAACGACCAAAGAAAATGAGAAATTTAAAAAAATTACTCACCCACAACATCCAAAAAATCAAGGACTCAATAAAAAGACATAACTTAAGAATTATAGGCATACCTGAAAGACAAGACAACCGATTCCAAGGTCCAGGAAACATTTTCAACAAGATCATAGAAAAAACAAAAAATAAAAAAAAACTTCCCAAGCCTAAAGAAAGAGATGCCAATAAAATTCCAAGAGGCATAGAGAACACCAAACAGATTAGATTAGAAACAAAATTCCTCTCACTGCACCATAATTGAAATTCTAAATGTACAGAACAAAGACAGAATATTAAAAGCTGTAAGACAAAAAGGTGACACATAATGGCAGACCTATCAGAATTACATCTGCCTTCTCCTCAGAAACTCTAAAACCCAGAAGGGCCTGGGCAGACATCTTACAAACCCTAAGAGACCACAGGTGCCAGCCTAGACTACTATACCCAGCAAAACTTTCTATCAACATAGATGAATAAAACAAGATATTCCATGACAAAACCAAATTTAAGCAATATCTATCCACAAATCCAGCCTTACAGAAAATCCTAAAAGGAAAATTCCAACCCAGAGAAGATAACTGCACCCAAGGAAACACAGGATACAAAAAACACTGCAGCTAAACCAAAAGAAACACACAAACACACAACCACCACCTACATAAAAACAACAGGAAATAACAACCTATGATCACTAATATCTCTCAAAATCTTTGGACTCAGCTCCCCAATAAAAAGACACAGGCTTACAGAATGGATCTGTGAACAAGGCCCATATTTTACTGCATACAAGAAATGCATTGCACTAACATAGATAGACTCTACCTCAGAGTAAAGGACTGGGAAAAGGTTTTCCAATCAAATGGTCCAAGGAAGCAAACTGCAGTAGCCATCCTAATATCAAATAAAATAGACATTCAACAGAAATTAATTTAAAAAGATAGGGAAGGACACTACATACATGACAAAGGAAAAATTCATCAAGATGATATTTCACTATTGAATGCCTATGCCCCAAATACAAGGGCACCCACATTTGTAAAAAAAAAAAAAAAAAACCACACAAAACTCTTCTAAAGCTAAAAACACACATCAATACCCACACATTAATAGTGAGAGACTTCAAAACCCCACTCACACCAATGAACAAATCATCGAGACAGAAACCAAACAGAGAAATAATGAGACTAACAGAGGTCATGAACCAAATGGACCTAATCGGTATCTACAGAATGTTTCACTCAAACACAAAAGAATATACGTTCTTTTCAGCACCACATGGAATCTTCTCCAAAATTGACCATATAGTCAGACACAAAACAAACCTAAACAGAGACAAGAAAATTCAAATAACCCCTTGTATCTTATCAGATTATCACGAATTAAAGCTGGACCTCAACAACAGAAATAACAAAAAGCCTACACATTCATGGAAACTGAGCAACTCTCTATTCAATGACTACTAGGTCAGGGGAGAAATAAAGAAGGAAATTAAAGACTTTCTAAAATTCAAGGAAAACAAAGACACAACGTATCCAAACCTATGGGACACAATGAAAGGAGTGCTACAAGGAAAGTTCATAGCACTAAGTGCCTTCAAAAAAAAAAAAATTGTGACAGCTCATATTAGCAACTTAACAGCAGAACTGGAGGCACTAGGGGAAAAAAAAAAAAAGAAGCAAACACTTCCAAGAAGAGCAGATGGCAGAAAATCAAAAAACTCAGGGCCGAAATCAAACATAGAAACAAAACGAAGAATACAAAAAATCAATGAAACCAAGAGTTGGTTCTTTGAAAAAAATCAACAAAATTGACATCTCTTAGTCAAACTAATGAAAAAGTAGAGGAAAAACACCCAAATCAACAAAATCAGAAATGAAAAGAGAGAAAAAACAAGAGACACTGAGGAAATCCAAAGACTCTCTAGGTCTTACTTGAAAAACCTGTACTCCATAAAATTTGAAAACCTTAGAAAAATGGACAATTTTCTTAATAGATTCCACTGACCAATGTTAAATCAAGATCAGGTTAACAAATTAAACAGTCCTATAAAACCCTAAGGAAATAGAAGCAGTCTTTAAAAGTCTCCAAACCAATGAAAGCCCAGGGCCAGATGGTTTCAGCACAGAATTCTACCATACCTTCAAAGAAGAGCTAATACCAATGATCTTAAACACTTCTACAAAATAGAAATGGAAGGAACACTGCCAAACTCATTTTATGAGGCTATAGTCACCCTAATACCTAAACCACAGAAAGACCCAACAAAGAAAGAGAATTTCAGAACAATTTCCCTCATGAACATAGATGTGAAAATACTCAATAAAATACTTGCAAACCAAATTCAAGAACACATCAAAAGTATCATACACCATGATCAAGTAGGCTTCATTCCAGGAATGCAGGGTGGTTCAACATATGAAAATCCATCAACATAATCCACCATATAAACAAGTTAAAAGACAAAAAACCACATGAGTATCAAGCTAGATGCTGAAAAAGCATTTGACAAAATCCAACACTCCTTCCTGATAAAAGTCCTGGAAAGAGCAGGCATACAAGGATCATACCTAGAAATAATAAAGGCAATATACAGCATCCCAGTGGCCAACATCGAATTCAATAGAAACTTAAAGCATTTCCTCTAAAATCAGGGACAGGGCAAGACTCCCCACTCTCTCC
>CAJQZJ010032738.1:2402530-2414796 GCA_907164525.1 Lophiomys imhausi
GCATTTCCTCTAAAATCAGGGACAGGGCAAGACTCCCCACTCTCTCCATATCTCTTCAACACACTACTTGAAATTTTAGCTAGAGTAATAAGACAACTAAAGGAGATCAAGGGGTTACAAATTGGAAAGGAAGAAGTCAAAGGATCCCTTTTGCAGAGGATATGATTGTACACATAAGTGACTTAAAAACTTCCACCAGAGAACTCCTACAACTGATAATCACCTTCATCAAAGTAGCTGGATACAAAATTAATTTAAAAAATTGGAAGCCCTTCTTTACACAAAAGATAAATGGGCCAAGAAATAAATCAGGGAAACAACACCCTTCCCATATTCCACAAACATAAAATACCTGGGGGTAACTCTAACCAAACAAGTGAAAGACCTGCAAGAACTTCAAGTCCTTGAAGAAAGAAATTGAAGAAGACATAAGAGGATGGAAAGATCTCCCATGCTCATGGATAGGTAGGATCAACATAATAAAAATGGCCATCCTACCAAAAGCAATATTCAATGCAATTCCTATCAAAACACATTTTTTTACAGACCTTGAAAAAACAAATCTCAACTTTGTATGGAATAACAAACAAACAAGAATAGCTAAATTGATTCTGAACAATAGAATATTATCTGGAGGTATCATCATCCCAGATTTCAAGTTATACTACAGAGCTACAATAATAAAAACAGAAGGTACTGGTATAGAAACAGGCCAGTTGATTAACAGAATCAAATTGAAGACCCAGAAATGAACCCACACATGTATGGTCACTTAATCTTTGACAAAGAATCCAAAGCCGTACAACAGAAAAAGGACAGCATCTACAACAAATGTTGCTGGTCTAACTGGATGTCGACATGTAAAAGAATGCAAATAGACCCTTATTTATCACCTTGCCCAAAACTTAAGTCCAAGTAGATCAAAGACCTTAACATAAAGCCTGACACATTGAATCTAATAGAAAAGAAAGTGGAAAAAAAACATCAAACTCATTTGCATAGGTGACAACATTCTGAACAGAACACCAATAGCTCAGGCTTTAAGACCAACAATCAATAAATGGGACCTCATGAAACTGAAAAGCTTTTTTAAGGCAACACACACTGTCATTAGAACAAATAGCAATCTACAGATTGGAAAAAGATCTTCACTAACCCCACATCTGACAGAGGACTAATTTCCAAAATTTATAAAGAACTCAAGAAATTAAATGCCAAGAAACCAAATGACCGAATCAAAAAATGGGAAACAGAGTTAACTGAGAATTCACAAAGGAGGAATCTAATGGCAGTGAGACATCTGAAGAAATGCTTAACATCCTTGGTCATCAAGGAAATGCAACTCAAGACAACTCTGAGATTCCATCTCACACCTGTCAGAATGGCTAAGATCAAAAATGGCAGCACATGGTGGTGAGGGTGTGGAGAAAGGGGAAAACTCTTCCATTGCTGGTGGGAGTGCAAGCTTTTACAACCACTATGGAAATCAGTCTGGCGATATCTTAGAAAACTTGGAATATCTTTATCTCAAAACCCAGCCATACCACTCCTAGGTATACATCCAAACAATTCCTCACCAAACCACAAGAACATCCTCTCATCTATGTTCATAGCAGCTTTCTTTCTAATAGCTAGAAACTGTACACAACCTAGATGTCCCTCAAGTGATGAATGGATAAAAAAGCTGTGGTACATTTACACAATGGAATACTAGACAGCCATCAGAAACAAGAAAATTATGCAATTTGCTGCTGAACAGATAGAGCTAGTAAAGTTCATCCTTAGTGAGCTAACCCAGACCAATAAAGATGCACATGGCATCTATTCACTTATAACTAGATTTTAGCCATACAGTACAGGATAACTATCCTATAACCAACAGACTGAAAGGAACAGGAACACAGAGTTTGTTAATTGTTAGTGGGATACTTTGCCCTAGTGGTGCTACCATGTAGGCTCTCAGTGCAAAAGGAAGCTCTTAGCACTCATATGGCTGCTGAACTGAAGGGGACTGATATGTAGGGCACCCCACACTGGAGGAGTAGGATAGGTGGGAGAATGGGGAGAGAGTGGAAGGGTGAGAGTGTGGGTCTGGGATGGGTGGAGAGAAGGGACTTTGATGGAGATGTAAATGGAAGTCATAAATAAATATAAAAAGGTGTATACCACCAAAAAAAGACAGAACAGACTTTTAAAGCCTATTAAAGTCAGCATATTCTGACTTCTATTTGAATAACTTGTCATATAAATTAGAAACAAGAGAGTTCAAAGTCTTAATCCTTTGTCTAATTCAGTGAAAACTGAATGAGTACTTCAAAATTGAATATACTTCTGGATGATGTGTCCTCCAAATGATGAATAACTTGCTATCCACCAGAGCAGTATAATGGTTAATATAATTATCCTAAGTTTATAATTATTCATAATTAATGTTTCACATGTAAAAACATCTGCTAAGAATGAGAAAATATTTTAGTATTATTTTTATAACATTTTAAGAGCAATTGAAACGTGAAAATCATTCTATCAAACCAGATATTCAGTAATTCATGACTTTATAAAACAAAATGATATCTGTAGGGAAATTTTAATCTAGCAATATGGCTGCTCTAGCAAGGGATCTCATGCAAAGACTTTGGTCTATTGGATCCAGCTGGAAGGCAGATGCACTCTGGATTACAATATGATCTGGCCACTAAACAGACACACCCTTAGTACACACCTATTTTTTTATTAATTCATTTTTTCAAGTTATATCTCAATCAAAATCCTCTCCCTCCTCTCCTCCAGGTCCCACCCTCCCTCCCTCTTCCCCATCTCTGCCCTCTTCTTCTTCTCAGATAAGTGGAGCCCCACATATCAAACCCCCTCAATTCATCCATCATATGAGGACTAAGAGCTTCCTCTTGTACTGGGGCTTGATATGTTAGCCCAGATAGAGTAATGTGCTCCACTAACAGTCAACAAGGACCATGACTTATTGCTGGTTGGACTTTTTCATGGTATAGTTATTCTAGGTTCCTATTTGTTTGAGTCTGTGAGTTGTAGGATGGTTGTCCTGTGCTGTATGGTTAATATTTACTGATAAGAGAGTATATACCATGTGTATCTTTCTGGGTCTGCATTAGCTCACTCAGGTTGAGCTTTTCTAGTTCTAATCATTTGGTGGAAAATTGCATGATTTCCTTGTGTCTGATAGTTGAATAGTATTCCATTGTGCAAATGTACCACAGGTTTTTTTTTTTTTTTTAATCTATTCTTTGGTTGAAGGACATCTGAGTTGTTTCCAGTTTCTGGCTATTATGAATAAAGCTTCAATGAACATAGTTGAGGTGATGTCCTGTGCTTTGGTGAAGAATCTTTTGGATATATGCCCAGGAGTGGTATGACTTGGTTTTGAAGTGGAACTATTCCAAAATTTCTAAGATATTTAATCCCAAACAACGAAGGTAGGTTAGTTTATAGAAGGCAGTACCCAAGTTTGATTTTGACATCTAACTCTGGGGCAGAAAAAGTAACAAACTGAGAAAGATTTGACAAGGTACACTCAACTCTTCCAAGAACAGGACAGTTTTGAGAGGCTACTTAAGTGAGGCACAAAGAGAGAATACAGTTTTATATAGATAAGACTTTATTTTTTTGGTTTGGCTTTTGTTTGTTTGTTTTGGGGTTTTTTGTTTGTTTGTTTTACCAAGAGTTTTTCACTGGAACAGTTTTACAGAGACAGGTTGTAGAGAGAACAAGCTAGACACAGCTGAAGACATAATGAGCAAGAGAATGAGAAGGAGCCAGAAGATTAAAACCTATTGCTAAAATTAGTTTGAGGACAGGCAGATCAATTTAGTCAAAGGCCAAGAGAAGCCAGTTTGAATTAGTAAGCTTCGAGAGGAGTTTGAGCCTGAATAGCTGAATTGAATCAGCCAGTGAGAGTTCAGAAAGAGCTAGTAAGTCTTGGGAACGGCTCTATCTCATCCCCTCATCTGAAGAAATAAACACAGCATTTACAGGTATTATTCTATTTTCAAGTGTGTACGTGTGTGTGTGTGTGTGTGTATGTGTGTGTGTGTACATGTACACACACAAATGTCTACCTATTATATTTATGGCATTTAAAACAGGAATATTGAAAAGAATAAAGAAGCTACAATTTTGAAATTCTCATCAAAATATTAAAAAACATATTTCTAACTATTTAAGCATTATTTATAACCATTTCACAATTTATTTTTATTTAACATTAGTGGTCCACAAATGTCTATATACATATGCTGTTCAAATATAGGAAGCAATTTTAATGATAACAGAGCATAATCAGCCACTTTTCAAACCTTTTTAAAAATAATGTGTTTCATAAAGGATGTTTTCTAATAAATTATAGTCAGTCTTTCCAATTACATCCCAAAGTCACTTACAAGAAAATACTGATTAATTCAAAACAATAAATGATTAAAGAAACGGACACATCTCACTACAAGCTGGGTTAAGCAGTACTTTTGAAGCAGGAATTTCATTTGTCTAGGCTTTAAAACCTAAGTTTTGATAAAGAATCCAGCACTAAACCTGAATGGCAGAAGGGATAAAAGGGACAAGGTTTTATTAATTCTTATCACTTCTTAGGTTCTTGCAGTTCAATGACAGTTTCAAAAGGATGTGCTGATAAAGGATTTGCCTGGAGTTGACACAGTATGTCGTGGTTCCAGTAAGTCTGTGGTGGAACAAAGAAAGCTGCGATATTTCTGAAGCGTGAATGGAAGAGTGGCAGCTCTGAACCCAAGTGGAAGCTTTCCCTCAAGCTTTTGTGAATATATATATATGATTGTGCTAGTGTAATACTAACTCTGAAGTGAAAATTAGTTTCCTGATTTCCAGAATCATAAAGAGCATTTGCCAAATTTGCTTAACATTTGGGGAAATACTATTGCCTAAATATTATTGTAGGTCTAAATTTCTCTACATTTTGTTTAATCACAACACTAAAAATGCTATTGTAGTAGAAATGATAACCTCACCCACCAAATACCCAATGAACTTTTTTTTGACCAAAGCAAAAATCTAAACATATAAAGACAGAAAATACCATGTGAATGTAAGATCAACATATAGAGTATGCATGGCCTAATACACAAAAACAAAGGCAGTAGTTTAAAATGGAATCAAATTTTATTCATTTGTTTTATCTGATCACCTCATTCATATAGCTAATGCAACATATCTTCTCTGCAGGCTTAACCTGTGTGTGAGAAAAAATGTCTTCTAAAATATAGGAAGTGTACAGTCTTGTTTCCTTTACTTTTGTTCTAATAATAAACTAATAGATTTTTAATATAAATAGTTATGTACATTTTAATTATATAATCTGTGACTTAATTAGGGTTTCTATTACTGAGATGATACATCATGACCAAAAAGCAAGTTAGTAAGAAAAGGGTTTATTTTGCTTTACACCTCCTCATTTTATTTCATCATTAAAGAAAACCAGCACAGGAACTCAAACAGGGCAGGACACTGGAGGCCTGCAGGAGTTTATGCAGAGGCCATAGAGGGTGCTTCTTACTGGCTTCCTCCTCATGGCTTGCTCAATAAACTTTCTTATAGAACCCAGGACCACCAGCCCAAAGATAGCACCACCCACAATGGACTGGGCCCTTCCCCATCAAGAACTAATTGAGGAGATGCCCTACAGTTGGAACTTATGAATGCATTTTCTCAATTGAGGTTTCCACTTTTAAGATAACTCTAGCTGCTGTCAAGTTGACATAATACTAGGCAGCACAATTTGAAAATTTTTAAGATACTACATCTTCTATAGTAAGATATGGGGATCACTCACATTCTCACATTGTAGAACATACAGTCATTTTCTTCTGTATAGTCACTGAAATAGTTTTAGAGGGTAGCACCATGATCATCACAGCAGGAAGCAGATAGACATGGTATTAGAGCAGGAGCTGAGAGATTAACATCCTGACCCACACCAGTAGACAGAAAGAAATTAAGTTACATTTTTAATCTATTCATATTTATGCATAGCATACGTTTGGAAATATGTACATATATCAAATACCACAAGCAGTTTTCCCTTCCCTAACAGAACTACACCACCACTTCACTAAAGCTCTTGTCTCCTCCTTGTACTTCTACCAACTTCATTTCTCTTCTCTCCAGAAGCAATTTCTACCTTGAATTTTGTAAATTGTTTGTTTATAAAATCAACTTTTTTGACACTTGTGAAACATTTTTTATGAAAGAATATTATACCATATATTCCTTCATACCTGGATTCTGTTTCTTAGTATTATGTGAGATTTATTGCTATGGTTGAGCATAATTGTATTATATTCTTGGTTAATTGTTTTATAGGATCTACATAGTTAAGTTATAGGATCTTTATCTATTTGCTATTGAATATTTGAAATTTTTTCAAAATGTTGCTATTATTATGACTAGAAACATCAGCGTTTAAGATATTTTTTGTATTTTCAGCTTCATGTGTAACGATTAAACATCCTAATCTTTTGAACAGCTTTTTTATTATTTTTGGCAAGTTTTGTCTTTGCTTAACTAAACAAAAAATAATAATGAAACTTAAATGTTATGTTAGCCAAAATACAGTTTAATTCTCTGTAGCTGTCAATTTTCATATTTATCATTAAAGTTTTTTCCAAAATGGGATGATTTTAAACATTAATGATGTACTATATGTTAGTTCAACATGTGTATTATGTAGTATTTAAACAAGTGAAACATACCCATCTCTTCTAAAACATTACATTTTCAACTTACAATATTTAAAATCTTTTACTCTTGCTTTCTCTTATTACCAATTTATTACATTTCTTTTGATAATTTCTATGCTTGTAGGGGAGGCCTCTTTCCACAGATCACCTGTGAAATAACATTAGAGGATTAGAAAACAGTGCGGTGGAGGGGAAAGGATTGAAATCAAGTCTTCAGGTTTGGTGGCAGGTGCCTTTTTCCCACTGATCTACATTGCGGGTCTTGTTCTCCCTTCAGAAAGCATTTCCTATACATAGTCATCCTACTGTGCAAAAGCACATACAGTCTGCTCCTTAGCATTTGCATTCATGATGAACTTTTTCCCATCCTTTTTTTTTTTTTTCAACTTCTAGTAAACACCAAACTGTGCTAAAAATCTGCACAGTGCTTTTATAGGTTTCACCTCTATGGGAATCATAATTATCTTAGTTCCTTTAGTATAATTATCTCCAGTTCTGTCTATGCTATCACAAATGGCAAGATTTTATTGTGCTCTTGGTTGGACAGTAATAGTATTCCACTGTGTACCTGCACTACATTTTCTCTATCCTTTCCTCAGGTGATGATTCTTATTATTTCCCTTTCTTTATTTTGAACAACGCTGCTATGAACATGGAAGTGCACCCGAGTCTTTCACACACTGATTTTTATTCCTTTGGAAATATTTCCAGCAGTGAAACTATTGCATGAGATGGTACTGCTACAGGTGAGCTCTTGAGGGCTCTTCACACCACTTTTCCTAGTGACTGTACTAATTTACATTTCCATCAACATTTTGTTGAGATCCTCTTCATTTCACACAGTTGACAGTACTTGCTATCTACAGTCTTTTTGAAAACACCCATTCTTACAGAAGTGATGAGGTGTTTCATTATGCTTTGATTTGCATCTTCCTAATTAGTGCTGTTGAGGATATTTTTTCATGTACCTGCTGACTCTTTGTGTGTCTTCTTATGAGAAACGTCTATGTCAATATACTTCCAGTTTTTAATTGTTTTCTGGAGTTCCCTATATATTCCTAATACTAAATCCTTGGCAGATGTATAGTTTGCAAAAGTTTAACTATTATCACTTTTTCTTTTTACTCCTACTGCTGTTTCTTTCATGATGTAGAAGCTTCATTATATTTTAATATTACAACAATTGTTGATTAGAACTTTAGAGGACTTATACCAAATATGTATGGTCATTTCCATGTGTAACAGCATTTATCTCATTCCTTTCTTCATATTTCATTGCTTGGGTTTACCTGTAAGTATTTAATCTATCTGTATTGACTTTTTTAACTAACAGGACATTTGATTCTCTTTTCTATCCTTTGAGGATGTGTGTTTGCCCCTTTTCTGGCCACAATTTATTAAAGCAATTGTCCTTTCTTTGATGAATATTCATAACATATTTGTTTAAAAAAAGTTGGTTATAGATGTGTATGGTGTATGTTGTTTTCGATATCGAGTGGCAAACAAATTTCACAGAAATAATTTTAGATGCCTTAAAAATATAATTTAGAACCAAGATATCTCAGTTCATCTTTATTTTCCACATACACCTATTTTAGAAAAGCACTCTAGAACCTTTGCTTACTCTCTCATCTAGATCTCCTGCTTACTGAGCTGATACATCATTATTTCCTCACTAACTTCAGTATGTTGTCAAAAGACTGTGCTCTGCTCATGTGTCTTTAAAGAATCTGAACATGCCTCACAATGTACATGGCACCCAATGTATTTCACACACAGTGTCGTTAGACAAAGTTCATGGAGTGTTTGGTTGGTTGGTTCTTTCTTGTTTGCTTTTATAAGAGTTGAAATCCTTACACCTGTGAGCTACTTTCTCAACAAGTAAAATTGTATCATTTGTTTGTTGGCCACAAACAATATAAAATACCTTGGGGTAACTCTAACAAAGCAAATGAGAGACCTGTATGACAAGAACTTCAAGTCCTTGAAGAAAGAAATTGAAGAAGACATCAGAAGATGAAAAGATCTCACATGCTCATCAATAGGTAGGATCAGCATAATAAAAATGGCCATCCTACCAAAAGCTATATACAGATTCAATGCAATTCCTATCAAAATACCCACATGATTATTTACAAACCTTGAAAGAACAATTCTCAACTTAATATGGAATAACAAAAATCCCAGAATAGCTAAATAAATCCTGTATAATAAAAAAAAAAATCTGGAGGTATCACCATCCCAGATTTCAAACTATACTATAGAGCAATAGTAATAAAAACAGCATGGGACCGGTTGATCAATGGAATCAAATCGAAGACCCAGAAATAAGCCTACACACCTGTGGTCACTTAATTTTTGACAAAGAAGCTGAAATCATACAGTGGAAAATGGAAAGCATCTTCAACAAATGGTGCTGGTCTAACTGGATGTCAATATGTAAAAGAATGAAACTAGACCCATACTTATCACCTTGCACAAAACTTAAGTCCAAGTGGATCAAAGACTTCAGCATAGAGCCCCACACACTAAATCTACTAGAAGAGAAAGGGGGGAAAACCCTCGAACTCATTGGCACAGGTGACAACTTCCTGAACAGAACACCAATAGCTCAGGATCTAAGACCAACAATCAATAAATGGGACCTCATGAACTGGAAAGCTTCTGTTTGTGAGAGGGTCTCATATAGCTCCTTTCTCATGCACAGAAATAGACATGCTTGTATTTATCAAACTCCTTTGGTTACTAAATCATATACCAAATTCAAAGAAGCATATACTTCTTTTCATTTTCTGACCTAAATATGAAATAGCAGATTGCCATGGCCTATAGTTATAAATCAGTCTCATATAGCCCAGGCTTTCCTTGCACTGCTCTTCCTAATCCACCTGTACAGGGATTACAGACATTTACTACTACCTTCCCTGGCAAAAAATAAATAAAATAAAATAAACATTTTCTTGTATTTGCACTTTAAAATTCAGAGGAAGTGTTTATCTTATGACATTTAAATATATAATTGTATTGTATTTTTATACTTTCAAAAACCACTAGCCACTCTGTTAAAATGAGTGAATGAATAGTTGCATATTTTGATCAACATTTTCCATTCTTTATAAATAACCTGTGAAACTCTTGAGTTTACTTTTTTTCATCAATCTTTATCAAAAGAATTTTGATTAATATTTTCTATTGAACTTCTATTTCTATCAAATGCCAACAATGGCACTTTATACTGAATGCCATCTACTTGATTGCTTTTTAAACCACTTTCACTAGTTATCTTTCTTTACTAAAGAAAAATTCATTGTTGAACTGAATCAGATACAAGTTTGACTTTAAATTTAAAGCTGGATAGAACAACAATAAGGCAGAACACTTAAAGAAGGCTTGGTAAGTGTACAGAGGAAATGAAAGCTGAAAGGGCCTGAAAGAAGACTTCAAATGTGAAAGTAATGAACTTATTACATAATCTAAAACTTAAAGGGATGTCTAGAGGTGACGTTAACAGACCAATCCTAAATGAAAGAACAGTGCACAAGTTTACTTGAAAATTGACAGGCAGCAATCTAAGGCTACAAAGAAATTCACATAAATTTACAGAGAAGTATAGAACCAAGTCAGTGTGCACAGAAATAAACATGCTTGTATTTATCAAACTCCTTTGGTGACTAAATTATATATCAAATTCAAGGAAGCATATACTTCTTTTCATTTTCTGACTTAAATATGAAATAGCAGATTGCCATGGCCTGTAGTTATAAATCAGTTTCAATGAATTAGTACAATTGCACTGTGAATAATAATAATGTGAATAACATTAGACATTTATTTGAACATGCTACCAAACATATTCCAGGAATCACTCCTGTCCATGTAAAAGTCAAAATTCTCACTCTAAAGAGAATAAGAGATAATTTGTTTTGTAACCAAATATGAAAGACCATGACCAGGGAATACATACTCAAGTTTCCTCAAATACCATGTTACAATTTGGTAACAGTTTCATGAAGATTGATAACAAAGAAAATCATAAATCAAGACACTTTTCAAATACAGTGATAGAAAATCATTGGGTAGACACATTATAGCAAAGAGAGAAAATCGCAGTTACAGTCCTCAGAATTTGCTTTTTGGTTGGTGGAAGCTAATGGGCCACTTCAATATTTCAAAGGATTTTAGGAATAGTCACATCTCAAGAAAGACAATAGATGACTGTTAAGGGTGCTGAGTAATCATGACTCTTACCCAGCTGTGAACCCACAAGCTTTGATAATGACTCACCTAACAAGATGTGCACATTTGTACAATTGTGTCATGAAGACCCTAAATGTAATCAACCACTTTAATTACATTTAAATCCCACTACACTTTGCAGAATTCATGCCTGTTTCCTTAAACTGGATCCAAAATCTACGGCTGGAAAGGACATAGGCCCGAGAGGAGAGCCTAATTCTGTAATTCTGCCAAATGCACATATTAATAAGCTGCCTGTTAGGTTTTTATCTTTAGACCCTGAGATTAGTGCAGCTCTCAACCCTTCAGAGAAGTTTCTTTTTGCAGCAGATGATGATTGACTTAGAGAATCACTGCTAACTAGTCAACATGCAGAGATTAAAAGACCATGGAGTTCTCAGCCCTAAATGCTTTATCTGTAGTGCAACCTCTTCCTCTAAGGATCAAGGATCATCACAGAAGATGGGATGGGCAGATTTTTAAGAGTCTATGTAGTAAACATCTACAGTGAAACATTATTTGTGGGACATGTCAGTGCTTCTGCATATATGAACCCACAGTAACTGTGGCTTTATCTAAAGGGCCTACACAAGATCAAACCAATCAAAATCCTAATGTGGGTAAGGGAGCGACTCATAAATTCTCCCCTCTACCTGAGTATCCAACTGAGGGCTTCTGGAGTAGGGAGAGCTACTTATCTTAAGCATGCGGTTCTGAGAAACTACTCGTGCTCAAGTAAATAGTCTTACACCCTCCTATATATAGGAAACACTAAGTGGAATCAAGGGATTTTTTTCAAAAGAATACATGACCTTGGGAGGGAAAATACTGGTGTAGGGTAGGTAGGTATGTGAGGTTTTGAAATGGAGACAATAGGGCTGAATTTGATCAAAGCAAATTACATGCATGTATAAGCAGTGTAATAAAAAATAAATTTCACTAAAATACATCAAAATTCTTCAACAGAAATAAATTAATAACACAATTTTTCACATATCTGGATTCTTCACAATTCAAATGATGTATGGCCACATTCATTGAGGGCATTTACTCATTTTCAAGGATTTTGCAGTATTTGTCCATATGAACATAAAATATAGACTATTTTAATATCCTTTCACATTTATATACTATTTTTCTGGTAATCATTTCGATTTGTTTCTAGAAGTCAACATAATAATAAAAAAGTACCCTATGACTATTTCCATTCATTTTTTTTCATTATAGTATAGATAGGCTCTAAAATCATTCTGTTTACTCTCTATTTTACTTCTCTAAAAATGTATGTGTTTA
>CAJQZJ010032738.1:2429796-2466024 GCA_907164525.1 Lophiomys imhausi
TGGCCAAATATAATCTTAATTTTGTATCAATATACAAAGATCAATACCGATGTAGTCCAATTTGTATCCCCTTCATCTCCTTTAGTTGTCTTATTGCTCTAGCTAGAATCTCATATACTATATTGAAGAGATATGGAGAGAGTGGGAACCCTTGTCTTGTTCCTGACTTTAGTAGAATTGTTTTGAGTTTCTGTACATTTAATTTGATGTTGGCTATTGGCTTGCTATATATTGCCTTTATTATGTTTAGTTATGGGCTTTGTATCTTTGATTTCTCCAAGACTATTATCATGAATGGGTTTTGAATGTTGTCCAAAGCTTTTTCAGCATGTAATGAGATGATAGTGTGATTTTTTTTCTTTCAGTTTGTTTATATAGTGGAATAAGTTGATAGATTTTCACATATTGAAACCTCCCTACATCCCTGGGAGGAAGCCTACTTGATCATGGTGGATGATGTTTTTGATATGTTCTTGAATTTGGTTTGTGAGTATTTTATAGAGCATTTTTGCACCAATGTTCATGAATGAATTTAGTCTAAAATTCTCTTTCTTTGTTGAATGTTAGTATGGTTTAGGTATTAGAGTTACTGCGGCCTCATAGAATGAGATTGGCAATGTTCCTTCTATTTCTAGTTTGTGGAATATTTGGAAGAGGATTTGTGTTAACTCTTCTTTGAAATTCTGGTAGAATTTTGCACTGAAACCATCTGATCCTAGGCTCCCCACCCCTTGGGAGACTTTTAATGATTGCTTCTATTTCCTTAGGTGCTATAGAACTATTTGAATTGTTTACCTGATCTTGATTTAAGTTTGGCAAGTGAAATCTATCCATTTCATTTAGATTTTCCAATTTTGTGCAGTATAGACTTTTGAAGTAAGACCTAATGATTCTTTGGATTTCCTCAGTGTCTGTTGTAATGCCCCCCTTTTCATTTCTGATTTTGTAATGTGGATATTGTCTGTCTGCCTTTTAGCTAGTTTGGCTAGGGGTTTGTCTATTTTGTTGATTTTCTCAAAGAACCAGATCTTGGTTTCATTGCTTCTTTGTATTGTTTTCTGTGTTTCTAACTTTTGATTTCAGCCCTGAGTTTGATTATTTCCTACTGTCTACTTCATGTAGGTATGTTTGCTTCTTTTTTTTTCTAGAGCATTAAGGTGTTCTGTTTAGTTGTTAGTATGAGAGCTCTCAAATTTCTCTATGACGGCACTTAGTGATATAAACTTTACTCTTAGCACCGCTTACATTGTGTCCCATAAGTTTGGGTATGTTGTGCCTTCAATTTTGTTGAATTTTAGGAAGTCTCTGATTTTTCTTTTTTAAATTCATTTATTTATTGCTTCAAGTTACATCTCCATCATAATGTCCTCTTTCCACCCTTCCCAGTCCCGCCCTCCCACCCTCTATCCCATAATGCTTCCATCCCACTCCTCTGGAGTGGAGTGTCCCTACATAACATTCCCCTGCCCCAGTTCAGCAGTCATATGAGGGCCAAGAGCTTCCTCATACACTGGAGGCCTACAAGGCAGTACCACCAGGGAAAAGTGTCTCAATGACAGGGAGAGAAAACAAACAAACAAAAAATACAAAAACAACAAAAAAAGTCTGTAACCATGTTCCTTTGGTGCAATGGTTGTAGTATAGATACCCTGTGCTATATAGCTAAAATCCAACTATAAGTGAATAGATGCCATGCATCCTTCTGGGTCTGCATTAGCTCACTCAGGATGAGCATCTCTAGTTCCATCCATTTGGCTGCAAATTGCATAATTTCCTTGTTTCTGATAGCTGAGTAGTAGTCCATTGTGTAGATGTACCATAGTTTTTTAATCCATTTTTCAGTTGAGGGACATCTGGGTTGTTTCCAGTTTCTAGATATTACAAATACAGCTGCTATGAACATAGATGAGGCAACTTCCTTGTGATTCAGTGAGGAGTCGTTTGGATGTATACCCAGAAGTGGTATAGCTGGGGCCCGAGGCAGAGCTATTCCACTTTTCTAAGATATCACCAGACTGACCTCCATAGTGGTTGCACAATCTTTCACTCCCATCAGTAATGGAGGATCAAAGGAATCAAATTGATTCAATTTTGTTGAATTTTAGGAAGTCTTTGATTTCTTTCTTTATTTCTTCCCTAACCCATTGGTCATGGAGTAGTGAGTTGTTTAATTTCTGTGAGTATGTAGGCCCTCTGTTGTTTCTGAAGTCCAGTTTTAATCCATGGTGATCTGATAAAATACAAGGAGTTCTTTCAATTTTCTTGCATTGTTGAGGCTTGCTTTGTGACAAACTGTGGACAGTTTTGGAGAAGATTCCATGGGATGCTGAGAAGAAGATATATTCTTTTGTGTTCAGGTAAAAAGTTCTCTAGATATCAATTAGATCCAGTTGATTCATGACATCTGTTAGATTTAGCATTTTCTTTTGCTAATGTATCAATTTCTTCTAACATATCTTCTGTACCTAAGATTTTCTCTTCCATCACTTATATTCTGTTGGTGATACTCATGTCTGTATTTCCTATTCTCTTCCCTAGGCTTTCCAAATCCAGGATTGCATCAGTTTTACAACTTTTTATTGCTTCTATTTCCATTTTCAGTTCTTGAACAATTTTATTTACTTCCTTCTCCCATTTGATTGTATTTTCCTGTATTTCTTTAAGGGAGTTATTCATTTTGTTCACATGTTTGATTGTATTTTCCTACATTTCTTTGAGGGATTTACTTTCCTCTTTGAATGCCTCTATCATTTTAATAATATCAGATATAAGATCGTTTCCTTCCCTTTTAAGTATGATAGGATATCCAGGGCTTACTGTTGTAGGATATCTGGGTTCCTGCAGTGCTCTGTGGCCCTGAGTTTTGTTGTTTGTGTTCTTACACTGACCTCTAGCCATATGGTTGTCCCTGGTGTTGGCTGGTTGTTCCTATTGCCCACTGAACCTCTCTAGAAGGTGGATAGGGCTCTGAGCCAGAGGCTAGATGTTCGTGAGGTCCTGCAGCCCTCCTTGGGATGCTGGGTACGCCCATAGACTTTACACTGGATCTCAGGCAGTAGCCTGAAACTCACATCTACTTGCTGTGTCTCAGTTGGACCCACAGGCAAGAGAATGGGGTGTGGGGGAGTCTAAACTGAATGATCCTGAGGTCGGGTTGGTTTCCTCGGGAAGGCAATTAGGTCCAGGTAAAGGCTGGAACCCAGGAAATTGGCTAGAGCCGTGGACCAGAGGCTGGATCTGTGTGTTGCTCAGGCCCAGTAGTGCTCAGGATGGTGAGTAGAACTAAGGAGGCCAGAGGCTCATTGTTCTTGGAGCCTGGAAGTGCTCTTTGGGGAAGTAGGTGATCCCTGCATTGATTGGGGACCAACAACTGAAATGAGTTTCTGGAGTCCTTTGCAGCTCACCTCAGTAAGTCTGGGAGCTGTGGACCAGAGGCTTGATCTGTGTGAAGCTCAGGCCAAATAGCTCTTCTCACCAGGCACAGCTGGAAAGGCTGGAGGTTCTTCTCAGCAGGCACAGCTGGAAAAGCTGGAGGCTACCCCGGAGGACTCTGCAGGGAGGTGGCAAATCCCAACATTTGCTGGGGAAACAGACGTAATCAGCATTTAGCAATCGCTCTCAGCAGAATCTTTTTATAAAATAGTGTTATTATTATAGCAGAAAAATTTTACATATAATTATTAACTATGGATATTATGTTTATAGTTTTCTCTAGAATTCCTCTCCATAAATCAGACAAGGTCAGCTAAGCCCCACAGATTAGTCTTAGGTGGCTTATTAGTCAATAGGTGGATCTGGGTATAGTTAAAATAATGTTAATTCCTCAATTTTCTATACTTTCATATTAATAGATCGTCAGTGATCTGATGTCTCTGAAAGGTAGCAAAAGCTAGGTGGTAAAATACTATGCCTTCCTTGAAATGTGCCTCAGATCTCACAGACATTTGAACAACAAAGCATAATTTTATTACTAGAACAAGGTGAAATATCAGTTTCAATTAAACAAAGTAGCTACTGTTCTATCATTTTGTATCTACAAATCCTCATGTTGTAATTTCATATTGCTTTTGAAGAACATCTTTGGAACCTTTCCATACAAAGTAGAATCAATGTAAAGTATACTATGACAAATAATCAAGATGTGGTGGGAATTTCTAGTAATTATAAGCAATTATGACTAATTATAAATTGGTAAATTTCATAAGATGCATGTAGAGAGTAAACTTTCACTATGATTTGTTCTGCTGTACCACTTAAAAACAACACATTTCTTGGATGTATAGCAGTGTTTAAATGGAGTCCACTTCTAAGTGAACATTTTAACTATGTATGTATTATTATATTTCTGTGAGTCAACTTATACTTTGATTTGTTTCTCGAATGATTTCACAAAATACAGCACAATTATCCACAGCCTATGAAAAGAAAAGGAATTCTATGTAAATAGAATTCACATTATGATATGTGTATGAACGCCTTACAATAAAGTTACCCAGGAGATTACAAAGAAAAAAATGAGTGCTCATTAGGTAAACCAAGATATAGAAAAATTAATTCCCTGCTGTGAATCTCAATCCTGTGAAGCTTAAATTTTTATAAAAATATATTATAATTTTTTACTCTGAAAACAAAAATGAACTCAGAGAAAATATAGAAATGCAGAATGCAGTTGGTTGGTGGTAGCACACACCTTTAATCCTAGCACTAAGGAGGCAGAGGCAGGCAGATAGATCTCTGTGAGTTTGAGGCCAGCCTGGTCTACAAAGTGAGTTCCAGAACAACCAGGACTATTACATAGAAAAACCTTGCCTTGAAAACCATAAAAAAGCAGAATGCAAAGGCTAGATAACTATATGTTAAGAATTTTATTTGCAGTTTGGCAATAACATGGTAAGTTATCATTAGTTATGACAAAGCTTAATTGTGTAGCATTCACTTATTCAGTCATTCATTATATTTATTCATACCACTGAAGAGTTCATATAGTACAACAAATATTCTAGGTTCAGGATTGCCTTTCTTAGTGATGTAACTGTCTATTGTTGCTACATTATTACCAATGAATGATGTACTGTAGAATAAGATGAAGTTGCATCCTACACAATTTTACAACTCATATTAATCTGACTATTTTCTGACCTTCTACACTCTCCTTGATAAAATGTTGTCTGTTTCATTGTAGACAATGTTCATGCACCCTAAAACCCTCCAATAATATTCACAGGATAATAAAAATATAATTTTAAACTAAGCTAAATATTTTTCCTCCTTTGCTCCAAATATTACATTTCTTCTTTTTTTCTTCCCTTTCTTTTTATTGTTTGTTTCTTTTTGTTTGTTTGTTTGTTTTGAGACAGGGTTTCTTTGTGTATCAGTCCTGGATATTCTGGAATTCTGTTTGTTGGCCAAAGTGGCCTTGAACTCATTGAGATCCATCTGCCTCTGCCTCCCAGGTGTAGGGATTAAAGGCATGCACCCCCATTCCTGGCTCTAATATTAAATTTCTTTTTGCAAATTGTCCACATTGCCAAGAGTTGTTTTTTCCTCATTTATAAGAAATAGTCCTTGTTCTCTCACTGACTTCATACATCATCAACTTCTGTTTGCGTGCATTTATTTGACATTGTGCTTTTGCATAGAGTGCCGAATATGTTCTTATTGCAAAAACTTTGGACATTCCACCACTTTATTGAGAACACTGTTTTTTCTGGGTTTTTTGTTTGTTTGTTTGTTTTACCAAAATTTAGCCCTTTGTTTCCTGATCTAATATATTTAGAGTAGTTTTGGGAGAGAATCTTTTCCAGGTCAGTTTCTGAAAAAAAAAACTTTGTTCTATATGAGTTCAAGCCAGTCCCCATGGACACAGGGGAGTTCATAAATTTCCATCCTTAGCTAAGGAATTATTTACAATTAATGTTTTCTAGGAGTCAAGAATTAGTTTTCTTCAAGGATTCAGCCACTAAGAGCCTGTCCATATTCACAGCAACTGGCCTTATACCCATGCACATACAGACAGCATTAAGTGGAACCAGTGTTTGCTTGTTTGCTTGCTTGATTGCTTGCTTTAAAGAGAACACATGAAAGGGAGAGGGGGAAGTAGAGGGAAATAGGGGAAGAATAGGACAAGAGGAAAAATTAGTAGATTTGATCAAAATTTACTACATACTTGTATATAATCTCAAATAATAAAAAACAGATTTGATCTAAATTACTCTGTATCTTACTTTAAACAGTTTAATTTTTCTTTAAACTTGTATCTAAGATAAAAAATATTGTGATTTCAACTTGAGTACTATACAAAAGCCAATTAAATTGTGTATAATTCATATTGATAGGTATAAAACTATTAATGTGCTCTATACTGACTAGTAATTTGAATAGGAATGGTCGCCATAGATTCATGTGTTTGAATGCTTGGCCATGGGGAGTGGCACTATTAAGAGGTGAGGCCTTGTTGGAGTAAGTGTGCCCTTGTTGGAAAAAGTATGTCATTGAGGAGTTGGCCTAGACACTATCTTCTTTCCTATTGCCTCAGGGTCAGGATGTAGAGCTCTCAGCTACTTCTCCAGTATCATGTAAGTCTGCAGACTGCCATGCTTTCTACCATAATAATAGACAAAACCTCTGAAAGTGTAACCCAGTTCAAATTAAGTGTTTTCTTTTAAAAGAGTTGTTGTGCTCATGGTGTCTCTTCATAGCAATAAAATCCTAACCAAGACACAGATATTTATTTTCTCTTTTGTAGTTAGGTGAGAGTATTATTTTTCACCCGGTCTTAATGAAAAACCCTCTTTTACTATTGCTTTAAATGTTTTTTCTTGCCTCTGGGTTCATATTATTGTCTCATTTTCATTATTTTCTTCTTCCTATCAATATACAATTCTATATTTACTCTGTTTTGATCCTCCCAAACCTCAGCATTTTCTTTGTTTTGCATCTGGAGATTTACTCTGAGATAGTGTAGTGTTATGGTTTTCCAAAAAAAAAAAAAAGATGCAAAATTATGCCCCCCTTTTTTTCATCAGTATCAGGAAACACCTGACACATATCAGATAGTATTCAATATTTTAAGCTACCTGGAATCATGCATTCAACTACAGGTAGAATGGAACTTAAAAGGCATCTCTTACATTTCTCAAGTGTCAAAATTGTATAGCAACCTTGAATTGAATGCTAACAATTGAAGGCTGAAATGCATAGCTGACCATATCATAGAATATGCCAACATTTCTCAGGCCATAATCAAGGACAGTCTTAAAACAGAGGAAGAAAAGAACTTTCCCAGAACATATTCCTTTCAAGGAGACCAGGAAAATCATGATTGATCACACTATGTATTCATTTCTCGTGTCTCTTGAAAGAATGGCACTATTGTGATGTTGTTCTTCTGTAGAATTTGAATAAAAGTAGTGGGCATATTCCCCTTGTCAAGATGATCAGCTATTGAGGTTGGATAGAGGTAGTCCACTGGTTAAGAACACTTTCTACTTTTGCAGATGACCTGGGTTTGGTTCTCAGCATTCACTTCATGCTACCTCCAACTATCTATAACTCCAATTCCAGGGGATCTATTGCTGTCTACTGGTCACAGTGGGTACAGAATGCTAGTGGTGCACATGCAGGCAAAGAGACAGACACAAACACACACACACACACACACCCATAAAAGTAAACACATATTTTAAAATGATCAACTATCTATCACTTTTTTTTTCTTTTATATCTCCTATACATGGATGGCAATGAATGATTCTGAAACTGTTCAAATCGTATGAAAGAAAAGTTGGAATTTCATAATCCTTATTCAGAGAACTTCTCAGAAGTCCAGTGGCATTAAATGGCTGAAAATATAGTAATGATGTCCAGTCCAATATTTCAAGATTTTTTTTTTAAATTAAAGAACTTGTTTGATTTGAAAATCCTGAAAATTGTGTGTTTTTGTAGATGTTTTAACAAAAAAGAGTATTTACACTATTAGTTTTCAGCAATGCTTACTAGTCTTTTAATATAAAAGCCAGATTAAAAGTATATTATGCTGTGTTGATTGGATGGTACTCAGCAATAGACAATGCATAAAGGACTAAGTGGCACGTTATTCATAAAGGTAGCCGAAAACCTGATTTGGCCTATAAGCTGTAATTTGCAGAACTATGTATTACACTGTGACACAAGGGTAGCAATGATATATAGAAAGGTAGATATCTATCTTATGTGGTCAAGAAACACATAGCAAAACTGTTGGGAGATCAACCATAATGCTGTGAGTTAGAAAATCTACCAGAAGTGATTTTTAAAATCAGAGCATTAGAGTTGCTGTGCAAGGCTGCACAAGTCTAACAATGCAGGGAAAGAAAGGAGCTAGACAGATAGAAACTGGGTCACTCGCCCAGGAAAGTGGAAAGAATAAGAAACAGTTAAGGAACTGGAGAAGCCGAAGAGTTTCTGATCCCACAAAAGTCACATTTTAATTAGCATTGGTCAACAAAGACATAGAAAAGTTTCTCACTTGACTCGGGGTGTCACAAAATCAGAGTAAAGGCAGGAACTGCATGTGCATTCCTTTAGCAAGAACAGTGCTTTAAGTCATTGAAAGCAAAACAGAACTGATTGAAAGTAGATGTTTAAAAAAAGATAGGAAAGCATTAGCAAAGAAGATATCAAGATGCCAAAAGTGAAGGGGGACAATGCAGAAAGGAAAACAACAACAACAAAAGACCTCTGCATATCCTCCCAGAAACCTGCAATGAATATTTGTGAGTATTTCTGGCATAGTCACAGCCTCAACATGATCTCACGCCTAGATTTAAATTACTACAGAGAAAACACAATGAACACAATGCAGCAGTGTTGCATGTTCCAGCCTCTCTTTGTTCATCTCAGAGACTGTGGCAAACAGACACAATGAAAACCTTCAAGAAATTCACAGCGATACTTAGGAGCCTGAAGGTGTGCTGAAATAACTACTGCTAAGACTAAATCTACCATAAATTTGATGATACTGAGAAAAAAAAATAAAGCAGATACCACAGCACACTGCAGGAAGGGATTTCAAAGTACAATCTCTTAAAGAGACAAGCACCCACATAAGTATTTAGAGACAAACCCATTTTAGGCATTTATCTGAAAGAGGTAAACATTTCAATAGGAGAATCTGACTTAAAATACAAACAAAATCCAAACAACAACCAAAGTGTCTGGGGAGAAATATGATGAAAGGAAAATGAAAATTACTTTGTAACAATTAAGTAATTCAAAGAGGGAAAATTAGTGTTACACTACATCCAAAAAGACGTAAAATTTGAAAAATAACAATCCCTCATCTATTAAAAAAACTAACCAATTAATCAGCCAAATAAAAATGTTACATTATAATTCACTAGATGAATTATGGGACCATTATAACATTAATCATGTAAGACACTGAACTATTCTTAAAATTGAACATAAAAAAGGAAAATCATTAAAATAGAAGCATGCTGCCAAAAATCCTATGAAATATTGTGTGCAAATTAAATATGTTGCAACTTATATATCAAGAGAAACAAGCAAACACAGAAAAGAAGGAGGAACAAAAGAAACTTCAAATCAGAACACCAAACAGAATTCAAAATACTGATACAAGTATTTCCAGATGTGAAAAAAAATTGCATCAGAAATTAAATCAAAATAGATTTAGAAAAGATAAACTCTTATCCAACCAATTCATAAAAGGAAAACTTTTGTAGAAAAATGAGTCAGGAAAGCATTTAAAAGTACATTCTTATATTCATGAGGATGGTGATGAAGATAAAACAACTAGACTAAATTAACCCATTTACTAGAAGCACAACTTGGGTCTGGGACACAGATCAATAGACATGGTGCTTGAGCTCCCACATGAAGAATTGGGGTCCCCAGCACCTATATAACCAGCTGGGTGCAGTAGTTATGCATCTGTAATCCTGCTGGAGAGGGAGAGACAGGTGGACTACAGAGACTTCCAGGCCAGTGTGCCCAAAATGGTGAGCTCTAATAATACAGAGACAGGCCTTTCTCAAAAATAAAATGGAGAGCAGTAGAAGAAGATGCTGACATCAGCCTCTAATCGCCAGCCTATGTATATGAATGCTCTCATAAACACATGGGGACACTCAAGTGTTCATGTGTACATACACTAATAATGATAATGATGATAAGTATTGGAAGAAAGGAGGAGAAAGCACAAGAACTATCGTTCAACATGTCTAAAATATACAAAGACATTAAACCTGCAGTCTTAAAATAAATGTAAATAAGCTTATCCCAGACAATTAAAAGAAAATGCAAGTTCAGTTTTGAACACATATGTAAATACATGGCCAAAGATTAATCACAGGGGCAGTCTGATCCTGGAGTTTATTAATATGTCATTTCCAATGTAACGCAGTAGCTGTCACTTTCAGCTGTCTGTCAACCATTTATGTGATTGACACTCTGGATGTATTGAGTTTTTTTTTTTTTTCTATCTCTGCGAGATTCAGTTTTCATTTGTATTTTGTCTCCCCTTTAGTATCCTACCAATCAAAAGTGTTCTGTTTTAAAAATTTCTCTCTAATCTAAACATAAAAACCTTTTTTCTGTCATTAAAACAGTCGCATAGCCTCCTTCTTCAGGACTGTATGTAACATGCCTATATGTGCAATCATGCTGTTTTCCTTTTCCTAAACTTTTAGCAAATAAGATTCCAATATCCCCAGTGTTACAAAAGTAAACTGGCGTCATTTCTATATAAAGTACAGCAGTTGACCCACAGGCAAAGTCAAAGAGCATGTGCCACCCTTCACATTTGCATTTGCTAAAGTTGCATACTCAACATGGGAGTATTCAGGATGGATTATTGTTACAATGATCTTTGAACCATGGCTACTACATCAATCACAGTTATGTGATCGCAACACCAGGATCAATAATCACAAAAGGTTGATAACACAAATGTTGTCCATTTACCACTTAGAGGAGAGACTTAGAAGTTTCTAAACAGGAATACATTAAGAAAAAAAAAAAAACCATCCAAGGATCCATGCAACACATTTCCTGGGGAATAGACCTCTAGTTCCTATTGCAAGTAAGTCTGCAAGAAAGCAAATGAAAAGTACCCTTTAAAACAGAACTCTAGTCATACAGGTCTTTCTCTTACTTGGTTAGAATTATCCTCACTTATTTTATAATGTTTGTGTCTATTGTGAAGGGTATGGTTTCCCTAATTTCTTTCTCAACCCATTTATCTTTGGTATAAAGAAGGGCTACAGATTTTTTTGAATTAATTTTGTTTCCAGCCACCTTGATGACGGAGTTTAGCAGCTGTTAGAGTTCTCTGGTGGAATTTTTGAGGTCACTTTTGTATATTTTATCATCTTCGAATAGGGATACTTTGACTTCTTCCTTTCCAGTTCATATCCCCTTGATCTTGTTTAGTTGTCTTATTGCTCTATCAAGAATTTCAAGTACTATGTTGAAGAGATGTGGCCATAGTGGGCATCCTTGCCTTTTCCCTGATTTTAGAGGAAATGCTTTAAGTTTCTCTCCATTTAATTTGATGTTGACTACTGGCTTGCTGAATATTGCCTTTATTAATTCTAGGTATGGTCTTTGTACGCCAGCTCTCTCCAGGACTTTTAGCATGAAGGGGTGTTGGATTTTTTTTTTCAAATGCTCTTTCAGCATCTAGCAAAATGATCAAGTAGAACACCAATAGCTCAAGATATAAGACAAACAATCAATAAATGAGACCTCATGAAACTAAAAAGCTTCTGTAAGGCAAAGGACTCCGTCATTTGAACAAAATGACAACCTACAGATTAGGAAAAGATCTTCACCAACTCCACATCTAACACAGGCTAATATCCAAAATTTATAAAGATTTCAAGAAATTAAACACCAAGAAAACAAATAATCCAATCAAAAATGGGGTACAGAGCTAAACCTAGAACTCACAAAAGAGGAATCTCTAATGGCCGAGAGGCACTTGAAGAAATGCTCAACATCCTTAATCATCAGAGAAATACAACTCAAGACAACTCTGAGATTCCATCTCACACCTGTAAGAATGGCTAAGATCAAAAACTCAAATTACAACACATTCTGGCAAGGTTGTGCAGAAAGGGGAACACTCCTCCATTTCTGATGGTAATGCAAACTTGTACAAGCACTGCGGAAATCAGTCTGGCGATATCTTAGAAAACTTGGAATAGCTCTGCCTCAAGTCCCAGCCGTAACACTCCTGGGCATACATCCAGCAGATTCCTCACCACACCACAAGGACATCTCCTCACCTATGTTCATAGCAGGTTTATTCGAAATAGCTAGAAACTGGAAACAACCCAGATGTCCCTCAACCAAAGAATGGATAAAAACAAAACAACAACAACAACAACAACAAAAAACCTGTGGTATATTTACACAATGGAATACTACTCAGCTATCAGAAACAAGGAATTCATCAATTTGCTGCCAAATGGATGGAATTACAAAAGCTCATCCTGAGTGAGCTAACCCAGACCCAGAATGATGCACATGGCATTTATTCACTTATAACTGGATTTTAGCCATATAGTACATACAGGATAACTATCCTACAACCAACAGACTGAAAAGAACAGGAACATGGATTTGTTACCTGCTAATGAGACACTTTGCCCTAGTGGAGCTACTGTGTATGCTCCCAGTGCAACAGGAATCTCTTAGTCCTCATATGACTGATAAACTGAGGTGGACTGAGATGTGGAGGCACCCCACACCAGAGAAGTAGTATAGATGGGAAAAGGGTATAGTGGGTTGGAGGGTGTGGGAGCAAGAAGGGTGGAGGGAGGGAGCTGTGATGGAGATGTAACTTGAAGTAATAAATAAAAGTAATAAAAATAAACAAACAAACACAACTCTAGGATCTTTAAGACAGAAAGCCACAGGAGAGAACACAACTTGAACAGACTTCAAAAGAATGGAGCAAGACATTCTTCTTGCACACAGAAAGGCTGGCTTAGGGTGCTAGCAGCTGCTTTTGGTCTCCCTGTGACTCAGGGGTAGTGAATCTGGAAGAACATTCAAGGGAAGCACAACAGCAGCCAAGTACTTTCTAGAAGGAAAAACAGAACTTCCTGTCAGTGGTGGTAGGTGGCTGAGCCTCTATGGTCCCTATGCAAAGCTACAGCTCTTTTCAGACCACTCTCCCAAATTTAACCTCCCACATCTTGACTGTGACAATTTCTACAGTTATTTCATTTCATTTTCAGAGACTCGTGAAATAAAAGTGTCAGCATTTTTTTCTACTTCTCTGGACATAAATAAATAACACTCCTTGGTAAAAGGTTTCTTCAAGTTGACTCCAGTTGCAATATAAGTAAGTGTCAGGGCACAGGGTAAAGGCAGCAAGGGGGAGATATGGGCAGGGGATCAAGGTCTGTTTGATGAAAGCCTGATGGCTTCCTGTAGTCTCAGAGGAAATCAATACCATGTCAGTGATATGGAATAAGATGGCTAATGAACTTGTCACAGCAGCTGCCACACAAAAATGCAGGCTTTAAGAAAGCTGCCTGTGTTCTGACATACATAGATGAGTGTTCTGATTTCTTTCTGGACCCATAGGACATAGTTGTGTGAGTAACACTATTTGCAGTGTGTCATGGGCACATACAGTTACTGGGGTAAGAAAGCCAATTGAATCAAGTTACTTTATATAAAGCTTATAGGAAACCTTTGATGTGCCCCAACTGACTTTGCAAAAACGCCTCCCAGTTTCTTCATCTACTACTGAGCTCTCTATTTTCACATAATTCATTTACACAGTAGGCATTATTTCTTCTCTCACCTGTCCGTTTTTAATTGAAAAAAGCCATAAATTTTATTATATTAATACAATGGTCTTGACTCTGATTGCTATGCTAATATTCCTAACTTTTGGGTCATCTATAATTTTATAAAAACCCTTTACAGGTTTTGGCTCCTTTCCCCAAGTATTTAGAGGTAATCTGAGTCAGCAACCATGTAATAATTTTTTAAAAACCTAATTTACATGTTGAGTGAAAATATTTCTCACCAAAGATATTTACCCTTTCGGAAGAGTGAAAGATCTACAGAAAAAAAAAAAAGACAAAAACACAGAAGCACTGAAGAGAAGCATAAATGAATAGAAATGGGATCAGCACAACTGCGTAGACTATAAAAACCTTTGCCAAAGGGCACCTGTGATCTAAGTGTACCTTATGTTGTTGCATAAATCAGATCCACTGCAAAATTCTAAAGCAAAAGAATTCCTTTGGGCATATATATCAAAATAGCTAGATTGACCAGAAGGGAAGCATCAAGTCTAAGTCAGTGTAAAGTGATTATCATTCTCTGGAGCGGGTTGTCTTTTCACTCTGTTGATAGCAAGAAGAAGTGGATCCACTGAATGCCTGTAGCAAGGTTGAACCCACTCTGCTGCAAACAGAATCCCACTCTGCCTGTTAACTGTATGATGACTCAGCTCTCCTTCTCTTATTTCTCCTGATTTTAAATGGTGAGTCGTGGTGCCTTTCACATAACATGGTTTTTGACATGATTTAACACACCTAGAATATTTAAATTGTTACCTAACAAAGCACAAAATTTATAAAATTTGTTTTCTATGATTGAAGATTAAGTAAAATGCAATCCCAAATAAGTTCAGTGGTATCCTAAAAATGAAGGAGAGACCATGTCCACAATAGAAACGTCCTTGTATGTTACATATAAATAACTTTTGGAGGATTTATAATAAATAAAGTTAATATATATTGATAAAAGTTTAATATCTCATTTTGTATGTAATATGAGCATATTCGTGAATAAATATGCATTTATTTTGTTTTTATTTGCTGTACTTCACTCTGACTCATGTTTTTTTTAAATTAATGATATTATTGCTGATATTCTAATACTTTACCGGCTAAAAGTCACCTATGGTGACCTGGAGAATATAGGTGCCTTTTTCCATGGTGCAGTATGTAGACTATTGCAAGTCCTGTAAGTATTGCATACGGATGGCTCCACTTGCCTGGGGTGGTGGGAGAGTGGTGGAAGTAGGATAATGCCAATGATAAACATTAACTGTGTTTGGTTTTAATCCATGGAGACTTTCTTCTTGATGAATTTTGCATGACTTGTACATTATATTACATTCCAAAATGAATATAGTTTCTTGATGATTAAAATCTTACAACATATTCTGCATATTTTATATTATACCAGACCTTAGAAATCAAAGTTGGCATTGTTCTACTTGCCATATTACACTTAGGAATACAACATTTTATATCAAAATTAACCAAAATTCTTACTAGAATGCTTTTATTCCTCTGTCTAATAAATTACATTTTCAGTCTAGATACCTTAGGGTTTGTTTTAGCAAATATATTTTTACCTAGAAAATGTTCTGCTGTTTGAGATTCAGGTAATTAAAATGTAAGTGTTCATGTAAATGTAAAAAGCCATTCCCAAGTGCATTGACAATAAGCTATTAGCTTACATTTTATAAAAATATCATTGAGCAGGTGGTGGATAAATAGACAGTTCATGAAAGAGACACAGAAGAACCCAACCAAATGGAAACTATAGAAAAGCTCAGTTGGCTAGATTCTAGAGTAAACATCACAACTATATAATTTCTTCCTGAAGCTTGAATTTACTTTTTCATTAATACTATACAAATATAAATAACTGTATAATTAAACAAGTATGTATGATTCATTACTATACCACAAAAATCTAGCAAAAGATTAAATGATTAAATGTATACCAGAAGTTTAAATATTGGTTAAAAAGCTTAATGAGTTTATGAAGAATGAATTAAACCACAATTGCTTACTTTATAATATACCTTAAAATAGATTTAAAACTCTATTGTTTTCTGAAAAACACCAACAGATTTCCTTATTAAAGAACAAGTATCTTAACTTTTTGCCTCAGGAAAAAAATATAGATTGATGAGGCATAGGTATAAAGTAGCCAATTAGAGCCACAATTGTTTATCATGACCAACCTGCAAAATCCTACTATAAAAAGAAAAATCCTATCACTAAATGCATGCTGTCCTATCCTCATAAATATGTATCATCATGATGCCAGCTTCTTTCAGCCTGATTCATAAAATAAGCTTCACCTTAAAAAATATCCCAACATTTATTCTGCAGACATAAACAAAATCATCACAAAATATTTATGAAGAGGTCAAATGCACAGAATAATCAAAATAATGCTAGATGAAAATGCAAACAATAACTGACACTACTCAACTTTAAGATTTAACATGAGACTACAGGAGTCCTGTCAATGAATATCTGGTGAGAGATAGACAAATCACTGATACAGTAAAATGAGCTGATATGTAAACCAACACAACTAGGGCCAGCAGAGAAACCCAGGGAAGAAAGTTAAGTCGTTCAATGAATTGTACTCTAACAGCTAAAAATGTCCATTAAAAATAAATGTATGGTTGGTTGGATGGATAAATGGATGGATGGATGGATGGATGGATGGATGGATGGGTGGGTGGATGGATGGATGAAAGAATGAAGACATCCTACATAGTCAGAAATCTACTGCTCACCTTAGGCCACACCATTCAGAACAGGTAAAAACCCCACCTTTCCATATCCTTGATTCAGATCCCAAAGACCCAACCACAGACACCCCTTCACCACCCCTTACCCCAACAATCCCACCGCTTCACCTAGTATCCATCCACCTAGGGTGGAAATAAGCTTGTGTAGCCATTCAAATATCTAACAGAATAGACTTCCAACCAAAATAAATAAAAAGAAATGGAGAAGGACACTTCATACTCATCAAGGAAAAAATCTACATCTCAATTCTGAACATCTATGCCTCAAACACAAGGGCACCCACATGTAAAAGAAGCATTACTAAAGCTTATATCTCATATAGAACACCATACATGAATAGTAGGAGATTTTAATTCCCCACTCTCACCAATATATAGGCCATCCAGACAAAAACTAAACAGAGAAATAATGGAGCTAATAGTTGTTTTGACTTAAATGTACCATACAGGTAACTATATAACATTTCATCAAAACGCACAAGAGTATACTTTCTTCTCAGTACCTCTCAGAACTTTCTCCAAAATTGACCATATACTTCATAACAAAGCAAGTCTCAACAGATATAAGAAAATCAAAATAACTCCCTATATTCTATTAGACCATCACAGATTAAAGATAGAGCTCAGTAACAAAAGAAATAACCCAAAGCCTCCAAACTCATAAAAACTGAGCAACTCTCTACTGAATGACTACTGGCTCATGGAAGAAATTAAGAAAAAAATTAAAGACTTCATAGGATTCAATGAAAATTAATGTACAACATATCCAAACATATCACAATGAAAGCAGTTCTAAAGGAAAGTTCATAGAACTAAGTGCCTTCATAAAGAAATTAGAAAGATTTCATACCACAAATTAACAGCACACTTGAAAACTCTAGAGCAAAAAGAAGCAAACACACTCTAAAGGAGAAAATAAACAAACTGAATACTGAAATCAATAAAACAGAAAAAAAGAGAACAATACAAACAATCAATGAAACAAAGAGTTAGCTGTTTGAGAAAAACAACAATATAGACAAACCTTTACCCACAGTAACCTAAAGTCAGAGAGAGAATGTCCTAATTAATAAAATCAGAAATGAAACGGGTGACTTAACAAGAGACACCAGGGAAATCCAAGGAATCATTATGTTATACATCAAAAACCAGTACTCTACAAAACTGAAAAAAACCTAAAAAAAAAAGCATTTTCTTGATAGAAACACATAAAAAAGTTAAATCAAAAACAGAGAAACTGACCACTTAGACTCACCCTCCAGCAGTGTGGTCAACCCCTTCCCCTCATGCTACATTTTCCAGGCAACAGCTCCACTTGCAACCCCAGTCTGAGATGGCTCTCTGGAATTACCAGAACCATGTAGTCACCAGGAACCACCAGACTAAGGCAGCCATCTGGGACCACGAGCCCGCCATCTCCCAAGTGCCAACTCCACCTGCAACCACAGAGCCAGATAGCCACCAGAACCACCAGACCTAGGTGATGGTGTCATGTTAAGCATTCTAAATGTTAACTAGTCCTGTTTGTTGTCTGTTACATTATCTCTGATTGGTTAAATAAAAGCTGAGGCCTGAGATTGGTGGGACTTCCTGAGATTAGAACAGGAAGCCTGCACTTTAGACAGAGGATTAATGCATTGCAGCCAGCAGCAGGAAGAAGGAGGAAACACACCATGGGTTAGAAAAAAGAACCTTATTCCACATGGCCAGGAACATCAGCATATCGTGGAGAATGGCAGTCCAAGGTGACGTATGTATATATGGGGTCATATTCGGCAAATAGAATTAAGATATAGCTTAAGTGAGCCAAGATTGTTCAATTTAGGCCTAGGCTTGTTAAAATCCACGTGGTGTCTGTGTGTGCTCATTTATAATGGCAGCTTAAAGATTAACGGCTGCAAACCACCAACTCAATTAACAATAATCTAAATAATGATCAATAATTTAATTAGCCATTTTTATACACCTAGGTCACTATCAGGGACCATCAGAGCTAACTGACATCAGAACTCACCAGAGGCTGGAAAATATTGGATACTACCAGTTCTCCCAATATTTCTGGATACCTGCTGCCACCCAGGAAAACCAGAAGCCTGCTTCCATCCAGGCCTACCAGCTCTACCTGCCATCCTAGAGGCCCACTACCATCAGGGACCACTAGACCTACCACACCTGGAACAACCAGGTGGCTAAACGACAGCATAGGGATACAAGCAAAAAAACTGAGTAACAAATGGAACCACTAGAACCCAGCTATCCTACTACAGCAAGTGCTATCCTACTACATCAAGTCCTGGATATCTTAGCACACCTGAAGCCCAAGAAAATGACCTGAAATCTGGCGTTATGAAGATGATAGACGCATTAAAAGAGGAAATGAATAACTTCTTCAGAGAATGCAGGAAAATATAATCAAATAGATGAAGTAAATGAATAAATCCCTTCAAGAAATACAGAAAAAGCAATCAAACAAGAGAAGAATGTCCAAGATCTGAAAACAGAAACAGAAGCAACAAAAAAAAAAAAAAAAAAACACAAACTGAGGCAATCCTAGAGATGAAAAACTTGGTAAAGAGAACACGAACTACAGACACAATCATAACCAACAGGATGTAAGAGATGAAAGAGAGAATCTCTGGCCTAGAAGATACAATTGAAAA
The DNA here is from genome assembly GCA_907164525.1 of Lophiomys imhausi. Classification (NCBI taxonomy): domain Eukaryota; kingdom Metazoa; phylum Chordata; class Mammalia; order Rodentia; family Muridae; genus Lophiomys; species Lophiomys imhausi. Next base: position 2,449,051 of record CAJQZJ010032738.1, read on the forward strand.
AAGTTTGATGCATTGGTCAAAGAAAATGTTAAATCTAAAAAGTTTCTGACACAAAACATTCAAGAAATCTGGCACAATATGAAAAGACCAAACCTAAGAATACTAGGAGTAGAAGAAGGAGAATACTCCCAGCTCTAAGGCCCAGAAAAATATTTTCATCAATGTCATAAAGAAAGAGATGACTATAAGCATACAAGAAGCTTAGAGAACACCAAGTAGATTAGACCAAGAAGGGAACTCCTCCCTCTACATAGTAATGAAAACACTGACTGTACAGAACAAAGAAAGGTTATTAAGAGCTGGAAGGGAAAAAGGCCAAGATATGTATCTTGGAAGACCTATCAGAATTATTCCTGACTTCTCAACAGAGACTTTTAAAGTCAGAAAGGCCTGGGCAGATATCCTGCAGACTTTACAAGACAACGGATGTCAGCCTAGACTACTATACCCAGAAAAACTTTTAATCACCATCGATGGATAGAACAAGATATTCCATGACAAAACCAAATTTAAACAACACCTATCTACACACTCAGCCCTACAGAAGGTAGTAGAAGGAAACCTCCAATCCAAGGAGGCTTAACTACACCCAGGAAAACACAGGAAATACATAACCTCACAACCAAAAGAAGGCAAACACACACCTACACACTCTACCACCACTAACAACAAAATAACAGGAATTAACAATCATTGGTCACTAATATCTCTCAACATCAATAGACTCAATGCTCAAATAAAAATACACAGGCTAACAGAATGGATTTGAAACAGGATCTGTGATTCTGCTGCATACAAGAAGCACACCTCAGCAACACAAATAGACATTATCTTAAGGGAAAGAGCTAGGTTTTTTTCAACCAAAAGACCAAGAAGCAAGCAGGAGTAGCTGTTCTTGTATCCAATAAAATAGACTTTCAACTAAAATTAATCAAAATAGATGTGGAAGATACTTCATAGTTATTAAAGGAAAAATCCACTAAGATAACCTCTTAATTCTGATTATCTATGCCCCAAATGCAAGGGCACCCTCATTATTAAAGGAAACATTACTAAAGCTTAAATCAAACATAGATCCCTACAGATTAGTAGTGGGAGACTTCAACGACCCACTCTGATGAATGGACACATCAATGAGACTAAATAGAAACTAAACAGAGAAACAAATAAACTGATAGACATCAGGAATCAAATAGACCTAACAGATATCTACAGAACATTTCATCCAAACACAAAAGAATATACATTCTTCTCCACAACTCATAGAACCATCTCCAAAATTGACCAAATACTTGATCACAAAGCAAACCTCAACAGACACAAGAAAGTAGAAATAACCCCTTATATTTTATCAGATCACCATGTATTAAAGCTGGACTTCAACAACAACATAAACAACAGAAAGCCTACAAACTCATGAAATAGAACATTTTTATACTCAACACTGGGTCAGGGAAGAAATTATAAACTTTCTAGAAGTCAATGAAAAAGACATTACAACATACCCAAACTTATGGGACACAATGAATGCAATGCTTAGAGGAAATTTCATAGCACTAAGCACCATCAGAAAGAAATTGCAGAGATCTCATACTAAAGACTTAAAAGCACAGTTGAAAGCTCTAGGACAAAAAGAAGCAAATACACGCAAGAGGAGTGGACGGCAGGAAATAATCAAACTCAGGGCTGAAATCAATATATTAGAAACCAAGAGAACAATAAAAAGAATCAATGAAAGCAAGAGTTCCCCTTCTCCACACCCTCACCAGCATGTGCTGTCATATGAGTTTTTGATCTTAGCCATTCTGACAGGTATAATATGGAATCTCAGATACATCTTGAGTTGCATTTCTCTGATGATTAAGGATGCTGAGCATTTCTTCAAGTGTCTCTCAGCCATTAGAAATTCCTCCTTTGTGAATTCTCTGATTAGCTCTGTTCCCCATTTTTTGATTCTTGGGATTTAATTTCTTGGGTTCTTTGTAAATTTTGGATATTATCCCTCTGTCAGATGTGGGGTTGGTGAAGATTGTTTCCCAATCTGTAGGTTGCCATTTTGTTTGAATGACAGTGTCTTTTGCCTTACAGAAGCTTTTCAGTTTCATGAGGTCCCATTATTGATTATTGGTTTTAGAGCCTGAGCTGTTGGTGTTCTTCTGTTCAGGAAGTTGACTCCAATTGTGGGAGCAGGACTGTCTCTCACATTTTGCCTATTTTGAGAACGCTGCTCCTCCCACAGTGCTTCCTCCTTCAGCCTTAATATGAAGGTAGGTTCCTCCTCTTTTTGCAATTTGATATGTCATGTTTGTTTGATATTCCCGGGAGGCCTATCTTTTTCTGGGGGAAAATAGAGGAGGAGTGGATTAGAGGATAGAGGAGGACTGACAGAAGAGAATGCAGGGAAAACTGCATTTGGGGTATAACAGATGAGAAAAGAATAAATTTTAATTTTTTAAATGAAAACATCTGTAAAGGAAGACTTCTAGGTTTTATTACAATGAGTTTTTAAATGGGAATAGACATAACTGTGAAACTAGAAATCTTCAAAAACATAGGCCATCTAAGCAACCACAAGTATGGCAATCAGTTTTTGCATTCAATAGCAGGATGTTCCACCAAGGTTAATTCTACCACCAACCTTCATTAAAATTAGAGTATATGGTGATGAAGGCCTATATATGCTCTTGAGTCTGATGCAAAAGGATTACAAGTAAAAGCCCTGTCTGGGAAAATTATATCCTGTCTCAAAATAAAAATGAAAAAGAGAAATGGGGATTAAAAACTGATTTTAAGATTTGATGAAATATATGAATTTCTAAGTGAATTCTGAAATTCCCCAAGCTCATAAAAGAAGGCCTGTAGATCACTAGCATATATGTTATAAGAAGAAAAGCATAACTATAGACAAAAAGAAAGAAAGAAAATGTTTGCAAAACACTGATCCACATAGTATATCCACACAATGGTATATTATTTAAAAGCAAAAGGAAATAAACTATTGATATTTGCATCTTTCTAGACACATCTACAGTTATGCTAACCCTTATAAGCCAGGCAAAATTTAAATTTTGCAACATAATAATTATGAAATATTGTAAATATGAAAATTAATCTATAAGGATGAGAATAGATTGATGATTGTCTTTTTTCTTCCAAAACTATGTTTCCTTTTATTGAAAATAGATCCTTTTCTCATACAGTATTTCCTGATTACAGTTTTTCCTCCCTCTACTCCTCTCAGTTCTTTTTCACCTCCCTTCCCCTGTAGATACTTTCCCTCGCTATCTCTCACTAGAAGAAAACAGGCTTCTAAGAGATATCAACCAAACATAGCAAAATGGAATATAATAAGCTAAAACAAAAAACATTACATTGAAGATACAAAAGGTAACCCAACAAAATTAAAAGCACCCCAAGAACAAGAACAGGAATCAGAGACTCATTTGTTCACACACTCAATAGTCCCATAAACATACACAGTTGTGTGTGTGTGTGTGTGTGTGTGTGTGTGTTGCACACAGAGGACCCAGTGTAGATACTGTAGGCCCTATCCTTGCTACTTCTGTCTCTGTGAGTTCATATGAACGTTGCTCAGTTGATTCAGAGGGCCTTGTTCTCCTTGTGTCCTCTACCACCTATGACTCTTACATTCTTTCTACCTCATCTTCATCAAGGTTTCCTGAGCTCTGGAGGAGGTTTGGACATGATGGGGACATCTCATGTAGATCTTTGTGTGTGTTGCAAGATCTCTCTCTCTCTCTCTCTCTCTCTCTCTCTTGCTCTCACTCTATAGTGGTAAGCTATAACAACAGGATACAAGAAACAGAAAAAAAAGATTCTCATATGTTAAAGATACAGAAGAATATATCAGTTAAAGAAATATTAAAACTAAAAAATTCCTGACATAAAACATCCAGGAAATCTCGGACACTATGAAAATACCATTTTTAAATATTTTTTACTTATTTATTTTTTATTTCTTCAAGTTACATCTCAATCACAATCCCCTCCCTACTCCCCACTCTGGTCCCACCCTCCCACCCTCTTTCCTCTCAACCCCCCATCCACTTCCTTTTTTTAAGTTTAAAGTATATCTTTTTTCCCCCAACTTCTCCCCCTTTCAGTCCAACAAGTGGCTCTTTCTCTTATAACAACATATATAATACAAAACAACAGAAATACTTAGGCCACAATTATGAGAATTATAAAGTTTAGCATACATTCCCAATGTCCAGTCCATTTATATTTGGCAACTGACTTTGACATTCTACTATCTAACCATCTCCATGAATTTAAAGTTCTATATCCAACTCAGCTTCCATCCTAACTTGCATCACAATTTTAACAACTTCTTCTTAGATCCAGAACACCCTCTTAATTCCTAAACAACTCAAAATTTAACTATGAGATTCTGGCTATCTAGTCTTCAACCACATCAGAGACCTGAGAGGGATAAGTATATCTGATTATACAGGAAGTACAGGGTCAGCAACTTCCAAAACTAAGAAATGACATACCAGTGTCTGCCTGGATAGTTCCTAATTTCTCTCCATACATTACAGCATCAATCTTCAGCCATTTGGTCCCAATTCTCTGACAGACATTGATTGTAAAGCAGGAATTATGAAGGACTTACCTACCCTGACTTGGCAGAGCTTACCTGCTTCCAAGTTTTGTCCTTTTTTGAAAGCATGCTGTCAACAGTTGAAGCAAGGGATTTTTCTTGCCAAGTGACAGACTTGCCACTAATTCAACCATCTCCAATTGGAGATTCTTCGATGCTCATCGTCTACTTGGAGTAGAATAGGGAGTGCTGTCAGGAACTGACATGTCCCAATATCAAAAAAAATCTTAAGTTAAGAAAATATCTTTGAATGCCATATTCTGCATCTCTTGAGGTTTTTGAAGACGTCCTATCTATCTCTTATATTTAGATAAGAGATAGTTGCTTGTCTCTTAGCAACTTGATTTCTGATTAACTTAGAAAAAACTGTGATAGCCTGCTCTAGTACCTAACACAATGATATGCTTGAATGATGTTAGTTTGTATTCCTTAGTTATCCTAAACAGTTCATGACGGTTGCCAACAAAAGACCAAAATTTCACATTTCATTTTTAAGTGTCATCTAGGTATAATACCTTAAAAAGAGGTAACCTTAATTTTCTATCAATATAAAAAGATCAAAATCAACGTGAACAATATAATCTTAATTTTGTATCAATATACAAGATCAATACCAATTTACCCAACTATAATCTTAATTTTGTATCAATATACAAAGATATAAGAGCATATTCAATAATCTGTCCTTTTTTCATTTTCATTCCTATATTATGTCTATTTCCCATTTTTTCTCAAGTCTTTTCATCCCTACATAGGAGAGAAAGAAGGATACAGAAAAGAAAAAGAGAGAAGTCCCTGGGTCTAACCTCCAAAACCTATTTAACAAGACCATTAAACAGCTTGCAATCTCACCCCCTAAATAACAAGAAGTATCTATAACCCATCAAATGACCAAAGGGAGGAAAATCACCCACCCCACCTTCTGGAGATGGTACATCACTCTCGTAAAATGACTTTCTGTCGATTTGGGATGTAGTAAACCTGTTTGTGGTCCAAATAAGAATGGAAAAATGGTTAAGCATGTTAATAGAATCACTTGATGTTAAGTTCTTTTGTGCTCAGCTATTTAAATGTCCTAACCTAAGAATAATAAGAACAGAAGAAGGAGAAGAATACCACAAAGACCCAGAAATACTTTCAACAAAATCATGGAAGAAAATTTTTCTAACCTAAAGAAAGAATACTTATAAAGGTACATGAAGCATACAAAACACCAAATAGATTGGACCAGAAAAGAAAGTCCCTGCATCACACAATAGTCAAAACAGTAAACATACAGAACAAAGAGAGAATATTAAAGGCAGCAGGGGAAAAGACCAAGTAACATGTAAAGGCAGACCTACTACAATTACACCTGAATTTTCAGTAGAAACTCTAAAAGCCAGAAGGAAACTGGAGAGGCACCACAGACTCTAAAAGACTATAGATTCAGCCCAGATTATTATACCCAGCAAATTTATCAGTCATTATATAATGGAGAAAATAAGATAGTCTATGATAAAGTCAAATTTAAACAATGTCTATCTACAAATCTAGCCCTAGGGAAGGTGTTAGAAGAAAACCTCTAACCTAAGGAGGTTAACTACACCCATGAACACACAGGAACTAAATAATCTCAGACCAGCAAAATCAAAAGAAGGGATGCACACACCACCACAAGTAATGACATTACCAGCAGCTGCTGCAGTAAGACAATCTTTAACCATTGATAGATCTCAATATTAATTGTCAATTTCTAATAAAAAGAACAGGCTAACAGAATGGATGTGAAAATAAGATCTATCCTTCTGCTGCATCAAAGAAACACACCTCAACTCCAAGGATAGACACTACCTCAGGGTTTACTTTTAGCTTGGGAAAAGATATTCTAAGAAGATGGACATAAGAAACAAGCTGGCATAGCCAGTTCAGTATCTAATAAAAACCAATCTTCAAATCAAAACTAATCAAAGAGACAAGGAAGAATATTACATATTAATCAAAGAAAAAAAAAACTGTGCATTTCAGCTGATAACATCTATGCCCCAAAGACAAAGGTACCCATGTTTGTAAAAGAAATATTACTACAGCTTTAATCTCATACCGACACATACAGATAGAGGGAGACTTAAACACCACACTGTCACCAATAGACAGGTTATCCAGACAAAAATAAATAAATAGAGAAATACAGAAGCTTACAAGCATTATAAACCAAAAGGACCAAACATATATTTACAGAAATCTTCACTCAAACCCAAAAGAATAATTGTTTTACTTTGAGAATAGAGTAGCAGGAAAGAGTTGCAAAGTAGATCAAACAAACTTTCTACATGCTGAATAAGTTCACCTCTTGAAAATATCCTAGTTTTATAAGGGTCCACTTACATTAAAACTTATCAAATTATCCTATGTAAATATGGGCAGTTTACTGTATATCAATTATAATTAATTAAAATCAATAGAAATTAGTGAAATAAAATATCGTTTTAAAACAAAATTGAGGAAAATTTCTTTATTCTTAGTCTAATCATTTATCTTTGCTTTATTTTGATTGTTCTAATACAAGGTCTTGTAGAAAAAATATAACTAATTAAACAATTTAACCAGTATTAATATTATCTTTAATTGGTAGAAGGTGCTAATCCTTAACCTGCCATTATAAATGAATGCACACAGACACTGGCTGGATTTTAACAAGCCTAGGCCTGGGTTGTGCAATCCTAGCCCATCTAAGCTAGCTCATAATTCTATTACCCAAATATCACCCCATATATACATAAGTCCCTTTGGACTATTATTCTCCAAGCTAAGCCAATGTTCCAGGCCATGTGGAAGGATCTTCTTTAATATACCCCATGGCTTGTCTTCTTGTTTACTCCTGGCTTCTCTCTGGCAACCTTCTTGTTCCCAAGATGCTCTGTCTCTCTCTGTAAAAGTCCTAGTCCTACCTATCTCTGTCTTTGCCCAATCTCCAGGCATCCCTTAGCATTTATATAACCAATCAGAGTCAATTAAGTAACAGACAGCAAACAGGACCAATCAACATTTAGAATGCTTAACACCACCCCATCATTTCCCTCCTTTTGTCTAATAAAAAGGATGAAAGGTACATACATAATGGTTAGCCTATTTCTATCAGGCAATCTTGAAGAAGAAAAAATTATCTATCTTGGTGTGTCTAAAGTTCTGAACATAAATAATTTCTATCATATCTTATATTTCCTTTAAATCCTAAATAAATCAAATTTAATTGAAATTTTATAGCTATTATATCTTCAACCCATCAAAGACTAACGAAGGGGATCCAAGATGGCGGCAGCCGGCGCGGACGTATTTTGATTTCGGGGTCAACAGTCACAAGGTGGCAAGTGTTGCAGGACGCTGTACAAAGGGCACGACCGCTTCTAAATCTCACCCAGCTACACAGGGACCACGGAAGATGCCTGGGCAGGATGCCCCTTCCAACATCAGACACACTAGGAAGCCTCTGGACCTGGGAATCGGGATAACACATCCCCCCAAAAGGAGAAATATCCAGTAAGTTCCAACCTAATACCCAGCCGGCAGATTCAGAAATCATTCAGAGATAATCCCCACCCTGCTGGGCACTCCCAGGTTTCACACAGATGATCCAATTATCTGTGAAAGGCTGTGACCCTTGGAAGTGAAGTAGCTCCACTGCAAAGCGCCTTCAGATCCCAGTCTGTGACATCACAGGCCAGCTTCCAAGCCTCGGGAGCTGCAAGGCTATTGGAGCTGAACTGCAGATTTACCCCCTATAGGAACCAACCCCGAGCAAACTGTGATATTTTTGAAACTGTCCTATATCGAACTTTTGTAAGGGCCCTTCCAGAGGGGAATCAGAGCTGACTTGTGCACAGCTCCGCCACCTGAATTAATTAGGTCCTCACCTGGGAGGCAGGACTGAATGACTCTCCTTATAGGGGTGGAGTAAGGCAACTCCCACACCACAGTGCCCCCTTTGGACCAAAGTCTAGAAGACAGCAAAAAAAAAAAAAAAAAAATTCCTCATGGCCAGAGGCCAGAGACAGAAAAAAAAAAAAACAGAGCGAAATGTCTCCAACAAAAGAAAGCAACTCTATTCCGTCGAGCCCGAACAACATCAACACAACTGAAACACATGAAAACGATGACAATTCTACATTATGGAAAGCAATAAAGTCCCTTCAAGAAGAACTTAAAACTATGAAGGAATTCAAAGAAGCCACAATTCTACAAGTCAAAACAACGGATAACATCATTAAAGAGCTCCAAGCCAAGGTGACCCAGCTTGAACAGGAAAAGGATAAAGCAATGAAAGATCTCCAGACAAAAACAAGCAAACTGGAGAAGGAAACGTACAAAACGAATACTACCATTCAAGACATGAAAACAGAAATGGAAACAATAAAGAAAACACAGTCAGAGTTAAAAGATGAAATGGAGAATCAAGAGAAGAGAACAGGAACTATGGATGTGAGTATGAAAAATAGAATGCAAGAGATGGAAGACAGGATCTCAGGCATGGAAGATTCGATGGAAGAAATCAGTACAACATCCAAAGAAAATGAGAAAGCTAAAAAATCTCTCACCTACAACATCCAAGAAATCAAGGACTCATGAAAAGACGGAACCTAAGAATTATAGGCATAGAGGAAAGAGAAGACTCCTGACTCCATGGTCCAGGAAATATCTTCAACAAAATCATAGAAGAAAACTTCCCAAACCTAAAGAAAGAGATGCCAGTAAAAATACAAGAGGCTTACAGAACACCAAACAGATTAGATCAGAAAAGAAACTCCTCTCACCACATAATAATAGAAACTCCAAATGTAGAGAACAAAGAAAGGATATTAAAAGCTGTAAGAGAAAAAGGCCAAGTCACATACAATGGCAGACCCATCAGAATCACACCTGACTTCTCCTCAGAAACTTTAAAAGCTAGAAGGGCCTGGACGGATGTCCTACAAGCCCTGAGAGAACAGAGGTACCTAGCCAGACTACTCTACCCAGCAAGACTCTCTATCAACATAGAAGGAGAAAACAAGACATTCCATGACAAAATTAAATTCAAACAATATCTCCTCACAAACCCAGCCCTACAGAAGATCCTAGAAGGAAAATTTCAACACAGAGAAGATAATTACACCCAAGAAAACAGAGGAAATAGAAACCTCCACAGCAACTAAACAAAAGAGAAACACAAGACAGCCAGCTATATCAAAATAATGGGAAATAACAACCCCAGGCCACTAATATCCATCAACATCAATGGACTCAACTCACCAATAAAAAGACACAGACTTACAGACTGGATCCATAAACAAGACCCATCTTTTTGCTGTATACAAGAAACGCATCTCACTATTGAAGATAAACACTACCTCAGAGTAAAGGGCTGGGAAAAGGTTTTCCAAGCAAATGGACCCAGGAAACAAGCTGGAGTAGCCAGCCTAATATCATTAAAATAGACTTCCAAGTGAAGTTAATAAAAAAAAGACAGAGAAGGGCATTACAAACTCATTAAAGGAAATATACACCAAGAGGTCATCTCAATATTGAACATCTGTGCCCAAATACAAAGGCACCACATTTATAAAAGAAATGCTTCTAAAACTTGAATCGCACATCGATCCAAACACTTTAATAGTGGGAGACTTCAATACCCCACTCACAACTATGGACAGATCATCAAGACAGAAGCCAAACAGAGAAATAATGAGTCTAACAGAGATCATGAACCAAATGGACCTAACAGATATCTACAGAACGTTTCAACCAAACACAAAAGAATGCACCTTCTTCTCAGCACCTCACAGAACCTTCTCCAAAATCGACCATATAGTTGGACACAAAGATAGCCTCAAAAGATACAAGAAAATTGAAATAACCCCTTGTATCTTATAAGACCACCATGGAATAAAGCTGGACTTCAATAGCAAAAGAATCAACAGAAAGTCTACACTCACAGGGAAATTGAACAACTCTTTATTAGAGGACCACTGGGTCAGGGAAGAAATAAAGAAGGAAATCAAAGACTTCTTAAAATCCAACGAAAATGAAGACACAACATACCCAAACCTATGGGACACAATGAAAGCTGTACTACAAGGAAAGTTCATAGCATTAAGTGCCTTCAAAAAGAAAACTGTGACAGCTCATATTAGCGAATTAACAGCTAAACTGGGTGAATTGGAAAAAAAAGAAGCAAACACTGCCAAGAGGAGCAGAAGGCAGGAGATCATCAAACTTAGGGCTGAAATCAACAACTTAGAAACAAAAAGAACTATACAAATAATCAATGAAACCAAGAGTTGGTTCTTCGAGAAAATCAACAAAATAGACAGACCCTTAGCAAAATTAACTAAAAGACAGAGGGAGAAAACACAAATCAACAAAATCAGAAATGAAAAGGGTGAAATAACAACAGACATTGAGGAAATCCAGAGAATATTTGGATCGTATTTTAAAAATCTATACTCCACCAAATTTGAAAACTTACGTGAAATGGACAATTTTCTTGATAGATTCCACCTACTGAAGTTAAATCAAGATCAGATAAACAGATTAAACAGCCCTATAACCCCTAAGGAAATAGAAACAGTCATTAAAAATCTATGGAGAGAAAATGGGAACTGTCCAGGCAGCCACTGGTATGTCATTTCTTAGTTTTGGAAGCTGCAGGCCCTGCACTTCCTATATAATCAGATATATTTATCCCTCTCAGGTCTCTGAGGTGGTTGAAGAATAGATAGCTAGAGTCCCATAGTTAAATTTTGAGTTGTTTAGGAATCAAGAGGGTGTTCTGGATCTAAGAAGATATTTTTAAAATTATGAGGCAAGTTAGTATGAAAGCTGAGTTAATATAGAACTTTAAACTCATGGAGATGGTTAGATAGTAGAATGTTAAAGTCAGGTGCCAAATACATATGGACTGGACATTGGGAATGTATGCTAAGCCATATAACTCTTATAATTGTGGCCTATTTATTTCTGTTGTTTTGTATTGTATATAGTTATAAGAAAAAGAACCATTTTTTGGGCTGAAAGGGAGAGCTGTTGGGGGGAAAAAAGAAATACCTTAAACTAAAAAAAAAAAAAAAAAAAAAAAAAAAAAGAAGGGAAGAGGATGGTGGGGTTGAGGGGGAGGAAGGTGGACGGGTGGGACTGGAGTGGGGAGTAGGGAGGGGATTGTGATTGAGATGTAACTTGAAGAAATAAAAAATAAATTATTAAAAAAAAATCTCCCAACCAAAAAAAAGCACAAGGCCAGATGGCTTTAGCACGGAATTCTACTGGAACTACAAAGAGGAGCTAACACCAATACTTTTCAAACTGTTTCACCAAATAGAATCTGAAAGAACATTGCCAAACTCATTCTACGAGGCCCCAATCACCCTGATTCCTATACCACACAAAGACCCAACAAAGAAAGAGAACTTCAGACCAATCGCCCTCATGAACATAGATGCAAAAATACTTAATAAAATACTAGCAAACCGATTTCAAGAACACATCAAAGTATCATACATCATGATCAAGTAGGCTTCATCCCAGGAATGCAGGGATGGTTCAACATAAGAAAATCTATCAACGTCATTCACCATATAAACAAGATGAAAGAAAAAACCACATGATAATCTCGCTAGATGCAGAAAAAGCATTTGACAAAATTCAACACCCCTTCATGCTAAAAGTTCTGGAGAGAACGGGCATACAAGGACCATACCTAGAAATAATAAAGGCAATATACAGCAGGCCAGTGGCAACATCAAAATAAATGGTGAGAAACTTGAAGCATTTCCTCTAAACTCAGGGACAAGACAAGGATGTCCACTTTCACCATATCTCTTCAATATAGTACTTGAAGTCCTTGCTAGAACAATAAGACAACTAAAGGACATCAAGGGGATAAACATCGGAAACGAAGAAGTCAAATTATCCCTATTTGCAGATGATATGATAGTATACATAAGTGACCCCAAAAATTCCACCAGAGAACTCTTATAGCTCATAAACACCTTCAGCAAAGTGGCTGGATACAAAATTAATTCAAAAAAATCAGAAGCCCTTCTTTATACAACAAACAAAAGGCTGAGAAAGAAATAAGGGAAACAACCCCCTTCACAATAGCCACAAACAACATAAAATACCTGGGGGTAACTCTAACCAAGCAAGTAAAGGACCTGTACAACAATAACTTCAAGACCTTGAAGAAAGAAATGGAAGAGGCCTTTAGAAGATGGAACGATCTCCCATGCTCATGGATAGGTAGAATCAACATAATAAAAATGGCCATCCTACCAAAAGCAATATATAGATTCAATGCAATTCCTATCAAAATACCAAAACAATTTTCTATAGACTTCGAAAGAGCTAGTCTCAATTTCATATGGAACAACAAAAAGCCCAGAATAGCTAAATCAATCTTGTACAATAAAAAAACATCTGGAGGTATTACCATCCCAGATTTCAAGCTGTACTACAGAGCAATAGTTGTAAAAACAGCATGGTATTGGTATAGAAACAGACCAGTAGATCAATGGAATCGAATTGAAGGTCCAGAAATAGACCCACACACTTTTGGCCACCTAATTTTTGACAAAGAAGCCAAAACGGCACAATGGAAGAAGGACAGCATCTTCAGCAAATGGTGCTGGTCCAACTGAATGTCCATTTGTAAAAGAATGAAGCTAGACCCATACTTATCACCTTGTACAAAACTTAAATCCAAGTGGATCAAAGACTTTAACATAAGGCCGGTCACACTAAATCTACTAGAAGATAAAGTGGGAGAAACCCTCGAACTAATTGGCACAGGCGACAACTCCCTGAACAGAACACCAACAGCTCAGGACTTGGGATCAACAATCAATAAATGGGACCTCATGAAACTGAAATCTTCTGTAAGGCAAAGGACACTGTCATTCGAACAAAACAGCAGCCTACAGACTGGGAGAAAATCTTCACCAACCCCACATCTGACAGAGGGCTAATATCCAAAATCTACAAAGAACTCAAGAAATTAAATGCCAAGAAACCAAATAATCCAATCAAAAAATGGGGGACAGAGCTAAATAGAGAATTCACAAAGGAGGAATCCCTAATGGCTGAGAGACACTTGAAGAAATGCTCAACATCCTTAATCATCAGAGAAATGCAACTCAAGACGACTCTGAGATTCCATTTCACACCTGTCAGAATGGCTAGGATCAAAAACTCAAATGACAGCACATGCTGGCTAGGGTGTGGAGAACGGGGTACCCTATTCCATTGCTGGTGGGAGTGCAGGCTTGTGCAACCACTATGGAGGTCAGTCTGGCGATATCTTAGAAAACTTGGAATAGCTCTGCACCAGGACCCAGCCATACCACTTCTGGGTATACCCACAAATGCCTCTTCACGGAATCATAAGGAAGTTTCCTCATCTATCTTTATAGCAGCCTTTTTTGTAATAGCTAGAAACTGGAAACAACCCAGATGTCCCTCAACCGAAGAATGGGTTAAAAAACTGTGGTACATCTACACAATGGAATATTATTCAGCTATCAGAAACAATGAAATTATGCAATTTGCAGCCAAATGGATGGAACTAGAAAAGCCCATCCTGAGTGAACTAACCCAGACTCAGAAGGACACATATGGCATCTATTCACTTATAGTAGGATTTTAGCTACATAGTAGAAGGTATCAATACTACAACTAACACACCAAAGGGAACTTGGACATAGACTTCTTATTTTTAATTTTTAATTTTTATTTATTTTTTATATATTAGTTATATTTTTTCTATTTTTTAGTCTTTTTTATCTATTGTATGCTTATTGATTTGTTTGTTTAGTAGTTCTCTCTCCTAGGCAACGAGACATTTTTCACTGATGGTACTGCTTCATAGATCCCCAATGAATGAAGAGGCTCTTGGCCCTCATACGACCTCTCAACTGAGATGAGGGACTGTTATATAAGGACACCCCACTCCAGAGAAATGGGATGGAAGTGTTAGGAGGTAAAGAAAAAAATGAAATGTGATGTTTCGTCCTTTTACTACTAAGTGTCATGAACTGTTTAGGATAATTAAGAAATGTAAACTAATGGTTATGCAAGCCAGTCATTCTGTTAGATACTATGACAGCCTATTATAGTTACTTGCTAAGCTAATCAGAAATAAACCTGCTAAGAGACAAACAACATCTGCTTACCCTAATATAAGAGATAGATAGGGCCTCTTCAAAAACTTCAAGAGATCTGCAGAATATGGCATTCAAAGATGTTTTAGTAACTTTAGATTTTTTTATATCAAGACATATCAACTCCTGACAGCACCCCCTATTCTCCTCCAAGTAGAAGATGAGCATCGAAGAATCTCCAGTGGGAGATGATTGAATTAGTCGCAAGCCTATCTCTTGGTAGGAAAAGCCCCTTGCTCCAACTGTAGACAGAATGCTGTCCAAAAAGGACAAAACCTGGAAGCAGGTAAGTCGTCAGCCTAGCTCTGCCAAGACAGGGTAGGTAAGTCCTTCATAACCCCTGCTCTACAATCAATGTCTGTCAGAGAAGCAGGGCCAAACGACTGAAGAGTGATGCTCTAATGTATGGAGAGAAAATGAGAACTGTCCAGGCAGCCACTGGTATGTCATTTCTTAGTTTGGGAAGCTGCAGACCCTGTACTTCCTATAAAATCAAATATATTTATCCCTCTCAGGTCTCTGAGGTGATTGAAGAACAGATAGATAAAGTCTCATAATTAAATTTTGAGTTGTTTAAGAGTCAAGAGAGTGTTATACATCTAAGAAGATACTTTTAAAATTGTGTTGCAATTAGTATGAATGTTGAGTCAGATATAGAACTTTAAACTCATGGAGATGTTTAGATAGTAGAATGTTAAAGTCAGGTACCAAATACATATGGACTGGTCATTGGGATTTTACGTTAAGCCATATAACCCTCATAACTGTGGCCTAATTACCTCTGTTGTACTGTAGTTTATTTATTATTATAAGAGAAAGAACCATTTGTTGGACTGAAAGGAAAAACTGTAGGGGGTAATAAGATATACCTTAAACTTAAAAGAAAAAAAAAAGGGAAGAGGATGGGGGGTTGAGGGTGGGAGGGTGGGACTGGAGGGGGAATAGGGAGGGGACTGCGATTGAGATGTAACTTGAAGAAATAAAAAATAAAGGAAAAAAATTTAAAAAAAAGACTTACGAAGGTATAACATCATTATTTGAGTGAATTCGAAGCACAGAAAAGCAGCTTCCAAAAAGAAAAAAAATGACAGTTTGTTTTCTAGACAGTCCCAAGTATCTCCCCAACCACTGGAGCATTGTCTTCAGCCATCTGGCCAAGCATATGTCACAGGCATAATTGTGCAGCACAAAATAAGGATTTTCTCATTCTGTCTCTGCAGAATTGGGACATCAACTTACCTGCATTTGAGCTCTGGTCCATCTTTGGACTGTATATAGTCTGTTGAGAGAATAGGGACATTCTTGTCCAGTAGGAATTATCTCCTTATGGGAGATTTCTTTTTGATGCTCATTGTTTTCTTCCAAGTCAAATGGGAGCTGTCAGGAGCTGACTGTCTTAAATTCAAACAATTTTTAAAATAATAATATCTTTAAATGTCATGTTCTGTACATTTCTGAGGGTTTTGAAGACATCTATTGATTTATAAATCTATCTATTATCCTTGAACAAGCAAACTGTAAAATTCTATCAAAATCACTCTTATTTTTATCAATATACAAAATTTTATATCAATGTATCAAAAGATAACCTTATTTTAAAAATAACAATAGTTTTAAGTTTTAGAGCAGATTCAATAATCTATCCTTACATCATATCATTTCTATATTATATACATATATTCCCCCTTTTTTTCTTTTTAAATCCTTTTTTCCCCTATATAAGAGAAAAAGAAATAGAAAAGTCCTTAAGTGTAACCTTCTATACCTTGTTTAATAAGACCATTTAACAATTTGTAACCAATCCCCCTAAACAGCATCTATAACATATCAAATGACCAAAATAGTATCCCCCCCAACTTTTGGGAATAGGGCATTGCTCTCTTAAAATTGCTTCTTTTTGAATTTGAGCTTTGAAAACCTGTTTGAGGGCCCAAATAGAATAGAAAAAAAAAATGGTTAAGTAATTTAATAGTAACATTTTTTTGTCCAGTCTCTATGTGTTTATCAATTTGAATATCCTGAGCAGTTTGTACTCTATTGAAATTTGGATGGAAAAATTCAGGGCTTCATTAAAGCCCTGGCTGGAATAGTCTTTGAGCTGGACCATCAGGGCTTATCTTGTTTTCTTTGGTGTTTGGTTGTAGGGGCTGATAGATTAATATAAGTTAGATTTAGTGAATA
>CAJQZJ010032738.1:2471024-2486144 GCA_907164525.1 Lophiomys imhausi
ACATCTCAATCACAATCCCCTCCCTACTCCCCACTCCAGTCCCACCCTTCCACCTTCCTCCCCCTCAACCCCACCATCCTCTTCCCTTCTTTTTTTTTTTTTTTTTTTTTTTTAGTTTAAGGTATTTCTTTTTTCCCCCCAACAGCTCTCCCTTTCAGCCCAAAAAATGGTTCTTTTTCTTATAACTATATACAATACAAAACAACAGAAATAAATAGGCCACAATTATAAGAGTTATATGGCTTAGCATACATTCCCAATGTCCAGTCCATATGTATTTGGCACCTGACTTTAACATTCTACTATCTAACCATCTCCATGAGTTTAAAGTTCTATATTAACTCAGCTTTCATACTAACTTGCCTCATAATTTTAAAAATATCTTCTTAGATCCAGAACACCCTCTTGATTCCTAAACAACTCAAAATTTAACTATGAGACTCTAGCTATCTATTCTTCAACCACCTCAGAGACCTAAGAGGGATAAATATATCTGATTATATAGGAAGTGCAGGGCCTGCAGCTTCCAAAACTAAGAAATGACATACCAGTGGCTGCCTGGACAGTTCCCATTATCTCTCCATACATTACAGCATCAATCTTCAGCCATTTGGCCCCGTTTCTCTGACAGACATTGATTGTAGAGCAGGAATTATGAAGGACTTACCTACCCTGTCTTGGCAGAGCTAGGCTGTCGACTTATCTGCTTCTAAGTTTTGTCCTTTTTGGACAGAAGTCTGTCTACAGTTGAAGCAAGGGGTTTTTCTTGCCAAGAGAAAGGCTTACCACCAATTTCCTTCCTTCTTAAGGTCTCTGTGCCTCTTCCTGTACTCTTTAATAGTATTGAACTTAACAGAAGATCCTTAACTTCTCAAATTTCCAGTAAAAAAAAAGAAGGATATTTAGATAGAGTTTAATGGTGTCATTTATAAGCTTGAGTGCATTGACTACGCAGTACTGAAACCATGGCTTCCTTCATCTGTCAGATGATGAAGTGATGAGTGGCCCACCTGTACTTCCAGGTGTGATCAAGAGATAAAGTCTGAGAAAATACTGACTGTTGGCAATCTGGAGACAAGCAAGCCCATGATGGCACAGCACTCACCACTTCCTTTATCACTTTGAATTTGAATCAGAAGTTCCTTGGTGAAAGGAGATGGACAGTTGAGGTACCCCCATTATTTGGCTATTTTATTTAGGTTGTCTTCATCTATTTATATATTTCAGTACATTTATACTATATTAGGTCTCCATACCACCCTTCAAATGATCCTTAAATTTAGTAGTATCTTTGTGTGTTTCCTTTCTCTTCCTTGTGTTCACCCTCCATCTCCACTTGATCTAGACTCCCTCATCCATCCATAACTATCTATTCTATTTCCCTTTTCTTGGGATATCTGTCTCTGTCTCTAGTACTTTACTCTATACCTAATCTCTTCGGTTCTATGGATTATCATTTTGTTATGATTGATTTAACAATTAACATGCACATATCAGTGAGTATATACCATATTTGTCTTTCTTGGTCTGGTTTACCTCACTCAGAAAGATTTTTCTTTACTTTCATCAATTTGCCTGTGTAATATTTAATTTTGTAAATTTGCCACATTTTTTAAAATCTATTCTTCTGTACAGAGACATCTAGGTTGCTTCCAATTTATGGCTATTATGAATAGAAAGCAATAAAATATGAATTTTTAAAAATACTCTCATCTTTTATTTTCTACAATATAAATTTAAATTATAGAAATCTATATTCACATTAAATAATACTAATTTTTAGAAAATACTTTTTTATGTATCAAAATAATTATTTCATAAATTTTAAATAAAATTTCAATACAATTACTAAGACAATAGTAGGTTAAAAAAGAAAGATAGCCCATATAATATGGACCCAGTAAACAAGTGGAAATGTGTAATGTGATTTGTGCCTCATACATTGGTAGATGAAGAAGATAAGATAGCGTTTATCCAAAACGAACATTTCAGAGAATAGGAAAATTAAGCACAAAAATGAGGGCAGGATAAAGAGGAAAGAAAGAAAGAGAGAGAGAGAGAGAGAGAGAGAGAGAGAGAGATAAAGGGTAGACATAAATAAAAGAAAAAAGGAGAATATGGTGAACAGACATATTGAAGATTGTGAGACATTAGCACAAAACCTCATTCCCTGAAGATTAATCAGAAAAAGTATAAACATCTTTCATTCTGAATCAGTTTAAAAAATATGTGCAAATATCAGGCTTAGCTTTGGAGTTGTTATTGAAGTTCCATCTAGCTTAGTCATTCTATCCCATGCCTTGGAGCTAGCCATCATGCCTCATAAAAGTTCTTCAACTTCTGCATATTCTAGGCATGAAAGTTTAGACTAGTTTTGCTGAGATTTACACTTCACTATTACTGATCTAAGAGGTTTGTAAGCACATATAAACCTTTGGATACTCATTTAAACTACACTCTGGGGCTTCAGGGATTGCCTGCTACTTAATTAGAACTTCCACATAGGAAAAAAACAATGAGTTAGTGTCCCATCTCCAACAGATGCCCATGCCAGATGCTCAAACAAATACACACTCCATTTCCTCTAATGTGATCTACTGCTCATTTTTATACTGTTTCATAAAGAAACATTTCAACAGTATTTTGAGAACTTACAACAAATGCAAATATAGAATATGAACAGGAAAAAATATCACTATTTCACCATTTTTGCATATGCCTTCTTAATACTTTCTCATCTGTTGGTGTGTTGCTGACACTTCAAATTTAATACTCTCTGGTTAATCTAATTGTATTTAAAGTATAACAAAGAGGACCCTGATCCACATTACCTCAGAGCAGTGAATGATACTTGCAATTCTGGAGTCAGGAATAAGTTTGTCCACCTCAAGGAAGCCTTTGATAAAATCTAGTGTCACCAGCATTGGCACTTGTCATAAAGAAAGAAAGAAGAGAAGAATATACATTATTGATGTAAGGATTTGAAGGAAAGCTAAGGTCTCTCAGAAATTGCACCCATCATATTAATATGCTCAAGGAAGTCTTTGTACAGTGACTTGGGAGGATAAAACACGGAAGAGATCACGAGGAGGAGACATCCATCCAGGCAGCAAGCCCAACTTCAGAATCACCACAGATTCTGACATTAAGACTGCCACTAACTTCATCACTAGTTTTCTGATGTTGCACTTGATAGAAGAGCGTCTAGAACTTGGTGAGTTCCTACAGCCAGGGATCATTCAGCACTGAAGTTACGCTTTTACTTCTTATATTCACAAACAGTGAATGAAGTACATAAGAAAAGAAGTCATTTATGGGTGAAAATCTAACTTTTATTAGTAGCTAAATGCCTAGACCTCTTCAGTTCTCTTAAGTGTTGGACACATGGAGATTATTACAGATAACCAAGAGATCCATGTAAGTTCAAATGGTGTGGTGTGCTCAGCACACAACATGGAACATACTAACAAATTTGTGATTAGGAGGTGTTAGTTTGCTGACATTGTCTCCACAGCCATTACAGGTTACCCCACTCCCCTGTGGCTATTGTTCACAAGGCCTATGATATGTACACGGCATCTCTTTGAGGTATGCCACAGATACAAGCTAAGGACATTTTGTCTTGGGATACTTTGATATTACCTTAATCTTCAGTCTCGTGTTTTATGTGAAATAAAAAACATTTACTTTTAAATTCTCCTAAATTTACAAAAACTTTATATGATAGATTTGTTTGACTCAAAGTTTATGATGTCCTAAACTATTCTCATAGCCCCTTTCATCTTACAATCTATCTATTGTCCTTTGTTCATGTCTACTCTGTGCTTATCCACAAGCCAAGCAAATTCTTCCTTTCCCTTTTACCAATAGGCAAATATATAATCCAAAGAAATCCAAATTTCACAAATGAAAAGACTTACATACACACACACACACACACACACACGCATCTACTTCTGTACAGAGTTAATGTTGTATGCCAATTTGATCAACTCATGACATACTCAAATAGTAAGTTAAACACTATTTCTGGGTATGTCTGTATTATTTCCAGATTGCATTACTATTCAATTTAGACTCAGTAAAGTCGAAGACCTTCCTTGTGAGTGAGCATCTCCCTGTTCATTTAGTGGGTGAGAAGAACAAAAGGAGGAAGAATTAATTCGCCCCACCCCCTTTTCTGTATTATTGCTTTGCTAGAACTTTTCATCTTCTCCTGCACTGGGATTAGTATGCACCATTGTTTTCCCGTGATTCTCTCTAGACCAAAAAGAGTTACAGCACTGGATTTCTGAGATATTCAGCTGGCCACCTTCACACAGAGAACTTCTTATCTTCCATAGTCATAGATCCACTAGTTTATTTTTTAAAATCTCCTTTTAAGACTATAATCTGTTTCTCTGACAGACATTTGTTGTAGAGCAGGGATTATGAAGGACTTACCTACCCTGTCTTGGCAGAGTTAGGCTGTCGACTTCCCTGCTACCAAGTTTTGTCCTTTTTGGACAGCAGTCTGTCTGCAGTTGGTGCAAGGGGTTTTTTCATGCCAAGAGATAGGCATGCCACTAATTCAACCATCTTACAGTCAGAGAAACAGGACCCAAAGGCTGAAGACTGATGCAGGAATGTATGGAGAGAAAATGGGAACTGTCCAGGCAGTCATTGGTATGTCATTTCTTAGTTTCAGAAGCTGCAGGCCCTGCACTTCCTATATAAGCAGATATATTTATCCCTCTCAGGTCTCTGAGGTGGTTGAAGAATAGACAGCTAGAGTCTCATAGTTAAATTTTGAGTTGTTTAGGAATCAAGAGGGTGTTATAGATCTAAGAAGATACTCTTAAAAGTGTGTTGCAAGTTAGTATGAATGTTGAGCCAGATATAGACCTTTAAACTCATGGAGATGGTTAGATAGTAGAATGTTAAAGTCAGGGGCCAAATATGTATAAACTGGACCTTGGGAAGGTATACTGGGCCATTTAACTCTCATAAATGTGGCATATTTATATCTGTTGTTTTGTATAATATTTACTGTTATAAGAGAAGGAACCATCTGTTGGACTGAAAGAGGAAACTTCTGGGGGGAAGAGGGTGGAAGGGCGGGATAGGAAGGGGGAATAGGGAGGGGTTTGTGACTTAGATGTAACTTTAAGAAAAAAATTATAAAGTATTTAAATTTAAAAAAAGACTATAATCTATCTGTCTGTCTGTCTGACATTTATCCATCTAACACTTTATTTATCCATTCATCTAGGATCTATCTATCTGTGTACACATAAGTTTGTAACCTATCATCCATTTAGCATCTATTTTTCCATCCATCAGTCTGTCTTTCTCCTTCTGTCTATCCATGTATCTGCCTACGAATCTATCTATCTTCATTGAATATAATCAGCTGTTTCTGTTTCCATGAAGAGCCTATTCCTACACCTCCCTGTTAGGGACAATGAATGGATTACTGAACCCGATTGTGGGGTGACCAAGGAATCACCATGAACTCAAGAATGTTGCAAACATGAGGGGATTTTATTGGCTAGCATGCTGGGATCTACTTCACAGACTTTCCATGCAAGGAGAGGGAGGAGAACCCCTGAACAGAATTTCAATTCAGGTTAAATATGTTTCAGCAAGGCAGAATCAAAGCATCATCAAGCAACAGTACTTTGATTGGCTTGCTTGGGTGACCTAGTAAACAAGATGGGTATTTCAAAACTCATGACCATTGGCAATCTGTGGTTTCTGTTGTTCTCACTGTTGCTTTGGGAACCAGCCATACCCAAGTGAGGGAACTTGGCCTCCTGCTAATGGTTAGAGCTTCCAAGCTCTGGGGATTAGTATGTGACAGATTCTGGGGCAAGCTGACCGGCTGCCCGAGGCCTACTCAAAATTTCCAGGCTTCTAAAGCCTAACTAAAGTTTGATCAAGTGAGTTTGGTCCTAACATCCCTATCTGTCAAGGGTTGGAAATTTCTAACCTAATGACTTTCTTCTCAATGTTCATCCTCTAATCCTCTTTCTTAGTTTAACTTTCCCATTAGTCTCCCTCTAGTATTATCCTTAGTTTTCCTTACCACTTAATTTATGTTCACCCCTTACTATTAATTTGTTCTCTTTCTTTTCTCCCAGTAGAAGAGAGAATGTTCCTCCTGGAATTTACCTTCCATCCCTGTACATTAACTCGGTACAGTACATGTAATTTCTTCATTGACAGAGATTTTAACTACAAATGTTGACATTGTGTTTTTGTGTCACTTTACAAAAACTAAATACATTTATTAATATATTGAATATTTTAAATATAATTATTTTTCAAAAGATTTGATTAAAAACATGAAAGGAAAATTTATGTTAAATGTGTGAGTTTGTGCATTTGTATGTGTGTTAATGAGTGTGCTGCACTGGTGCTGTATCACACATTTGAGGTCAGAGGGCAGCCTCAGTGCTGGTTCTTACATTTCACTTTCTTTGAGATAAAGTGATAAATTGCTTACTGCTGCATATGCCAGATCAGTTAGCTCTCAAATTTCCAGAGATTTTGTGTCTTAACCTCCCATCTCATTGTATGACTGCAGGGATTTTAGAATCTTGCTACTATGACCAATTTTATGTGCCATCTAAAATTCCAAACACAGGTCCTTACACTTACATATCAAGTGCTTTATCAACAGAGCCATTTCCAAGCACTTGAAAGGACTTCTATAGGTGAATGAGCCCACCTTTTTCTTCTATAGCTGTACCACACTGATAGATTTTTTGTTGCTGTTTTTCAGACTTAATTATTTCACTTTTATTTTTCATCTTTTATCTTTGATCAAGTATGAATAAACACAAATTTATTGTCAAAATCAGTCTTTGCTTGAAAATTCTCAGTTCTCTTTATTACCAGTGTGGTTATACCCTCATCTACAACCTTTCAGAACCTCTAGTCCTCTGAAAAGTAAGACATAGAAACAGGATAAATCCTTTTCACAGGTTCTTGGTCATGATGTCATCTATTGTCTTTTTAGCCACTGCTAGTGAGTCCTGATGGAGAAAGTGCTGGTGAACTGATGGCCAGATCTCCCTGAGGCAGAAGCTGGTGAACAGAGAAAGCCTCAGCAAGAGAGCAAAAGTCCAAGGACTAAACCCTGTGGCTCTGCTTTTGCCTAGAGGGGTTTGACATGGCCGAACAGTTCCCTAAACAAAACTGTTGGCTGGCTTTAAGGACTGAGGCAGAGTGGCAGAGTTGCTGATATGAAGGAAATAAGTTGGCCTACTGACAGCTGGGGTCTCCCAGAGAGAAGAAAGCCTCAAGCCTTATTTAAGGTGAAACTGCTAAATTCCCAGAACACAGCAACAGAGATAGAGTAGAGCTTAGGTTGTGATTGGTGGTGATGGTGGTGGTGGTGGTGGTGGTGGTGGTGGTAATGTGTGTGTGTTGCATGCATAATCTTTCTCTCTGCCTATAAATACTAATATAGTGTTCTGATTATCTATTGTGGCACCACAAGCAGCATCTTAATAAGCACAACTTAATTAAAAAGTGTTTTTTATATTACCATATGTACTGTAGATTAAGTGAGCTCAGTTCAACCTTTCTTACCGGGGGGGGAAATGCCATTTCAAAACAATGACTCTGCACAATGAAGCCTGGACTCAAAATTATCTAAGACTCAACTGGAATATATGTACGATGTTTTCTTCCCCACCTGTGAGGTTCTTCATTGCTCCCCATGTGAGCTATATCTCTATAAGGAATATATAACATTATGATTATCTGGTACTATTTTACAAATGATAATTTAATAAGTGTTATTTGGCAGAAAGACTGCATCTTATAGCTCTAGGAATTAAATGGACTCAGTTCAACTTTTCTTGTTTGAGAGAAGAGCTGTATCGAGATACTTGTGTTGCATAATAAAGGCTGAGGCTGTTGTCTGAAGACTAGATTTCTTTTTTTGAGACATAGTTCAGCACTATCAGACACTAAGCAATAGAGCCACCAGTGCTCTGAAAAGTAAAAACAACCAAGATAATTCCTTTTCACCACAGTAAACTGTTCCTTAAAAGTCCCAGATACAATACCCAGATCCAAAGGAAAGGAATTATACCCAATGGACTGAGTGCTTAAGAACTTGTGGTCACCTTTGTTCAGCAGCACACATATAGCCCTTAGTAAGCATTAGGGTCAATGCAATACTAAACATATTCCAACTCACATTCAGTGCCCAAAAAGCTCACTGGGCTAGGAACTATCACTGCCATGTTTACCCACCCAGTTAGCTGTAAAGTAGGCTATTGATCACAAGTTTGGGCTAACATTGATGTTCTTGTTCTTTATCACTTTGACACAAAAGGCCAGATTTAGCTCAGGAAAA
Organism: Lophiomys imhausi; assembly: GCA_907164525.1. Classification (NCBI taxonomy): domain Eukaryota; kingdom Metazoa; phylum Chordata; class Mammalia; order Rodentia; family Muridae; genus Lophiomys; species Lophiomys imhausi. The sequence continues at coordinate 2,479,378 of CAJQZJ010032738.1, forward strand.
GATTCTAGTAGGAAGATTTATCACCACTCATGTTTCAGTGCGTAGTCAGCTCAGTGGATGCATTATGTATTGTTGAAATCTCATGCCTTTGTGTTTCCAAAGATAACATAAAATTACAGTTCAGCTTCCAATGAAGTATATTTTTTTCAGTCCATTGCCAACTGATTTCATGAACCCACTGATATGACTGGAAATTACTGTTTAGCCACAGTGGCTTTTAAAGAAATGAGAGTTGTCCTTGTTTACTTTGGATGATTTTCAAAATTTTCAGTACACTGATATTGGGTCATGAGCTAGGGAAAAGTTCAGTGCTATCGGTGACCTAGGAAGGTATGTTAGATATTTATCTGAAGTTATTGTTACCCTTTCAATGTGGCACATAGGTTAAGATAATACTTCAGACTTTTAATCTAGCCTTAAATTATGAGCATCTATAATCAATTTGTAAGCAATAATTAAATAAAGAAATAGTATAGTGAATGACCTTGGTTTTTTTTTGTTTGTTGTTGTTATTTTTCTTGTTGTTGTTTGTTTTAATAAGAAATCTCCAGGAAAATTAAGAGTAGTCCATCTGGTAAAGAAAGCACATTTGTCTTAGCAGAAAGCTTTGCAACTAAAGCATGGATTTTTTTTTTGAAAATATCATTTTTGTAGACTTTTAAGTTTTCACTTTTCTCTTTCTTACCGAAGAACTACTTTTGAAAGCTAATAATTTTCCAAATCTATGAAATTTGACATTCTGAATTCACATCTTCAGTGACTTATTTTCTTTTCATCCCACAGTTTTACATACTGCTAGGAACTCAGTATGATTTAAATGTTATCACAGGTTAGTCCTTAACTTTAACTCCCAAGTGAATTTGCTTAAAAGGAAAAATATATTCATCTCCCATCATCTAGTTCCCACAACATGTCTCTGTATTTGTTTCAGTACATTGTGTCTTAGAAAAGCAGATCTAGCATTTCATATTTCCCTAATGACTTAGACAGAAGAAAGTCAAATAAGGATGTGAACCTGAAGTTTAAAATTAAAAACAAAATGGTAATCCATAGCTATCAGTCTTCTTTCTTTCCCCATTTCCTAATTAACTCTATTTAGGGGCTAAGAAAAGGGAACCCGGTATTATAATAGCTCATGGTGTAATCATATAAATAGGGCACACAATCTGAAAGCTTGAGTTCATTTCCTGGTTTGCTCCTTCTTACTGGTTGAAAGTGTGTGTGTATGGAGTGAAGTGCTAGATATATTAAAAATCAGGAATATGTGTTAATGTGGTTTCCAAGTTAAGATAAATTTATTCTGGAGATTAAAATTAGCACCAACATTAATTACAAAACTTATAATGAATTTTACTCAGAAGGAAGTTATAATTTTCTAGCCATAGTTAGAAACCAAGACAGTCTTTGAATAATAATGAACACTTTTTAAAGACAATTTCTGAAATGTGGTTAAAACATAAGATTCAGGGATCACTTTTAGTTCTAGTAAAAATTAGCTTCATATCTAAGCCATCAAAGTCATCTGTAAACCATTCTGTATGAGTTCATGTGAATGACAATGAGCAACAGTGATGAACATGGGATTGAACAGAAGCCAATTCCTGTTGTGAGAAAGAAAGAAAAAAAGGGAGAAATTCTCTTTTGTGAAATAATCTGTTAAGATAACCAAATCAGATGACAAGTAATGTATATGGAAGCACTGTTGGTGTCATTGATAGAAAATAGTATTCTTTGCTTCTTCAAGCCTATGAAACTGTAATTTAGTGGAGGAAAATATGCAGAATGCTCTATTGATCTGTAAGAAGTAAAAGACAATCAATTCATTATAGCCCATTTAGGGATAATAAACGTGTTTCATCCAAATTCAATGTAGAAGAGAAAATGAGGATATAGACAAGATAACAATAAGGAAAATGAGATTTTTTTAAAAATCACCCTTTAATTAGTTGCTATTACACAGGGTCCTCCAGAACATTTTTATGAACGGAGATCAAGGTATTCAGGCTGACATATTTTCTTTTGACTAGGACTGACTAATATATTATGAAAGGGATATTCTGAAGTCATTATTAGGTATTTAATCTTGCTTAAAATGGATTCTTTCATATCTGAGCACATTTAGCACATTACAATTATGAAGTAGCTCTTCACAAAGAACTGTATTTCAATTTAACCCAGTCTGTTCTCATCAACAAGTTAGGCTCAGTGTCAGCCACAGGGACAGCATATTTTTTACTCAGTAGTCTTTAAAGCACATTGTAGGGAAAGATCTTGTTTAATAAACCTTTAATTTGATGAAAATGGTTTGAATTACACAATGAGAATTTCTCATACATTATTGTTTATGTCTAAAGAGATTAATTTTTATAACTAAAAATAGAGACTGATACAATCTACTAAAGTTTGTAGGTGAAATATAAGCAAAAGAACTGAAGTATTACTTAAAAGCCCAGCTGTTCTAATCCTGGAACATTCTGCTCACTTCACCATTCAATCTACAACACAATTGTTGAGATTTGCACACAGATTTGGTATGTAATGAAATAAGATTTTATATTCTCATGTCCTTATGTACAATGATAAACTTATATTTCCTCAATGAAATAATAGAAAAGTTAAAATATAGATAGCTAAATAGTTCGAACTATATCTCAAGATTCAGAAATGATAAATATTTACCATAATACAAAAAAAGTTTATCTTGTGTACACAAGAGTTGCAAGCAAATTCATGACCTACATAAGCATGTCATTACCCAAAATAATATCTGTTACAAATAAAATGGAACTCGAAGCAAATAGCCCAGTTAATTAAAGTTTTAGAAAGCATCCAGCAATCTTTGTTGCCATTGAAATACTCAGTCTGTGATTATTCCTAAATTATGTTCTCCAAATATGCAAGAATATCACAGCAGTGATATTTCCTAAGTATATTTTATTATTTCTTTTTTATTTTCTACATTTTTTCCTTTTACAGACTGTTAAATTTTATCAGCCTTGAGCTTATTTTCTTTTGCACATATATGTTATTTTGCAATGGTTTTATAGTTTTATAACTATTTGAGTCATGCTCATGTAAGGTCCTGCTCATCAGACAGATGGAATTCAAGTTATGTTTTTCTAGCTAAGAGAGATAGAGAAAAAGAAACAGGGGAACAAACAAGGAGAGGTAGAAAATAAGCCTGAAGTGCTTTGCCATATTGGGCATTCTTAAAATTATTAAAACTGATAATGGCACAGGATATACTAGTAAAGCTTTCTCTGTTTTTTTTGTCAACAATATAATATTGTACATAAGACTGGTATACCTATAATCCACAAGGACAAGGACTTGTAGAAAGAGCCCATGGTGCACTTAAAAATCAACTTCAAAAAATAAAAAAGGAGGAGTTATATCCCCTGACTCCAAATAATTATCTCTCTCATATTCTTTTTGTTTTGAATTTCTTGACCTTGGATGCAGCAGGTAAATCTGCTGCTGAAAGATTTTGGCATCCTCAAACTAAGGATAATTTTGCATTAGTAAGATGGAAGGATCCTTTAACTGACTCATGGAAAGGACCCAACCCCATATTAATCTGGGGACGAGGACATGTGTGTGTTTTTCCACAGGATGCTGAAAATGAACGGTGGATTCTGGAAACGCTGGTGCGGTTTGTTGAACAGGAACATCGCATAGTGGCTGATGCTGATAATGACTACAGGCAAAGTGTATTGGGCCTATGTTCCTGATCCTCCATTTCTCCATCCTACGGTGTGGAGTGACCCTGAGGGGCTTGTATCTACCAATGATACACAATTATTGGGACAACCCTAGTCAGAACAACTACCATCACAGGCCAAGATAAACTATACTGGCATGGAACAAGACATACCAATTTGCTTTACGTCAAGAACTTGGATAGACGGTTGTGCAAGTGTTTATTCTTTTTCATGGACAAGAAATGTATCTCCAACAGTTACTCATAGTATCTCAATGGGTATTTCTCTGACAGAGCCTGGACATGCTAAGCCACCTCTGATGTGTAAAACATGTGGAAGGGAAGAAGTAGAGACTGTGCGACAGGTCTTTGACAGATCTGTTAGATGGAGAATATGTTATAATGATCCTCCAGTGTTATTTAATGTGACTGGCTTTGATGAGAAAACTATAAGTTGGGTTGGAAATCAATATAACACAGGCCAAAAAGAATTGACAATGGGCTTATGGACAACTCACAGAGACATCTATGGAAGTTGGCAGCATCTTTGGAAGAGATCATGTTTGGTATAGAGAGTATGATGCACTGTCAAAGTCATGTTTTTGGGTCAGGGTTTCATAGAAAAGTTTCTGCTTGTGTTACATCTCCATATGTTCTGCTTATCAGAGATGTTAACGTTACCATTCATGAAAAAGAATTTAATGTTACCTGTTATGATTGCTATATTTCTTATTGTGTTTCTACTGTAGAAAATGGAATATCTGTAGTTGTATTATGTCAACCTGCTTTTATCATGACACCTGTAAAAATAACTGATAAATGGTATTCAGATAAAGGTTTGCAAGTACTAGAACAATTAGAAACAGCTTTAGCAAGAAGTAAATGAATGGTAGGGTTGATTATTGCTGGAATACAGCTTTAATTACTTTGATTGCTACAACTACTACTACTTCTGCTATAGTTTTACCATTGTAAGTTCTAACTGCTGATTATGTTAATTCCTTAAGGGAAAATTTTACCATGGCTTTAGGCACACAGGAGGATATAGATAAAAGAATTGAACAGAAGATTGATGTTCTTTATGATATTGTACAATTCATTGGAGATGAAGTACAAGGATTAAAAGTCAAAAACCATTTAGAATGTCATACTGTTTATCAATGGATCTGTGTTACTTCTATGAAATATAATGATACCTTACATGATTGGAGTAAAGTGAAAAGACATTTACAAGGTATTTGGCACAATACAAATATGTCTTTAGACTTTCTGACTTTGCATAAGGAAATAGTAAATTTACAATATGCTAAACAACTGAATTTTGATGCAGCGTTAAAAACAAATAATATTTTGAAGCAGTTGCCTGATGTCCTTCCTTCCTGGGCCTAATTTTCCACTTTTCTTTGGAGTATTATTGGACTTGGCATTTTGATTTTAATGATTTTTTTTTTGTCTTTTACCTTTTTTGGCCAAGATTATACTGTATCAAATGCCATTCACAACAAGACCCACTCATATCAGCTACAATTTTCATTAAATGTGAACCTTAATACTGTGAAGCTCTTAAACAGAAGTGAAGATAACATAATATCAGCTTTTATTTAGGTTGAGAAACTCAAATTCAAACTTAACTTTCCCTTAAAAATGTAGAACATGGGGAAGGAAGATGGCGGCGACCTACACTGACATTTTGAACGGGGGGAAAAAAGCGCAGCTGGGGAGTGAGCCCGGTTGGCAGGGCCAAATCCCCGCGAACCCACGGCAGGACAACTGGGGAGAGAGTCAGGCGTGGGCTGGGCCAGGGATCTGCACACCCATGGCTGAGCTGCTGGGGCGAGAGGTCCACTCAGGCGGCTGGGGGATCCGGGGCACTGTGCACCCACGGCCGAGCAGCCAGGGAGGGAGAGCCGCGGCTACACAGACAGGGAGGGAATAAGACTCAGAGGCCAGGCCTGTGGCGAGAAGCCTAGTGAGAAACCAGAAATAGGGACCATAGCTGTATCCTGGAAAATCCAGACATATTAGCTGTGGAGCCAGACCCTGTCAGCCTCCGTGACGACAAACAAAGCCCACAGAATCTGTGCCTGGGCAAACAGGTCAATACCATCAGAACCATTACAGGCTGATAACTCAGAGTGCAACATAGAGAAGTCTGAATTGGGAACAGTGAAACAATTCCGGTCCATTACTCACAACCTGGGATTAGGCTGCACCAGCTCACAGTGCCTCAGACGATTAAAACCACAGTGACCCTGAAATCCCCCTGTAAGCAATGACAGATAGCCAAGTAACTCGTCCCCTGCACCAAAGCATCTACTGTAGATCCAAGCACAGAAAACGACAAGAACAGACAGCTAAACACACCCAATGGCCAAAGGTCAAAAAAAAAAATAGAAATCAAGGAAATATGACAACAACAAAGCAGAATTATCCTAGCTCATCCAATTCGGATGATCTCACACAAAAAGAATCACATGAAAACGTTAATTATGCATTATGGAAAGTGATAGAGTCCCTGCAAGAAGAACTTAAATCTATGAAGGAATTCAAAGAAGCCACAATTCTACAAATCAAAGCGAGGAACAACACCATTAAAGAGCTCCAAGCCAAGGTGATAGAGCTTGAACAGGAAAAGGACAAGGCTATGAAAGATTTTCATACAAAAACAAGCAAGCTGGAGAAGGAAATGTACAAAACGAACAAAACCATACAAGACATGAAAATAGAAATAGAAACAATAAAGAAAACACAGTCAGAGTTAAAAGAGGAAGTGCAGAACCAAGGGAAGAGAACAGGAACTACGGATGTGAGTATCAACAATAGGATGCAAGAGATGGAAGACAGGATCTCAGGCATGGAAGATTCAGTGGAAGAAATCAGTACAACATCCAAAGAAAATGAGAAGGCTAAAAAAATCTCTCACCCACAACATCCAAGAAATCAAGGACTCAATGAAAAGACAGAACCTAAGAATTATAGGAAAGAGGAAAGAGAGGACTCCCGACTCCAAGGTCCAGGAAATATCTTCAACAAAATCATAGAGGAAAACTTCCCAAACCAGAAAAAA
>CAJQZJ010032738.1:2501144-2539462 GCA_907164525.1 Lophiomys imhausi
CTCAGGTCTCTGAGGTGGTTGAAGAATAGACAGCTAGAGTCTCATAGCTAAATTTTGAGTTGTTTAGGAATCAAGAGGGTGTTATAGATCTAAGAAGATACTCTTAAAAGTGTGTTGCAAGTTAGTATGAATGTTGAGTCAGATATAGACCTTTAAACACATGGAGATGGTTAGATAGTAGAATGTTAAAGTCAGGGGCCAAATATGTATAAACTGGACATTGGGAAGGTATACTGGGCCATTTAACTCTCATAAATGTGGCATATTTATATCTGTTGTTTTGTATAATACTTACTGTTATAAGAGAAGGAACCATCTGTTGGACTGAATGGGGAAACTTCTGGGGGGAAGAAGGTGGAAGGGCGGGATAGGAAGGGGGAATAGGGAGGGGTTTGTGACTGAGATGCAACTTGAAGAAAAAAAAATAAAGTATTTATAAAAAAAAATGTAGAACATAATAGAACAAGTAACACCCAGTACCTACAAAGTCTTCTCACTTAGAAAATGAAAGACCTGCATTCAGTAGTTCAAAGCAAATATTTTGTCTTGATGGTAGGGTGTGCTCTCTTAGAATCTGCAGCACATATATCCATGCCCTTCTGGCTTTTATAGTCTCCACTGAGAAGTCAAACATAATCTAATAATTCTTTTTATGTGTTAATTATTCTTTTCCCTTTGCACCTTCTAATATTCTTTGTTCTGTATGTTTAGCATTCTGATTATTATGTGGCAAGGGGACTTTCTTTTTTGGTTCAATGTATTTGGTGTTGTGTATGCTTCTTGTACCTTTGCAGGAATCTCATTTTTTTAGGTTAGAAAAATTTTATATAATATTATTGAAAATATTTTCTGGGACTTTGAGCTGGTATTCTACTCCTTTCTCTATTCCTATTAGTCTTAGGTTTGATGTTTTCATAGTATCTCAGATTTCCTGTATATTTTGTGTCAGGAATTTTTAGATTTAACATTTTCTTTGACATGTATATTTGTTTTATCTATGGTATCTTCAAGCCTGAGAGTCTCTCTACCATCTCTTATATTCTTGTGAAGCTTGCCTCTGTAGTTCCTATTCACATTCCTAAATGTTTCATTTCCAGAATTCCCTGTTTTCTTTGTTTTTCTTTTTGCTTCTATTTCCATTTTCAGGTCTTGAACAGTTTTATTTGTTTCCTTCAACTGTTTTCTTGTTTGTTTTTCTTGGTGTTTTAAAAGAGATATATTCATTTCCTCCAATTGTCTGTGTTTTTCTGAATTTCTTCAAGGGATTTACCCATTTATTTTTAGGATCTCTATCATTTTCATATAGTTGATTAAGATCATTTTCTTGTGCTTCAGCTATGTTGGAATATTTAGGGCCTAGTGTAGTAGGATAGCTGGGCTGTAGAGGAGACATATTGCCCTGGAAGATATTAATTGTGATCTTGTGCTGCCATCTAACCATCTTGATTTGGGGTGATTATAGGTCTAGGTGATAAATTTCTGAGTTTGTATTTGTTGGGTATGTGTTTTGTTCCTTGGTTTCTGTTTCCTCTCTGGATTTTTCAGAGAGTGTTTTGGCTGTCTGTTACTCCTTTTACTGGCCTCTTTGGGTTGTGAGTCCATAGGTAAGAATAACCAATTCTTGCTATTGTTGGAGTCTGAGAAAGGGGAGGCCATGGGGAGATGTATCTCTAGCTGTGACCCTGAGAATAGGTTCTGCAGTAACAGAGAGCAGAGTAGGTCCATTAGCAGCCTACCTGGTCTTCTGGCAAGCATAGACTATGGTTAAGCAGGATTTGTCTGCCCTAGTTGGAGACTGGGACACAACTATAGAATGGGGAGGGGAGGCCAAGTTGAAGGTGGTGTGGGATCCATGGGAGTATGCACACGGGGAGGGGAGGGGAAATTAGAGCTGGTATTCTGTTGCAGCACTAGGGGTGTCCCTGAGGTTTGGTTTTGGGGGAACAGAGAGTACAGTACAGCCTACCAGGTCTCCTGACAGGGGTGTCCTGTGATTGAGCATCTTTATTCATTAATCGATATTACACACACACACTGTGTTTTTCTGTAAGTTCGTATGTGCATGGGCACATTTGTGTTTCAAAGGTTTTGTTTCCTTGATGTTTTTGTCCCCACTTGCTCTTACAATTTTCCCATAACATCTTTGTCAAACTTCCCTGAGTCCTGAGGGGAGGGAGTTTATGGAGACATCCTATTTAGAAGTAAGTCATCCAAGTCTGCATATGTTCAGTTGTGGGTCTCTGTATTTCTTTCTCTCTACTGAAGGAGGAAGGTTTTCTGATGGCTTTGCAATGCACTGATCTATAAGTATAGCAGAATGTTGTTAGGAGTCATTTTATTTCTATATTCCTTTATCAGAATAGCTGTATTTGGCTTTTCCCCTCTCTGTGACTTATCTAGTCCCAGGTTCTAGGCTACTTGAGCAGTATTGTATGTGGATTCCAACTAAGGGAAGGGAAATTAAATCCAATCAGTTAGTGGTTGGTTATTCCCACAATATTTTTCCCTATAGAACCAGAATGTCTTGCAGATAAGTCACCATTGTATGTCAAATGGTTTGTAGCTGAGTTGGAGTTCATCTTTCTATTTTGGTAGAGGACAGACTACTTTCCAGCACCATGAACATTTCCAATGTCTGCTCTACTTTCTTTCTTTAATGTCTTAAAGATTCTGTTATAAAAGACTCATTTTCTTTGTTAGAATTATCTCAAAATGTTTCCTTGTTTGAACTGGGTAAGCTATTTTGAAATGTATTGTTTCCTTGATTTCTTTCTCCATCTATTTGTCATTTGTATATAGGAACCCTGCTGCTTTTTATGTATTAGTTTTGTATACTGCTACTTTGCTGAAAGTGTTTATCAGCTGTAGAAGTTTTCTGGTGGAGTTTTTAAAAGTATACCTATAAATATGTGTACAATCATATCATCAGCAAATAAAGATACAGGTGTGGCTTCCATCATTACTAGGAGACACAATCTCATAGCTAAGTCCCTGAGCCTCTAGCTTTTCCAATCTTTCCACCACTTCTTTCTCAATGTTTTCTAAACCTTCAGTACATGAGTGTTTTGTAGGTGGGCTCCAAAGGGCTTACTATTAGGGCTAGGTTCCAAAACTCTGTGTCTTGATAGGTTGTGGCTTTCTGTAGTGGTTTCTGTCTTTTTCAAAGAGAAGTTTCCTGGGTGAGTATTGAGGACTACATTTATCTGTGTATTTAAGTATTAATTTTTGTTTGTTTGTTGCATTTCTGTGACTTAATAGTATGACCCCTTTCTTACTGAGAGTGAACAGGTGCTGTCTGAGATAACCGTGTTTGCTGACCAACCAGTATGCTCATGCTTGCCTGTGGTCCCATCACTTGGGATATACAAGTAGAAGGATCAGGAATTCAAGGTCATCCCTGACTACATAGCAAATTAGAGACCAGCATTAGCTACAGGAGACCCTATCTTTAAAATAAAAAAAGCATAAAAGCATTTGCTAAAATAGATGTTCGCAGTAAATGAAAAAAGAAAAACAAGCAAAAAAAAAAGAACAAAATGTTTAAATTGTTGTTAGGAATTATGCCAGTTTAGGAAGGTAAGAATTTTGCATATTCTCTTCTAATAATCATGACTTCACTATCAGTAAGTAGGTAGAACAGTTTCCCTCTTCTGTAAGTCAGAAGTCCAGTTAGAGAGCTGTTGATTGCAGTCATGTTATGCATGTTTCTATGGTACCTTTAGGTTTATTATGCTAACATGATAGAGCATTAGCATTCTGGTTACATGAAGAACTCAGAAACAAAAAGTGAAAATAAAGGAGAAAAGAAAAGAAAACAACAACAACTAAAAAAAAAAAAAAAGAAAAGAAAAGAAAGGAAGGAAGACTAAATGACTCATTTGAAAAATGTTCCTGGGACTTGAACAGGGAGTTATCAAAAGGAAAAAGAAAAAAACCCTAAAAAATACTTTTAAAATGTTCTGCATCCCTAGAAATGAATAAAATTCAAAACACAACTTCTTTGATATTTCATCTTACTCTTGTCATGATGGCAAAGATCAACACAACAATGGACAATAAATGCTGGAGGGGATGTGGGCGAAAGGAACCCTCAGTCACTTTTGAAATTGTGCAGCCTATAGAAATCAATGTGGGGGAATCGCAAAAAGATGAAAATAAATCCACTATATGACTCATCTCTCTTATCTTTTAAAAAATAAAGAGTTAAACTATTAGTATCTGCAGTTTTGAATTAACAGTGTGTTGGCTATCATAACTAGGACTGTCGGTGTTTTAAAATACAGCACTTACACATTTAAATAGTTGTCAGTAAGTTGTTTGCAGACATCTTCAACATTTTCCATGATAAAGTAGTATACTTTTATGGATCTATTATGATAACTTTTAGGAAATGACTAAATTATCATAAAAAATTGAAATTATCACATATACCTATTCAGGTACACACTACACTATAATAATGTAGCACTCATTTCCTTTAAGATATGTAAATGTATACATAGTAAAATCTTTAAACACATACACACATACTCTTCCTCTCTCTCTACTCCATATGACCTTCAAATTATGATAAAAAGAGGAAAGTCATATAGAATTTAATAATAAACACCTTAATATTAGCATATAAATTAAAAAATTCTCAGCATTTATCTTTTTTTCAAATTTATTTCAGTGACTAAATTTGACCCTTACAATCTATAACTCATTTTGATTTAAAAATAACTAATGTAGAGAAAGGCTATAACTTTCCAAGGTCACCTGGATGACTACCATGAGAATGAAAACACAAATGTCCTGCAACTTTAAATAAATCTGTGGCTCTAAATTCGGGGCCAGATATGAGTGTTACATTTTTTCCTTTTTTAAAAAATGAACAATGAACTTGTCTGATATTAGAATATTCAAAGTAAAATAAAATATTATTATCTCTACCAAAAATGAAATTGTGCAAATAATTCAGTTGAATTATTTGGTGGTTATAGGCAGCACACAGACACATGAGAGAAATCCCCCATGTTGGCAACAGACTTTTATGTTTTGGTTTCATTGCATTGGCATCAATCATATGACCACTGCCAAACTGTTCTTAGCATCCATGGCACAAATATTTTCCAGTGGGAAGTTAATAATTTCTTATTTTATTTCTGTTTTAAAATGTTATCATTCTATTAACTATGTTTAGGTGATACTATTTACCATCATTTTAAATTCTTTGTATACATTGCCAGAAACATTTATCATTTGTGTCATAGACAACTGAACACATCCAACATGACCTCATAATCTCCTTTAATCTTTTTCTCCCCCTGTATTCTACCTCCCTTAGTAACTTGCAGCAGGTTCTGAACTAAGGCTCATATTCCAAAATATTATCTTCCAGGCTGTCTTTCCCATAGCATCTGTCGAGCACTCAAGCTTCAGTTTCCTCAACCTGAACACACTTTCTGTGCTCACACTGCAAACTATTAAGTATCAACAGTTCTGAATTAAAAGACTGTGGTGACTACCCTAACTGGGTATATAGAGGCTGTTGTTATACAGCTGTATATGCTTAAACAGCTGGTACTTTCCATGGACACAGAGGATTTGAAACTACTGTGTCTCACTTAATACTTTTCTATCTACTTATATAGTTCCATCCTTTCCATCAAAATAATATGTTTTAAGACTCAACTCCAGTATTATCTTCTCTAGGAACAAAACTACAGAAAATCTTTACTTTATTTTCCTCCTCTCCTCTCATTTATATGTAATGAATAAAATCTCAGGAATTCTAGTGTAGCACATTTAGAAAATTCTCTGAATTTTCTAAAATGGCTCTAAGCCACACAATGCACTAAATGGAAATCTGATAAAAAGAATAAATCAATAAACAATGTCAGAACTAGACAAGCTTACCAAAGTATAATTTCACTCATTACACAAAATATGGTGGAGTTCTATAAATTTCCAGTTTCCAATGGATCAAGAATTAAGGGAAGTACTGATAATGATAACAGCAAAGACAAATGTCTCCACTCAGAGCTTGTAACTCTGAGACCACACTCTGTGTTGCCTTGCCGTGGGATCCTAATATTTCTTCAGTGTCTGCCTCAAGGTCAACCTAAGCAGATATGTCCTTTCAAAATGACTTTTAAGCTACTTTTCTTCTCTGGCATGCTCTCCAGAAGGTCTGGCCTGTATTCCTTAGGATGGGGACTAATTTCTTTCCATTTGGGAGAGTCTGAATTGCCCTGACTCTAGTCTTAGGACATCATGTTCTCTTACCATCTGTGACTGGGTTCTGCCTATGCAGCAGAGATGGAAATGTTTTGTGATCTCCTTCTTATGTTTGGAAGGAGTAAGTGAGTGAGACTATTAACTGTGGAATGGCATCAAGAGGAATATGGAATTCATAGAATTTTTGCTATACCACCTGTGACAACAGCTTCAAACTCAGCAATTCAGTTTATATTTAGTGCCAGATTCTATATTTAACATCAGAAAACTTTGAAGGAAACATTTGTGGTAATATATATATATATATAGTGGTAATATATATAACTTTTAAAGCCTCACATTTGGAAAATCAAATCACAGGTCATCTTCAATGAAGCCTACCTACTACATAAAACAATAAATCAAGAAACAGATGAGCTTTCATGAGGATACTAACACAAACAGTGATGTTTCACACACTTGCTGTTCTAATTTTAAAACTGACCTATTTAACATTCAGTGTAAATTTCCATTTTTATAAAATTATGACTTTCTACTTTCCAAAACCCATAACAAACTACTTTTCAGGTTGTTTTAATACAATAATAAATTGTTCCTTACCATGGATGTACTTACACAGAGTGCTGTCTACCTTAGTCAATGCCAAAAGCTATTCATACCTGCTGATGACATTAAAATAGGTGTTTATTTACCCTTGACAATTCAGAGTAGCATGTGTCACATTTGATAACAAATGTTTCTTGGCAGTACAAAGTAGTGAGTTTCAATTAATATCACAAAGGTACACTAGAATACATCAGAGAAAATTTTATTTTGATGGCATGAAGGTGTACTATTATATGTGCACACTTACACACACACACACACACACACACACAAAAGACCCAATTAAGCTTACGTAATTTTGCTCAACTTTGAGATTCTTTAAACAAATTTTACACCAACAATTTCAATATAAGATATTTAAAATATAGTCTATAATATAAATGACTAAATATTCCTTCTTGAAACATGTGGAAGTTAACAAAGAGACTCATAACTGGTCTGCAGAGAATAAGAGATGGGATGTACATATCTTTCACACAAGGATATCAGTCTTAATGGAGCAAAGTATAGAAAGATTGTAAGAGGTAGAGTTAGTGGCTGGCTTCAAGGAACCAGTATTTACCAGGCACAATAGTGAAGTTAACATATAAGAAGTCACAGTTATTTTGATTGTATTCACAAGATTTGTACAGATCAAACCAGACAAAGTCCTAGCATGAAGAGGAGGAAGTAGACACCACTTTCTGAAGTTATACAAGCATTTCCTAGCTGATAAGTAGGGAGAGTCCAGTTTCCTTAATGATTTGACTCTTGAAATATTGTTCACACTCCAGGGCAGGCCCCGTCTCCAAGAGTAGTTAGGCAACAACATTTGGACAGAATAGATTAGCATACAGATGGTGTAGGGGAGGAAGACAGACAGACAACCCAAAGTTGGGTGGTGAGGGGAATCTGGGAAGAAGTAGAGAAGGTAAATAAAGACAACTCGAATATATGTTATAATTTATCAATGAGTAAAAATACTATTTTAGAAAATAATAAACCTTGAAACCATGAGACTATGAATAAAATAAAAATGATTAACAGGCATGAATAATGGCGGACAAACCGTTCAGAGAGCTGAGAATAGTGGATTTACTAGAATAACTATGTTACAAAAAAAGTCAGAAAACTGTATCTCATAGAGTACGCACAGAAAATTCTATTTACAAGAAAGATAAGGAATGTGTTTGTGATAATAGCACCAGCATTATTAAGAATCTCAGTAGTGGCTGTCCTCTGTAGGGCAAAGATAGCAGTAGGAGATGCTGTTACACAAATGTTTTCCCTAAAAGCAATGGAAATGACATGATTCCAAAGTAGTAAAGGCCATATGGTGTTACTTAACCATCAGAAACAAAGTGGAAACAATTATACTAAAGTAAGCAAGGTCAAATGGGTAGGCAGGATGGCCTGACCTCCACATAGAATTGAAAATAGCTGAGAAAACTTGGTTTCTTACAGGTCATATGAGTAAACTCAATAACTAGCAGAGAATAAGAGATGGGATGTATATATCTTTCACACAAGGATATGGTAAGGTTGGATGGTCCAAAGGCTCAGGGTGTTGGCCCCAGTAAGGTTCACAATCTCTTTCTTGCTGAGTAGCCAAGTGTGAGCTGGTTCTCAGATCCTGAAAAAGACAGACCTCCAGGAAGGAAATACATACTGCAGCAAAAATAGTTCCTAATATTTATTCCAAAGTCTTCTCATAGTGATCAATTGACACTCAGGAAATAAAGTTTATGTTAAGGAAAAAGAAATAGCCAACAATTTTATGGCGCTTGATGTAATATCTGAGTTCATATTGAAGTACCAACTCTTCCAGTTCCTACCACGCATCTCTTAAGTAACCAACATCCTGGTTTTTTTCCTAAGAGACACTGAGTAAGGGCATATAGCCTCGACACTGGTCTACAGTATCTGTAAGTCTCATCTGAGCTTAGTGAGTTCACAAACACCTCTGTGCTAATTCTCTGGTCCATGAGTGCATTACAGGAGTGAATATATAATACATATATAAGAATTTCATGTGGATTCTATAGTTTTTGAAGCATGTGTGTTTATATTGGGAAAAGCCATTTAGAGGCCTCTAAAACAAACTTCACTCTCAGCCAAGATGTTAAACAGAAAGAAATATATTTATATTTCATACAGAAACAGCTAAATATTTAAACTGTAAGGGCTGATGGTACCCATTATAATCATTTTTCCATCTTGGTTATTATATATAGGATCACAGCAATTATGGACTGTGATTTTAGACTCAACCAGCTTGTAATTTAACTTCTTTTTTCAAAAATATATATGTATGTATATATGCATATACATAATTTTGACTAGAAAGATTAGCAGACTTCATGCTACTATGTCTTTGTATCCATATAGGAATCCATTGACAGATCAAATAAATGATTTAAACTGTCTAGTTTAGTGAGTTTATTGCAGTTGCAGGTGTTTGGGCGAAGTGTTATATATATTTAAAAATGGGTGATTTAAAAGCAACTATATCACTGAGAAGCCCATTCCAGCATGAGTGACTGCACCAAAGCTACATTTCTGGTGCTCCCTGCAGAAGTTGGAGGCAATTCAGCCAGCAAGAGCATCTTGTTTCCCCAGGTATTGGTACTATTTGTAGAACGTTCTTGTGAATTTCAACAGCTTCTAGAGGCCTGTGAGGTTTCTTCTTTATAAGTGTTCTTTATTGCCTGTGTCTTAAGGGACCTCTCTCCTAATCAGAGGGTACAAATTCGAAGAAACTGTACACAACCAATGCTGTTCGTAACAAGGATGAAATTTTTATACTATTCAGGAAGTGTCTCATATTTACATAAAAATGACAACAAACTCTCTCGTAAGTTGAATTTACCCTCTGCCAGTCTGACAGGATGCTGCCTCAAGTAATTACCACATTTATATAAATTCATATTTTCATGAATCTATATATTCATGATAACATGCAAATGAACCAAAAAATCATCAATTTGGTCAATAAAACCAGTTAATATCATATTAAGCCAACTAAAGTCAATTCAGCAACAACACCATTAAAGATATATTCAATTGAAAGAGATTCATATTAGTGAAATTTTTCTGTTTTATGGTCTGGGTCATGAAAAGCTTTATCCTCTATAAAGAACACATTATCAATTCTTCCATAATTAAGGAGAGTTCTTAGCTGGAGTCCTAAAAACTGAAAGGAGTCAACTAAATATTTTGTTCCAGTGTATTTACCATGGTATGCAAGATGCTGTTATCCCAAAGGAGATTATAACAGACTCAGAATTCAATATGAGAAGGCATATGACTCAATAGGTCCTATGTTTAAGAGGTATACTCAATGAGAAAGTTGAAATGTAAAGAAAATATTACATTGACTCCTTAGATTCTTTATGTTAAAAAATAATTGTACATTTTTATGGGGTAAAAAAATGACATTTTTGATGCATGTATAAATAATGATTAAACTAGGATAAATATACTAGCCATTACTGTAAACATGTATATTACTTTTGTGGCAAGAACATTTAAAATACTCTCTTGTGACTGCTGTAAAATACGCAGTGCTAGGATGATAGCATTGTGACATTATAGAATGTTCCTCCTCAGGGTAACTTTAGTTCTATTGGTCAACTTATTTCCATTCACTTACTTCTCTACTTCTGTAACCTCTGATAGCATCTTTATCCTCATCTGCCTTCAAAAAGAACACATGAGTGAAATTATATATATTTGTATTTCTCTTAATGTAATGTCCTCCAGTTGTAAGATTTTTTTGTCACAATGGCATGATTTCTTCTTTATTTAAGGTTTTGAATACTATTATGTTTATCTAACACATTTTTTTTCACTTCAGCTGACTTAAAACCATGGGTGTTGTAAATAAGTCAGCAGTAGACATATTATTGCAAATATGTCTTAGATATACTAACCTCTTTTTATTATTATTATACTACGCAGTTGGAAGATTATTAGATCCACTTTAATTGTTTTCTTTTTGGGGGGAACTTCTACAATACTTTCCATAATGGATGCACTAATTTTCATTCCTATTAATATTGTGCAAAGTTTCTATTCTCTTCTCATCCTTGTCATGACTTATCTAACTATATGACATAGTGCTTTATATTGGTTTTAATATACATTTCTATGAACACTAGTGGTGTTGGGCTTTTTGGTTTCACATGCCTTTGTCATTTTTTATTTTTTTATTTTTTGGAAGAATTCCTTAAACCAAGTTTAGTCAGGTTTTGTATTTTGTTTGATATTAAGTTATGAGTTTTTTACATATTTAGAATATTAACCCCATATTAACCCAATATCTAATATATAGTTTGTAAAATTATATTTTTCCTTATTCCACAGGTTAACACACGTTTTATTGTGTTAATTTTTTGCTATGTAGATATATTTTAATTTGATATACTTCTATATATCTAACCTTGCTTTGTTGCCTAAGTTTTTTGTGTAATGACTATGGAATCATTGTCAAAGCAATGATTAGTAAATTTTTTGTTGTGCTTACTTCTATGAATGTAAATTTTTCCAGTTTTATGCATAAAATGCAATAATTTGTAGTGTTTTGAGAATGATATAAGGTATGGTAAACTTTCACTTTGAAACATGACTTTTCAATCTTTCAAAACTGTTTGCTAAATATAATGTCCTTTCCACAGTGTGTATACTCCTTGGATTATTAACTAAAGCCATACCTTCAGAATTATCAATCTAATTCAGTCTATAATGTTTTGAAGGCCTTACTGTAGAAGGCCAGAGAGAAATATAGACTTGATAAGCAGAGGGTAGTTTCTATGTCTATTAGCCATATATCACGAGTTCTGATTTGCATTAATATTCAACATAAAGGAACAGTCCTTTGTATGGTTGAATGGACCATATGAGATATGGGATGATCACAGGAACACAATAATCTGTTTGCAAATAGGTAAAAATCAATTTAGATTATTCTCCTTCATCTCTTAGTTTTGGTTGTGTGTTGAGGCTGCTGCCTTGTTACTAGACAGAAGTGGGAACAAAAACCCAAATATCCTCATGGATTTACATCTTAATGTACAAGCTTTGGAGAAAAAGAGATTAAAAGCACTGCACAACATTTTTACCTGGAGATGTATATGAAAGTCACTCACAGAGGACTTTCTGTGTGGTTAGTTGTAAGGCACCTATAGTATATATAGAAAAAGTAGAGGCCTGAAATATGAACATTTATACTTTTATATAAATGATAATGAGTTGGTTGGATGTTGAGTGATGGATATAGAAAAGGAAATATTTGAAGATAATGGGGGCTAGGAGAAAGGAATGTTCATTTCTCTAGGGAGAATTTTGAATGTTAACATGCAACTGAGAATATCTATCACAAAAGCAGCAATAATAACATAAGAAATAAAATAATTCTGCCACTTAATATCAGTCAACCTATGTCATTAGCTATGTGTCTCTGTACCTGGGGCTCATGTACCACACTTTTGAAGATGTAGACTATGCATGGTACAAGCAGCATCCGGTCCTATCCACTAAGATGGTAGTAAATGTCTAAATTTTCCACAGCAGAGAACTCAGCTTCCCAAAACACAGTGAAATGTTGGTAAATGTTTAGCACATGTTTATCCAGAAAGTATCCCTGATCTCTGTGATTTTAATAGCTCCATCATGATAAGCGTAAATTTCCCATCCTAACATTGCTGAACACAGAGTTACGAGGAGATGCACACAATCTCCTCTTGGGAGCCAAGCCAGATCTATTGAACTACAGCTGTATGGCACCATCACTTCACAACAGTGATTACAAACTCAGTGGCAACTTTTTTACATTAGATCCTTTCCATCTCAATTGGAATCCAGATATGGCTGCTTTTCCTCCCACAGAGCTTTAGCAAGTGTTAATATCTTATGGTAATTAGAATCCCTGATATGGATCTTCCAAAACAGTAGGCAGAATAAAGTATCTCTCCCCAAAACAGAATGGTATCTGTGGCACCAAGATCATGAGGAGCATATCATAGCATATAGAAGTTCCTATACAGAGGGTCAATAAAATATACCTTTTGGGGGAAGGGCGTAAGATCTCACTCACTATATAGCCACAGTCTGGCCTGAGATTGGCTGTGTAAATCAGGCTGGTTTTGAACTCACAGAAATCCACCAGCCCCATGCATCCTGAGTGCTGGAATTAAAGCTGTACATCACCATATCCTGTCATATGTAAATTTATGAAGGTGCAGGGTTAGAAATAACCATATGGGCACCCTGTGGCTCAGAACACTGTCCAATTAAATAGCAGCTACGTTGTTCTAACAAGTTGAATATATGACACCAAAACTTTTGATGCACAGGAAACAAGGCTTTCACACCATTGCTACTCCTCTTTGGGAAACTAGGGTTGCTGATTCTTGTAACTTCAGGTTCTGCATTTTAAATGCCTTAGTTTCACATAAAGTGAACATGTCTAAATTGGATGCTCAGTGGAAATGCCACTGAAACACAAGCTCTCACTTCCCAGCTACAGGACTATTGTCTTCTGAAAACTCATAGCCAAATTAACCTATGAAGGTTGATGTCTTATCCCCATGAGTTTCCTTCATAAAATACTTGAACATTCTACTTCAATTTAGCAAATATTTGAAGGTTCATCCTACATTTAATGACTCACTTGGGTCAGTCCATTTGTGTCAGAAAAGGTCTATTGCAATGGTATCCCAGTTCAAGTAATCCTAAACATGGTCCCTCAAAAATGTTCATCTCAAAAGTTCTGTATTTTTTAATTTATTTTTTATTTCTTCAAGTTACGTTTCAATCACAATCTCCTCCCTACTCCCCACTCCAATCCCACCATCCCACCCTCTTCCCCCTCAATCCTCCATCCTCTTCCCTTTTTTTAAAAAGTTTAAGGTGTATCTTTTTCCCCCCAACAGCTCCCCTTTCAGTCCAACAAATGGTCTTTCTCTTATAACAATAAATACAATACAAAACAACAGAAATAAATAGGCCACAACTATGAGAGTTATATGGCTTAGCATACATTCCCAACGTCCAGTCCATATGTATTTGGCACCTGACTTTAACATTCTACTATCTAACTGTCTCCAAGACTTTAAAGTTCTATATCTAACTCAGCTTTCATACTAACTTGCATCACAATTTTAAAAACAGCTTCTTAGATCCAGAACATCCGCTTGATTCCTAAACAACTCAAAATTTAACTATGGGACTATAGATACCTAGTCTTCAACCACATCAGAGGCCTGAAAAGGATAAATATATCTGATTATACAGGAAGTGCATGGCCAGCAGCTTCCAAAACTAAGAAATGACATACTAGTGGCTTCCTGGACAGTTTCCATTTTCTCTCCATACATTAAAGCATCAATCTTCAGTCTTTTGGCCCCGTTTCTCTGACAGATATTGATTGTAGAGCAGGAATTATGAAGGACTTACCTACCCTGTCTTGGCAGAGCTAGGCTGTGGACTTACCTGCTTCCAAGTTTTTTTTTTTTTTTTTTTTTTTTTTGGTTTTTCGAGACAGGGTTTCTCTGAATATCTCTGGCTGTCCTGGACTCGCTTTGTAGACCAGGTTGGCCTCGAACTCACAAAGATCTGCCTGCCTCTGCCTCCCAAGTGCTGGGATTAAAGGCGTGCGCCACCACCGCCCGGCCTGCTTCCAAGTTTTGTCCTTTTTGGACACCATTCTGTCTACAGTTGAAGCAAAGGATTTTTCTTGCCAAGAGATAGGCTTCCCACTAATTCAACCATCTCCCACTGGATATTCTTCAATGCTCATCTTCTACTTGGAGTAGAATAGGGGGTGCTGTCAGGAGCTGACATGTCTCGATATCAAAAAAATCTTAAGTTAAGAAAACATCTTTGAATGCCATATTCTTCAGATCTCTTGAGGTTTTTGAAGACACTCTATCTATCTCTTATATTTGGATAAGCAAATGTTGCTTGTCTCTTAGCAACTTGATTTCTGATTAGCTTAGAAAATAACTGTGATAGACTGTCATAGTACCTAACAAAATTACTATTAGTTTGCATTTCTTAATTATCCTGAACAGTTTATGATAGTTGGTAGCAAAAGGCCGAAACTTCACATTTCATTTTTAAGCACTACTAGGTACAATACCTTTGAAAAGCATTACCCTTAATTTTGTTTCAATATACAAGGGTCAATACCGATGTAGCCCAGTACAATCTTAATTTTGCATTAATATACAAAGATCAATACCAATTTAGCCATATATAATATTAATTTTGTATCAATGTACAAAGGTATAAGGGCATATTCAATAATCTGTCCTTCTTTCTTGATATTTCCTATATTATGTCAATGTCCCATTTTTTTTCTCAAGTAGTTCACTCCTACATAGGAGAGAAAGAAGGATACAGAAAAGAAAAAGAGAGAAGTCCTTGGGTCTAACCTCCAAAACCTATGTATTTAACAAGACCATTTAACAGCTTGTAATCTCTTCCCCTAAATAACAAGATTTTCTATTATTCATCAAGTGACCAAAGGGGGGGAGAACACCCTTCCCACCTTCTGGGGATGGGATGTCGCTCTTTTAAAATGACTTCCTGCTGATTTGGGTCATAGTAAACCTGTTTGGCGCCCAAATAAGAATGGAAAAATGATTAAAAATGTTAATAGAATCGTTTGATGTTCAGTCCTTTTTGTGTTCAGCTATTTAAATGTCCTAAGAAATTCATAGACAGAAGCTGAACTTCAGGGCTTTACTGGAGTTCTGGCTGGAGCAGTCTGTGGAGCTGAACGATCTTAGCGATTTTGAGTTGTTGTGGTTGTAGACTTTTGAGGAAACGGCTATTGAGGAAGTCTGCAAGGCTGGATCATCTGCTACTTGTCTTCTTTGGTGTCTGATCTGTTTTCTTCTGCCTTGTAGGTCCCCACTAGGGGCTCAGTGTATGAGGAGGCTCTTGGCCCTCATATGACTGCTGAACTGGGGTGAGGGACTGTTATGTAGGGACACTCCACTCCAGAGGAATGGGATGGAAGGGATAGGGGGTAGAGGGTGGAAGGGAAGGACTAGGAGGGGTGGAAAGAGGACACTATGATGGAGATGCAACCTGAAGCAACAAATAAATAAATTTTAAAAACCATACTTGATTGATGTAGGAAATATGTATTTTAATTTTTTGAAAGAATCTGAGACTGATGAGACGGCTCAGTGGTTAAGTGCACATATTATTCTTGAAAAGAATCTGAGTTGGGTTCCAAGAACCTATGCCAGATAGCACACAACTGCCTGCAACTTTAACTCTAAGTGATCTGACATCTTCTTCTGGACTCTGCCTGTACTACATTCATGTGTACAAACCCCTCAATACATATTAGAAGTAAACATAAAAATCTAAAAATTTGAAAGAAACTGTAGTAGGTTAAAATGTACAATTCATGATTTATAATTACATTTATTATTACATTTAAGGTATGTTTATGAAAAATTAATTTAGGAAAATGTGGCCTACTTTATTGTTTTTCAGTCTCTATTCCACTCTCTCTACAGATGAGGTATTTCTTTTAGGAGATCAAAATATAGCACTTCAAAATTATTGTAGAGTCTTTCAATAATAAATCAATCATTGATTGAATTTAAAATAGGTTATTGCAATATGTCTGTAGCAGCAAAAAACAGACCTGTTTCACAAACAAAATCAAATAAACGTGTGTGCGGTATTGTCTGAATGCCTTACAAATGAAAATATTTCAGGGAACACAGTAAATGTTATATATATATGTGTGTGTGTGTGTGTGTGTGTGTGTGTGTGTGTGTATGTATATATATATATCATATTTTCAAAAATTCTTTAGAAACTAATGCATATACTTCACCAAGATAAGATGAGGCTTGGGAAAAGTTTTATCATTTTGCTCTTATGATTAGAACCTTATCAAATGACAGTCCCACTCAAGGGAGATAAATAATGTATATTTCTCACATATTAAAAAATCAAATAGACACTCCAAAATATGTAATTCAAAGTATACAGCGCTTGACATTGAAACTGGCAAACTCGGGAAATTCAGAGTGTCTATCCAATCAGTAATCACTATGGCACAGTCCCTGAAGCCAGGCATGGATTGAGTAGAACTGGGTAAGTGACAAAGAAACAACTTCAGCATTGAAAAGGTAAAGCTGCAAGTCACACCACACTGAACACCATAATAACTTTCTCAAGGTGCATGACCTGGGTAGGGGGCTGTCTCGTGCTCAGAGTCAGAATGTTTTTTTGTTAACAAGGCATTTAAAGATTGGGTGTTGTTTTACAAAACCAAGGAATTCCAAGTGTTTTTTTCTGTTCACTAAGTAAGGAAACCACATCTACATTGCTTGAGTCCTGTTATTTCCAATCTAGTGATAACTTCATTTTGCTGTTTATATGAGGGATAAATTATAAAAAATTGGGACTATCTATAATAATTATAAGATGTAGTCATTCTTACAAAGTGAATTTGATTCATTTACAATATCAAGAATACTAGTAGTCATTTCAACAGCCCTGCAGTCTTGCCCTACAATCGTAGTTACTGTTCTTACAGTTTCTTTTCTGTCTTTCTTCTTATTTCAGAACTAATGAAAATTCTGGGAGTTCCATAATAAATTAATCAATTTATTTTCTAGGACTCACAAATTTTAATAGTGAGAAAACTCATGAATAGTTTCTAAACCTCTCTTCTTGTTTGAACTGTACATATAGTAACCTAAAGTACAGGACCAACAATAATAATGGGTTTGCATATTACTACTACATTGATTCAAATATTCTCTCAGAAATCTGATCCACCTTCAGCATTCATCCTCGGTAAATTAACCATATATTTACCTTAACCAATAGCAATCTCAGACCATATCTTTCTTAATTATAGAGTTCAGTAGATTCTGGCTTAAAAATTAACTCTTGATCCTTCTGGATTGGAGATAACTCTTGATCCCTACTTTGAGATTTTCATTCCCAGTATCCATGTCCCCATGAGGTCATACTGTATGACCTCACTTATATGTGCACTTTAAAATATGAGTTTACTACATAGATATTAGCTGGAGGTGGGAAAAGGGGGCAAATCCAGTGATGCAAGTCAATGGGCACACTTGCGATTTTGTAGGATGAGTAAGTTTGCAGCTCAAATGCATACTAGGACAGCAATAGTTAGTATTATACTACATTCTTGGAATTTGCTAATAAATTAAAAATTTGAAACTCTAACCACAAATAGAAGGAAGATAAGATGTGATTCTATGAGACTATGTATGTGTTACTCTTGTTGACATATAATATTCATTTCACTGAGTATGATCATCTAAGCATCATATTAGAGAACATACATATGTACAATAGACAATAAGGTTGTTTTCAAAATCGTGACAGAGTTATCAAAGCCCAATTACAAGTTGAGAGACCATACATTTTTTTAGAACCTAAAATCATGATTCTCAGTTCAACACTCCATTTCTGAATAAGGCAGAATAACATCTACACCTAAGGCTTAACTGTTCCTTTATTAGCAGCAAAGCTGAGACTTCAGGTTTCAGTCCTGGGAGATTATCCAGATCTTTAACAATGGCAAATAATTAGTACTTTAATTCACTTGTCTAAAAAAAAAATCACATCATATTTTGTGCAAAATAGAAGATATTAAAAATTTGCTCCTCTGGGAGCTGCTGATTATTTTGCAGCAAGAGATGAGGTAAATAATGACACGAACCTGCCATACCTTCATCCATAGAATATGAGGTTAAACTAGCCTTAGATTTATAGGAAACATGTGTTCTAATTTTGAAGTTGAAAACAAATTTGGGAAGTATTTCTGCCTTTCTAATAGAGTCTATCTAGAACTTGCACCAAACCATTCTCTGTAGAGTACTTGACATTTGCTCAGTCATGTATCATGCAGGACAATCTCCTTGCAGTAAGCATTTAATGCAATAATAAATTTTACCTCACATTTCCTAATAAGATTTTAATAAAGGAAAATATATAAATTTCAGATTTTGTTAATAAATTAGATTATATTTTCTCTCAGTTCAGAAAAAATATACCTCATCTGGGTTTTACCCCATACAATTTGTTAACTTCTTTTCAAGTCCCTTCAAAGGTGCTGCTATTTTCAAGAGCAATTCTAATGATTATTTATTTATTTAGAATTTTGATTAGATAATCTTCTTAGAGTTTATCATTGTTTAGCAAATGCCCTTGCTCTTCTGGGAAAAGATCCCACTTTCCTGCCCTCCTTTGTTTGGGCATTGTAACATGCTGTGACCATAGAAATGTAAGCAGAAG
Organism: Lophiomys imhausi; assembly: GCA_907164525.1. Lineage (NCBI taxonomy): Eukaryota > Metazoa > Chordata > Mammalia > Rodentia > Muridae > Lophiomys > Lophiomys imhausi. The sequence continues at coordinate 2,520,258 of CAJQZJ010032738.1, forward strand.
CTGTATTGTCATTCTTAGACAGAAGGTAACAGAGACAACTCCTGTGTCACCATGTTCTCATTACCATAATGATAATACTCCTTATTAAAGTCCCTTAGGGATGCTGTGGCCTGGAGATAGTATTAAAGTGAATAGCAAAAAGGACAGGCAAATCTTCATTATTGTAAATTGGTAAATTGCCCTAGTTGACAAGGAGTTTGTTGCTCTAAAATTTTCTACCCTGAATGATGAAATAATTATATACTCAGTCTCTTCCTGTCCATATATTGTTGCCTTTGGTTGCTACCTATAAATTATCTTTTAAATCTTTTCTAGATATATTGATTTTATTTATGTGTGAGAGTGTTTTGCCACCCCATATGTTGTTTCTGGGGCTTTTGGAGGTCAGAAAGCCAACTGGATCCTCTGGACCTGGATTTATAGATTGTTGTGAGTCAATGTGTTACTGATGAAACTGAACCTAGATCCTCTGCAAAAGCAAAATTGTTCTTAAGCACTTCTCTTCAATGCCCTTTTTAAAAGTTTTTCAATGAACTGCAAAATCTTTTTTTTTCTTTATTTTTTATTTCTTCAAGTTGCATCTCAATCGCAATCCCTTCCCTACTCCCCCTCCAGGCCCACCCTCCCACCCTCAACTCCCCATCCTATTCCCTTTTTTTTTTTAAGTTTAAGGTATATCTTATTTCCCCATACAGCTCCCCCTTTCAGTCCAACAAATGGCTCTTTCTCTTATAATAATAGATACAATACAAAACAACAGAGGGAATTAGGCCACAGTTATGAGGGTTATATGGCTTAGTGTACATTCCCAATGTCCAATCCATATGTATTTTACTTTATCTAACTTTAACATTTTACTATCTAACCATCTCCATGAGTTTAAAGTTCTACATCTAACTCAACATTCATACTAACTTGCAACACAATTTTAAAAGCATCTTCTTAGATCTATAACACTCTCTTCACTCCTAAACAACTCAAAATTTAATTATGAGACTCTAGCTATCTATTCTTCAACCACCTCAGAGGCCCGAGAGGGATAAATATATCTGATCTTATAGGAAGTACAGGACCTGCAGCTTCCAAAACTAAGAATTGACATACCAGTGGCTGCCTGGACAGTTCCCATTTTCTCGCCATACATTACAGCATCGATCTTCAGTCATTTGGCCCCGTTTCCCTGACAGACATTGATTGTAGAACAGGGGTTATGAAGGACTTGCCTATCCTGTCTTGGCAGAGCTAGGCTGTCGACTTACCTGCTTCCAAGTTAATAAGAAATATTACTCATGAGTGTTGCAGTAACAATATGGATATCTAAACAATACCTGAACCAGTAAACCACCAGGAAACTTGCTAACATAAAAGGGGAATATCTCATGGGACCTCAGTCCTACACAAAGAACTACAGGAAGCTAATGGATGTTGAAGCAGAGAAAGAATCTTTTCCAGGAATGAGCTTCCTAATTGATTCCCTAATACCAATTGGTCAGCTTTAAAATCATATACTTACAAATTAATTACAATTTACTTACAAATCACTTACAAAATACTTACAATTACAAATTAATAAATGGATTAATCAAGCTGTATTTATATATGTGTGCGCATATATATATATATATATATATATTGGAAGAACAGGTTATAAATTTAAGATAGAGTCAGGGAGGTAAGGGAGGAGTAGAGGGACAAAAGGGAAAGTATAGATGAATTTTAATCTAGCAACATTAATGATCTGATCACACTCAAAGACTTAGGTCTGTGTGAGATGGCTGGAATGCAAACACAAGTACACCTATAATCCCTCTGGTTGGAATACAGACATGCCAAAGTAATGATTCAGAGAAAGATTAGAAAGAATAAGGTATGTCCAACTCTAATGAAAACAGACAGAAAAGAGTTTCTACTTAAGAGTAAGTTACATTAAGGTCTTTGATCCACTTGGATTTAAGTTTTGTGCAAGGTGATAAGTATTGGTCTAATTTCATTCTGTTACATGTGGACATCCAGTTGGACCAGCACCATTTGTTGAAGATGCAGTCCTTTTTCAATTGTATGGCTTTGGCTTCTTTGTCATAAATTAAGTGATCATTTCATTTCTGGGTTTTAAATTCCACTCCATTGATCAAATGTTTTGTTTCTATAGCAATACCATGCTGTTTTTATTACTATTACTCTGTAGGGTAGTTTGAAATGTGGGATGGTGATACCACCAGATGTTTTTTTATTGTACAGAACTGATTTAGCTATTCTGGATTTTGTGTTTTTCTACATGAAGTTCAGAATTGTTTTTTCCAGGTCTGTAAAGAATTGTGTTGGCATTTTGATAAGAATTACATTGAATATGTACATTGCTTTTGGTGGGATGGCCATTTTTATTATGTTGATCCTACCTATCCATGAGTATGGGAGATCTTTCCATCTTCTGATGGCTTCTTCAATTTCTTTCTTCATGGACTCGAATTCTTGTCATACAGGTCTTTCACTTGCTTGGTTAGAGTTATCTCCAGGCATTTTATGTTGTGTGTGGCTATTGCGAAGGGTGTTATTTCCCTAATTTCTTTCTAAGCCCATTTATCTTTTGTATAAAGAAGGGCTTCTAATTTTTTTGAGTTAATTTTGTATCCAGCTACCTTGCTGAAGGTGTTTGTCAAAAGGAACAGGAACATAGACTTTGTTACCTGTTAGTGGGACACTTTGCCCTAGTGGTGCTGCCATCTAGGCCCCCAGGACATGAGGAAGCTCTTAGCCCTCAATGACTGCTGAACTTGGGGGGGGGCAGATATGTAGGGACCCTCTTCCCTCTTTCCCTCCTATCCTCCTCTGGAGGAGTGAGGGAAGAGGGTGGGAAGGTAGGACTGGGGGAGGGTAGAAAGAGGGCACTGTGATGGAGATGTAACTTGAAGTAATAAATAAATATTTTTAAAAAGATAAACAAGTAAAAATTGAAGTAAAACTAAACCCAGAAAAAAAGAGTAAGTTACAGGAAAGGAAAAGTAGAGAAGACAGTAAAGAACAGGAATACAGTATAATTTGTGGAGACAGTACAGTAGAGTTGGGAGTCAATCAGTTCAGTGGAATTCAGCTGAGTTGAGTTCAGTGGAGTTGAATTTAGTGTCAGTCAGCCAGTGAGGAGTCGGCTGAAGGAAATGGAGTAAGTATCATGCACACTGGTTCCTTGCTATGGAATGACATGGAATAAAGCTTGATGTGCCACTGTTAGTACTCCAAGGGGTGGGAGCTCCCCTTCTCCTCAGAGGAAAAGGGAGGGAAATGGGAAAGATGGTGGGAGTGGGAGCAGAAGAGGGAGTGGGGCTGTGAGTGTAATGTAAAATGAACAAATAAATAAATTAATGGAAAAAAGTTTGAGTTTAGTTATAAGGAATTTGAAGTGAATGAGATAGACCAAGGGATAGAAATGTCCTAGAAGTATTAAAATGTTGGTATGAGAGTGGACAGGAGGCCATAATTGACCTTTTGCAATCACATACATTGATTTCTGAAGCAAACCAACTAGAAACTAAAAATTGTTCCCAGAAGCACAGACACAAAATCATATACATAATCTCCAAAAGATTTCAAAATAACATTTTCAATATGAATTTACCAAATATCCTTGATAAAAGAATCATACCACATACAACTGATTTCCTCTTTTTGAAAAGTATGCGTGTCATATAGCACCACTTGAATAATGTGGTGAGCTGGGTAATGTACAAGCCATGTAAATGTGTATACAAATAAAAAGAACAACAGTGAATCAATGAGGAAAAGAAGCAGAGATAAAGGAACAGGATATAACTAGGAGAAGGGCGAGAGGAGAAAGAAGGAAACCAGAAAAGGAGGGGGAAGGGCCTGTATATACCTGGACAGTTAAGTGTGGTATGAGTTAATTAAAAAAAAAAAAAAAACTAATTATGAGAATGTTTTTGCTTAATCCCAGGTTTGAGGCTGCTTAAGACAACAGGTGTAAACCATTAACTGCATAGTGAACTAGCAGGGACGTGGCTTAGCCCGCTGCAGCAAGTAGGCTTAAGAGAGAGGAATAAAAGAGCCAGGACCAGATCCAAGATGGCAGTGGCCTGCGCAGATATATTTTGATTTCGGGGTTAACAGTCACAAGGCAGCAAGTGTTGCAGGATGCTGGACAAATGGCACAACCCCTTCTAAATATCACCCAGCTACCCAGGGACCACTGAGAGTCCCTGGGCAGGATGCTCCTTCCCACTCTCGGACACACAAGGAAACCAATGGACCTGGGAATCGGGACCACCCATCCCCCACAAGGAGAGACTCCAGGTAAGTTCCAATCTAAAACCCAGCAGGCAGATTCAGATCCCACGCAGAGATAATCCCCACCCTGCTGAGCACCCCCAAGTCCTGCACAGACAATCCAACTATCTGGCGAAAGGTTGCGACCCTTGGAATTGAGCATAGCTTGGCTGCAAAGTGCCTTCAGACTGCAGATGGCAACACCACTACTGTGACGTTACTGGCCAGTTTCCAAGCCGTGGGATCAGTAAGGCTATTGGGGCTGAAGGGCAGGCAGATTTACCCACTACAGGAACCAACCACAGGCAAACTGTGAGATATTTGAAACTGTCATATATCAAACTTTTGTACCAGTACTGGCCCCTCCAGCGGGGAACCAGAGCTTACTTTTATGCAGCTCCACCACCTGGATTAGTTAGGTCCCAACCTAGGAGGCGGGGCTGAATGACTCACCTTATAGGGGTAGAGTAAGGCAACTCGAATCCTGCACCAAAGTGCCCCCTTTGGACCCAAGTCCAGAAGACAACAAAAAAATTCCACATGGCCAGAGGCCTCAGACAAAAAAAAAAAAAAAACAGAGCAAAATGTCTGCAAAAAAAGAAAGCAACGCTATTCCATCCAGCCCGAACCACCTCACCACAACTGAAACACATGAAAACGATGACAATTCTAAATTATGGAAAGTGATAGAGTCCCTTCAAGAAGAACTTAAATCTATGAAGGAATTCAAAGAAGCCACAATTTTACAAGACAAAACAACGAATAACACCATTAAAGAGCTCCAAGCCAAGGTGACTCAGCTTGAGCAGGAAAAGGACAGAGCAACGAAAGATTTCCAGGCAAAAACAAGCAAACTGGAGAAGGAAATGTACAAAACGAACAATACCATTCAAGACCTGAAAATAGAAATGGAAACAATAAAGAAAACACAGGCAGAGTTAAAAGAGGAAATGGAGAATCAAGGGAAGAGAACAGGAATTACGGATGTGAGTATCAAAAATAGGATGCAAGAGATGGAAGACAGGATCTCAGGCATGGAAGATTAGATGGAAGAAATCAGTACAACATCTAAAGAAAATAAGAGAGCTAAAAAATCTCTCACCCACAACATCCAAGAAATCAAGGACTCAATGAAAAGACAGAACCTAAGAATTATAGGCATAGAGGAAAGAGAAGACTCCCGACTCCATGGTCCAGGAAATATCTTCAACAAAATCATAGAAAAAATTTCCAAACCTAAAGAAAGAGATGCCAGTAAAAATCCAAGAGGCTTACAGAACACCTAACAGATTAGATCAGAAAAGAAACTCCTCTTGCCACATAATAATAGAAACTGCAAATGTAGAGAACAAAGAAAGGATATTAAAAGCTGTAAGAGAAAAAGGCCAAGTCACATACAATGGCAGACCCATCAGAATCACACTTGATTTCCCCTCAGAAACTTTAAAAGCTAGAAGGGCCTGGACAGATGTCCTACAAGCCCTGAGAGAGCATAGGTGCCCATCCAGACTACTATACCCAGCAAAACTCTCTATCAACATAGATGGAGAAAACAAGATATTCCATGAAAAAATCAAATTAATACAATATCTCCTCACAAACCCAGCCCTACAGAAGATCCTAGAAGGAAAATTCCAACACAGAGAAACACAGAGAAGATAACTACACCCAAGAAAACAGAGGAAATAGAAACCTCCACAGCAACTAAACAAAAAGAAACACAAGATAACCAGCTATACCAAAATAATGGAAAATAACAGCCCCTGGTCACTAATATCCATCAACATCAATGGACTAAACTCGCCAATAAAAAGACACAGACTTACAGACTGGATCTGTAAACAAGACACATCTTTTTGCTGTATAAAAGAAACACAACTCATTATTGAAGATAAACACTATCTCAGAGTAAAGGGCTGGTAAAAGGTTTTCCAAGCAAAGTAACCCAGGAAACAAGCTGGAGTAGCCACCCTAATATCAAACAAAATAGTCTCCCAATTGAAGTTAATAAAAAAAGACAGAGAAGGTCTGTAGGGGTTAGATAAATTAGATTTAGAAAATATATAGGAGTTTCTGATACTGTCTCTTAATTCGGGGCCTGAAGAGCATTATCAGCATGAAGTCAGCAAAAACAGGAAAGACTTAATAGACTGAAAAACAAGGTTGAAGTCAGGAAAAACAGGAAAGACTCAATAGACTTGAAGAAACAAAGTATCTGGCCTGACATTGTTTTCAGCTGCTAAGTGGGCGGAGCCCAAATTAAGCTGAAACAGAGTTCCTCCTATTTGAGGACAGTGCATGGAGCCCAGAAGAGAAGAGGCCCCTGCTGCTAGAGAGCTCCAAGAGTCCTGCTGAAAAAAGGGCTGGCCATTGATGGCCAGCTCTCTCCCTGAAGCAGAAAGAAGCCGGTGAGCAAAGAAAGCCTGAGCAAGACACCAAAAGGCCAAGGACTGGACCCTGTGGTTCAGCTTTTGCCTAGAAGGGTTTGATCTATCCCAACAGTGGCCTAAAGGAAACGGTGCCTGGCTTTAAGGACTGAGGCAGAGCAGCTGAGTTCTTGATTCAAAAGAAGTAAGTTGGCCTGCAGACGGCTGGGGTCTCCCACAGAGAAGAAAGCATGAAGCCTTATTTAAGGTGAGACTGCAATAACCAACTACTCTGACGAATCTGCATCTGAGAGATCCAGAAAAAGGACTGCTAAGTGCGTTAAAGAATCTACAACAAAGACTGTAATCCTGACGACTGAGGACCTGCCCCAGAGACTGTATCATTCTAAAAGGTTATGAAAGTAGTTGTTATAATTATCAATAGGTTTAGTGGATAGGTTAAAGGGGTTGTAGGATTTTATAGGATTAATAGTTAAGAAATTGTTGGTGTTTGTTATAAGTGAATTTAGTAATAAATAAATAAGTGTTAAATAATAATTTAAAAGTTCGGTTACAAAGAGCATTACATACTCATTAAAGGAAATATCCACCAAGAGGCCATCTCAATATTGAACATCTATGCCCCAAATACAAAGGCACCTACATATTTAAAAGAAACGCTTCTAAAACTTAAATCGCACATTTATCCAAACACTTTGATAGTGGGAGACTTCAACACCCCACTCACAACTATGGACAGATCATCAAGACAGAAGCCAAACAGAGAAATAATGAGTCTAACAGAGATCATGAACCAAATGGACCTACCAGATACCTACAGAACGTTTCACCCAAACACAAAAGAATACACCTTCTTCTCAGCACCTCATGGAACCTTCTCCAAAATCGACCTTATAGTTGGACACAAAGACAGCCTCAACACATACAAGAAAATTGAAATAATCCCTTGTGTCTTATCAGACCACCATGGAATAAAGCTGGACTTCAATAGCAAAAGAATCAACAGAAAGTCAACACACACATGGAAATTGAACAACTCTTTATTAGTGCACCACTGGATCAGGGAAGAAATAAAGAAGGAGATAAAAGACTTCTTAAAATCCAACGAAAATGAACACACAACATACCCAAACCTATGGGATACAATGAAAGCTGTGCTACGAGGAAAGTTCATAGCACTAAGTGCCTTTAAAAAGAAAATTGTGACAGCTTATATCAGCGAATTAACAGCTAAACTGAGTAAATTGGAAAAAAAAAAAGAAGCAAACACTCTCAAGAGGAGAAGAAGGCAGGAGATCATCAAACTTAGGGCTGAAATCAACAACTTAGGAACAAAAAGAACTATAAAAAGAATCAATGAAACCAAGAGTTGGTTCTTCGAGAAAATCATCAAAATAGACAGACCCTTAGCCAAATTAACTAAAAGAGAGAGGGAGAAAACACAAATCAACAAAATCAGAAATGAAAAGGGTGAAATAACAACAGACATTGAGGAAATCCAGAGAATATTTGGATTCTACTTTAAAAATCTATACTCCACCAAATTTGAAAACCTAAGTGAAATGGACAATTTTCTTGATAGATTCCACCGACCGAAGCTAAATCAAGATCAGATAAACAGATTAAACAGCCCTATAACCCCTAAGGAAATAGAAACAGTCATTAAAAATCTCCCAACCAAAAAAAGCCCAGGGCCAGATGGCTTTAGCACGGAATTCTACTGGACCTTCAAAGAGGAGCTAACACCAATACTTTTCAAACTCTTTCACAAAATAGAATCTGAAAGAACATTGCCAAACTCATTCTATGAGGCCACAGTCACCCTGATTCCTAAACCACACAAAGACCCAACAAAGAAAGAGAACTTCAGACCAATCTCCCTCATGAACATAGATGCAAAAATACTTAATAAAATACTAGCAAACCAAATTCAAGAACACATCAAAAGTATCATACACCATGATCAAGTAGGCTTCATCCAAGGAATGCAGGGATGGTTCAACATACGAAAGTCTATCAACATCATTCACCATATAAACAAGATGAAAGAAAAAAAAAACACCTGAAAATCTTGCTAGATGCAGAAAAAAACATTTGATAAAATCCAACACCCCTTCATACTAAAAGTTCTGGAGCGAACAGGCATACAAGGATCGTACCTAGAAATAATAAAGGCAATATACAGCAGGTCAGAGACCAACATCAAATTAAATGGAGAGAAACTTGAAGCATTTCCTCTAACCTCAGAGACAAGAAAAGGATGTCCATTTTCACCATATCTCTGCAATATAATATTTGAAGTTCTTGGTAGAGCAATAAGACAACTAAAGGAGATTAAGGGGATAAACATTGGAAACGAAGAAGTCAAATTATCCCTATTTGAAGATATGTGATAGTATTCATAAGCGAACCCAAAAATTCCACCAGAGAACACTTACAACTGATAAACACCTTCCGCAAAGTGGCTGGATACAAAATTAATTTAAAAAAATCAGAAGCCCTTCTTTATACAACAAACAAATGGGCTGAGAAAGAAATAAGGGAAACAACCCCCTTCACAACAGCCACAAACAACATAAAATACCTGGGGGTAACTCTAACCTAGCAAGTAAAGGACCTGTACAACAAGAACTTCAAGCCCTTGAAGAAAGAAATGGAAGAGGCCTTTAGAAGATGGAAAGATCTCCCATGCTCATGGATAGGTAGGATCAACATAAAAAAAATGGCCATCCTACCAAAAGCAATATACTATCAATGCAATTCCTATCAAAATACCAACACAATTTTTATAGGCTTGGAAAGAGCTAGCCTCAATTTCATATGGAACAACAAAAAGCCCAGAATAGCTAAATCAATCCTGTACAATAAAAAAACATCTGGAGGTATCACCATCCCAGATTTGAAGCTGTACTACAGAGCAATAATATTATAAACAGCATGGTATTGGTATAGAAACAGACCAGTAGATCAATGGATTCGAATTGAAGATCCAGAAATAGACCCACACACTTATGGTCACCTAATTTTTGACAAAGAAGCCAAAACGGCACAATGTAAGGACAGCATCTTCAACAAATGGTGCTGGTCCAACTGGATGTCCACTTGTAAAAGAATGAAATTAGACCCGAACTTATCACCTTGTACAAAACTTAAGTCCAAGTGGATCAAAGACCTTAACAAAAGGCCGGTCACACTAAATCTACTAGAAGTAAAAGTGGGAGAAACCCTCGAACTCATTGGCACAGGCGACAACTTCCTGAACAGAATACCAACAGCTCAGGACCTGAGACCAGAAATCAATAGTGGGACCTCATGAAACTAAAAAGCTTCTGTATGGCAAAAAACACTGTCATTCGAACAAAACAGCAGCCTACAGACTGGGAGAAAATTTTCACCAACCCCACATCTGACAAAGGGCTAATATCCAAAATCTACAAAGAACTCAAGAAAATAAATGCCAGGAATCCAAATAATCCAATCAAAAAATGGGGGACAGAGTTCTATAGAGAATTCACAAAGGTGGAATCCCTAATGGCTGAGAGACACTTGAAGAAATGCTCAACATCCTTAATCATCAGAGAAATGCAACTCGAGACGACAATGAGATTCCATCTCACACCTGTCAGAATGGCTAAGATCAAAAACTCAAATGACAGCACATGCTGGCAAGGGTGTGGAGAGAGGGGTACCCTACTCCATTGCTGGTGGGAGTGCAGGCTTGTTCAACCACTATGGAGGTCAGTCTGGCAATTTCTTAGAAAACTTGGAATAGCTTCGCCTCAGGACCCAGCTATTCCACTTCTGGGTATACACCCAAATGCCTCTTCACGGAATCATAAGGAAGTTTCCTCATCTATGTTTAGATCAGCCTTATTTGCAATAGCTAGAAAACTGGAAACAACCCAGATGTCCTTCAACTGAAGAATGGGTTAAAAAACTGTGGTATATCTATACAATGGAATATTATTCAGCTATCAGAAAAAATGAAATTATGCAATTTGCATCCAAATGGATGGAATTAGAAAAGCTCATCCTGAGTGAGCTAACCCAGACTCAGAAGGACGCATGTGGCATCTATTCACTTATAGTAAGATTTTAGCTATGTAGTAGAAGGTATCGATACTACAACCAACACACCAAAGGAAACTTGGACATAGACTTTTTATTTTTTATTTTTATTTATTTATTTTTTTAGTATTTTTTAAATGTTTTTTCTATTTTTTTAGTCTTTTTTATCTACTTGTCTGCTTATTTGTTTGTTTGTTTTTTAGTTCTCTCTCCCGGGCAATGAGACACTTTTCACTGATGGTACTGCCTCATAGACCCCCAAAGAATGAGGAGGCTCTTGGCCCTCATACGACCTCTCAACTGAGATGAGGGACTGTTATATAAGGACACCCCACCCCAGAGAAATGTGATGGAAGGGTTAGGAGGTAAAGAAAAAAAAATGAAATGTGTTGTTTCGGCCTTTTACTACTAATTATCATAAACTGTTTAGGATAATTAAGAAATGCAAACTAATAGTTATGCAAGCCGGTCATTTTGTTAGGTACTATGACAGCCTATTATAGTTATTTTCTAAGCTAATCAGAAATAAAGCTGCTAAGAGACAAGCAACATCTGCTTACCCTAATAGAAGAGACAGATAGGGCTTCTTCAAAAACCTCAAGAGACCTGCAGAATATGGCATTCAAAGATGTTTTCATAACTTTAGATTTTTTTATATCAAGACATATCAACTCCTGACAGCACCCCCTATTCTACCCCACGTAGAAGATGACCATCGAAGAATCTCCAGTGGGAGATGATTGAATTAGTCACAAGCCTATCTCTTGATAGGAAAAGCCCCTTGCTCCAACTGTAGACAGAATGCTGTCCAAAAAGGACAAAACCTGGAAGCAGGTAAGTCGACAGCCTAGCTCTGCCAATACAGGGTAGGTAAGTCCTTCATAACCCCTGCTCTACAATCAATGTCTATCAGAGAAACGGGGCCAAACGACTGAAGATCGATGCTGTAATGTATGGAGAGAAAATGGGAACTGTCCAGGCAGCCACTGGTATGTCATTTCTTAGTTTTGGAAGCTGCAGGCCCTGCACTTCCTATAAAATCAGATACATTTATCCCTCTCAGGTCTCTGAGGTGGTTGAAGAACAGATAGCTAGAGTCTTATAATTAAATTTTGAGTTGTTTAGGAGTCAAGAGAGTGTTATAGATCTATGAGGATACTTTTAAAATTGTGTTGCAAGTTAGTATGAATGTTGAGTTAGATATAGAACTTTAAACTCATGGAGATGGTTAGATAGTAGAATGTTAATGTCTGGTACCAAATACATATGGACTGGACATTGGGAATGTACGCTAAGCCATATAACCCTCATAACCGTGGCCTAATTACCTCTGTTGTTTTGTATTGTATTTATTATTATAAGAGAAAGAGCCATTTGTTGGACTGAAAGGGGAAACTGTAGGGGGAAATGAGATATACCTTAAACTTAAAAAAAAAAGGGAAGAGGATGGGAGGATGGGACTGGAGGGGTGAATAGGGAGGGGACTGCGATTGAGATGTAACTTGAAGAAATAAAAAATAAAGGAAAAAAATAGTTTTCTAAGCAAAAAAAAAAAAAAAAAAAAAAAAAAGAGCCAGGACCCCCCAGGGGAAGGAGGCTACAAAGAAAAGAAAGAGCTACAAAGAAGAAAGAAGTTGTTGCTCCTCCTGTTGCTAGTTCTTCCTGCTGCTGTCCCCTGGTTTGCTGATTTGCTGAACTACTGAGACTGGTATTGCTCCCAAAGAAGTCTACAAACCTCATCAGCGGAAAGTTGCTCAAAGAGACCCATGTCCTTTCTCCTTCTAAACTTCTCTCCCAACTAGGATTGGGGGGTTGGAAAGAATGGAAGTTGGACGGGAGGTAAATGTATTAAGTACAGTAAAAATAATTAGAGATAAGACAAAAATAATAATAAAATCCTCTTGCTACATTAAAGGATACTCTTTCCTCATGATGATCACTAATTCCTGTGAAACTAATTTTCATTTTACTAAATTTCCCTAACAATATTAGAAAAATATATTCAGTTCATATGACTGTTTTAAGATTAATTACATGAGGCTTACAATGAAAATGGGAATCTCAGCAAAAGCCGTTGTCTGTGTATAAACTGTGAATCTCTATAAGAACACAAACAGAAAAAAAAAATGTAATACATTGCTTTGATGAGATGTTGCTTCAAAGAGCTCAGCATCATTTCTAATTAAACTACCTCTTGTAAGAACAAGTTTTAAAGGTAGTTTAATTAGAAATGATGATGAGTTCTATATCTGGAACCCATAAGGCAGAAAGAGAGAATGGATTCCTGCAAGTTGTCCTCTGACCTTCATATACACAGCATGTAAGTTTCCCTTGCCTAAGGAAAGTGCACACTCGTGTTACAGACTTTGGGAGTGAGCACACATTCATGACAGGTATTTCAGGCTGGCAGAGGCAAATATCTTTAAAATACTTTATTTTATTCACTGTTTCTAAACAACTTTGTCTTTATTCTATTAGAAACATAGGAAAATAAATACAAATGGCCATGTAGACTATACATTTTCACAAAACAGTGTCTATTTGCAACACCAAAATCCATTGATACATGTGTCCAAAGAATTTCTACAAAGTCTCCAACATGCTGAGATAATTTTATTTCTCTCTTTAACTCACCAACTTAAGTCAGAAAAGCACAATGTGTCACTGACATAAGAGAAACTAAGTTAAAATGGATGGAAGTAGAGAAGCTTATCCTGAGTGAGCTAACCCAGACTCAGAAGGATGCACATGATATCTATTCACTTATAATCGAATCTTAGCCATATAGTACAGGATAACTATACTCAACCAATGCACCAAAGGGAACAGGAACATAGACTTTTTATCCTGTCAATGGGACACTTTGCCCTAGTGGTACTGCCTTGTAGGCCCCCAGTGTATGAGGAGGCTCTTGGCCCTCTTAAATAAATAAAAAAGCAGTCAAACAAACAAACAAACAAACAAAACTTACTGTGCATCATCAATATTTCAAGCATTTGATGTTTCAGCTTCTATGTTTTATGGCCATCTACAGGCTTGCTTTTACCTTGTGGATGCTATCATCACTTTAATTTGTTCTTGTTATTAGGACTAGGTATTGATACATTAGAGGATTGTAGAAATTATGCACAATTATCAATTCCATCAATGGCCTGCATCTAGAATGGGGAGTGACATGCACATGTGGAAGATGGACTCTTGCAATAGAAGCTAACCAGACACAGAGTTTTCATCTGAAAGAGAAGCTTCTGTAATTTAGGGCTGAATTTTCTTTGTATCTCTAGTCATGTCACACAATTATCAACTTTTATCTCTTTTTAAAAAATGTTAATCAACATGGACAGAATAGAGCTCTCTCTCTCTCTCTCTCTCTCTCTCTCTCTCTCTCTCTCTCTCTCTTAGAGCAGCATATTAACAATTACCACAAACTAAGGAGACTATCTTAAAATCATGAATCCATTCCTGGTGACTTAATCAATCAGGAGAAATATATAAAGAAATACATACTTAGGGAAAGAGTTATGTTCTAGTATATGGAAGTAAATAGCATGGGTCAGAAAATCATCCCAGGTGCTCAATACGCTAACAGCATTGTGGAGAAACTGATTTCTGAACCTCCACCTTCTTTTATATTCTTATGCTCAATTAAGAGGTAATCATGATACATGAAGGAGATACCTTGAGTGATAAATATTCTGTAACCCATAGTGATATTTCTCAGCCACTTACAGTTAGAGTTGAGGAAACATCTAAGTCTGAACAGTAGATAGCAAAAAAAACACTCCACATGAAAATTAAACCTGGGAGATTAGAAAACAGTGCCTGAGCAATTCACTAAAAACAGAAAAACATATTTTTAATTAATATATAGACTGAGAAGATTGTACTTATTTATGAATTTATGAATATATATATATATATCTACATATGCAACAGCAATCAATGACTAAATGACCATGAGTTTGCAAAAGAAAAAACTGGGATATCAGGGAGGGTTTGGAGGAAAGTGAAGGGAAAATAATAAACTTATAATCACAAAAAAATAAATATTTTAAATTGGGAAAATGATGTATTTTCTTCACAGATGACTATCAAGTTGAAATTAATACTTAAAGCATATATATAAGCAAATATCATGACCTTTCATTATATTTTGTATTGCTAAATGTAATTTATTTGTATTTGCATGTATACATGGTGTGATATGTATATATTGTGTGTTCATGTACACCTGTGTGAGTGTGGGCATGAACATACACAGCTGGCAATGGAGAGTCCAGAGAACTACCTTGGGTGTTAGTAGTCACATTCACCTTGTTTAAAATGGTGTCTCCTGTTGTTAACTGACACAGGGCAGCACTACCTGGTCAGCAATGTTTCAAGGATTCTTCTGTCTCCGTCTCCAATCTCCTTGTGAGAGTGCAGAGATTATACTTGTGCAGCTCTGCCCAACTTTACTTGGGTTCTTAAGATCCAAACTTAGTTTGTCAAACCTGAACAGCATGTGCTTTACCAACTGAGCCATCTCCCCAGCTCCTAAGTAATACTCTTTATAATGCTACTTATATGGCCTCTTAATTTTTTACTTTCCTAAAGGGCTTTTCTATGCAAAAACAGCATCTGTCTTCTCCAAATGAGACTACACTTATCCTTTGCTTTGTTTTCCTCATCGTTTCTTTGTCAGCTTGGGCTTTGTCCCCCTAATGATATAAGCTTAATGCAGACAGACACCAGCTCATCTTATTCATCCAGATACCACAACCTGCAAAAGAAGATCTGACACAAAGATGATTTCTAAGTCTTTGTGTGGTAAGAAATGGTTAATTTTGTATAAGCTTAGCAGAGTTCATACAAAATTTTCTTTTCAGCTGCACTGACAAAATTTGTTTTAACTTTTCCCAAGATGTCTGTCATTATAATAAAAAAAGTAGACATTCATTACTTATCACTAGAGTAAAGTATTCTTGTATGCCCAGTCCCAAAGTTAGATATGAGATAGAGATCAAACCTAGACATGCAGTCATGGTGGAAAAGCACTTTACTCCTGATCTACCTAGTAGCCCATTGTCTAATACTTCAACATATTGAACTGACCATCAGCTTTAGGTAAAAGGCACAAAGGTCTACTGTTTTTTATACGTTTGTGGACATAAGGGCATATTGTTGTATGGTATTTCAGTACTGGAAGCACTGAAAATTAATCTTTAATACTTAATGGTATATAAACCAATAGATCCAATTGTAGAGGAACTTTAATCCAGCACCATGGCTGCTCTGGCAAGGGATCACACCCAAAGACTTTCTAGGTCTCTATGACACAGCAGGAATTCAGACATGCCACACACCCTTAATCCCTCTAGCTGAAATACAATCACACCCTTAGCACACACATTTAATCCCAATCACTGGAGGTAAAGTTAGTTTATAGAAAGAAGTAGCCATGTTTGAAAGTGATATCTACTTGAGCAACAGACAAAGTGACAAATCAGAGAAAGATTTGACAGAATGAGTCAGAAATAGGATACACCCATCTCTCATGAGAACAGACTGGAAAGAAAGGCTATTTAAGAGTAGTGCAGAGAGAGAGAGGACAGTTGAGTTAGTTTAGTTAAATTGAGTGCAGTCGAATTCAGCTGAGTTTGTGCAGTTACAGTCAGTTCTGTTCAGTCTGTGCAGTCACTGTGGTTGAGCTTGTGCAGTTGTGGAATTCAGAGGCAGCTTTTTCCAAGCAGAGTAATTCAGTAAGAAGCCAGTTTGAATCAATCAGCTTGGAGGAGAGTTTCGGCTGAGTTGAAACTGAGTTGAACCAGCCAGCCAAAGTTCAGAAAAAAAAAAAGAAAAAACTAGAAAGAATGAGCATATTCAGAAGAAATTCTCAGAGACTAAAAAAACTATGGGCCTAGGTTAGCCGACAGAGACTGGAAGCTGAAGCAATCAAGATCTGGGCTTGCCGGAGATTAGATTGTACACAGGCTAGACTCTTCCAGTCCTAGGCCTATGGAGAGTTATAGAACTGCTCTGGGTTCAGCCCACCCCTTCTACTTGTAAAGCTTGGATAAAGCTCTCCTCTCAACCACTTATCAGAGAAAATAAAAACAACATTCACAGACAATATAAATTGTAAATATTTTCACTAGAACATTGACTTGGAATTTATTAATAGGATGAAATAACACAGTAAACTGGCTGAAACATCACCTGATCTTCCTATTAGCTCATGATATCATCAGTATCAAGATCTGTGCTAATGATTTCTAAATGGAATTTCTCATAATGGTTTTCGTGAGCTTAAACAATTAACTCAACAACTGAAATCACTTCAGTTATTTGTATTTCCTTTTATATTTACATATGTATGTTTGTGCATGTGAAAGCATGTATGCCACAGTGAACATATGAAAGTCAGAGGAGAACTTATAGGAGTCAGTACTCTCCTTTTAGCATATGGCTTTCTTACCTACAAAGCCACCTTCAAAGACCAGAAATCTTTTCAAATTTTGTCAAATAAACATGTATGTTTGTAAATACGTTAAATTTTAGTGATTATGGTGTCTTTATGTCAACTTAATGTTTAAATTATCAAATTTTATACCTGGAGAAATGACCTAGAGAGTAAGGTGCTTGTGTGAGGATCAGGATCAGGATGTGACTCCATAGCATCCATGTCACAACTATAGAGAGCCACCTGTGTCTCTAACTCCAGTGCTGAAGGCAGAGAGCAAGGTAGATCTTGCAAGCTGCAAGCTTCCTGGCTAGGCAGCCTAATTATAAGTTTTAGACTCACTGAAGATACATTGTCTATAATAATAAGCTATTATTATTATCATTATCATTATCATTTAATATTATTATTTGGAGGGCTATTGGTAAGTCACATGATGATGACTATTGACCTCCACGTGTACTCACAAGTGCATGTACCTGCTCACACACACATGCACATACATAATATATGCTCACACACACACAGACACACACAAATTTCCCAATATAATCAGAATTAACCCTGAAAATACTATCTTTCTACTCAATTGCTCACTTTGTAGTAGGAAAGAATGAAAGAAATATTGTGATGGAAAAAGGAATGAAGAAAAAATAGTAGATTTATTCAGGTGCCCTAGAACCAGTCACAAAGAACAAAGGGGTGAAAGTGACCATAGACTGATTGGGGGTGATTTCATGGAAGGC
This sequence comes from Lophiomys imhausi, assembly GCA_907164525.1. NCBI lineage: Eukaryota > Metazoa > Chordata > Mammalia > Rodentia > Muridae > Lophiomys > Lophiomys imhausi. Next base: position 2,538,176 of record CAJQZJ010032738.1, read on the forward strand.
CCTGATACCTAAAGTACCATATTAGTGACCTCATCAGTGTATTGATATTAGCATTTCCATTCCTAGTAAAATGTCTGTTCTACTTTAATATCAATAAGTATACATGTGGAAGTTATGATTTGACATATTAACCTATTTGAGAAAGAATATATAAGAGGAATTTAGAAGGAACAGACATAAAACAAAATGCATGGGATGAAGAGGTGGCTTGGTAGGTAAAGTATTTTTTGACAAGCAAGCATAAGGACCTGAATTTGATACCCAAAACCCAGAGGAGTGGGATGGAAGGGTGTAGAGGGTGGGAGCGTGGACTGGGAGGGGTGGAAAGAGGACACTGTGATGGAGATGTAACCTGAAGTAATAAATAAACATTAAAAAATAAATAAAATTCAAAAAACCCATGTGAACAAAATACAATAACCAATCTCACATTAAAATCTCCAGAAGTGTATACCCAGCCACATGGATAAAGCAGCACATAAGATTCTGTCTCAAAGTAGAAGGTAAGTATCAATACCCAAAGTTGGCCTCTGATCTCCACATGTGTGCTCACCTGTACTCACACACAAAAAATTGTAACACAGACATAAAACATTCAGAGAGAGAGAGAGAGAAATGTATAGCTATCACTGCCAATCATAATCTCCAATTGACTCAGATTTTCCTGGGCATCAGTGTTTGTCTTCAAAACTCTCTGATATTTGTCCTACTTATTCCCTCATATCCTCAACTTAATCCTCTGGGGAAGAATCAATCTAACTGATGATTTGATTTCATAATTCACCTTCTAAGGAAGTGTTAGAAAACTATAGAAAATATTTAGTAGATATTATCAAGGGTATTTTATATGTGCCACTTCATGTAATTTCCACAGTGAATTTTCAAGATAAGGTCCATGTTCATATTAAACATGTTGAAGTTCTATGAGTCACTCCTTGGAGCCCAACTTCTAAGTAATAGCTCTGCACTGAGGAACTATTTTATTGTTGCTATTGTTCTGTTTTGGTTTGATATTCACTTTAAAAATCTGTGTCTTTTTGACAAGTAAGTAGAAGAGGAACTATGTGAAAATTGAGAAGAGGGAATTGGACAATAAAGGGTAATAGAAGCCATATATGCAGTATAAGGGTATGATTACATAAATGTATGGAAATGTCATAATGATAGCCATTATTCTTATGGCCAGTATACACTTATGAAAGAGGAATGAGAAAAACAAAGCCTGTATCTTTTCAGAACATCTCTCTCTCTCTCTCTCTCTCTCTCTCTCTCTCTCTCTCTCTCTCT
>CAJQZJ010032738.1:2539472-2568171 GCA_907164525.1 Lophiomys imhausi
TCTCTCTCTCTCTCTCTCTCTCTCTCTCTCTCTCTCTCTCTCTCTCTCTCCTGGCAGTTGTACAGCAATAGTATCGAATTAACTAGCTACACCTGAGTCTGGATAATACCGATTAGTGTGCTCCCCCTTGGTGGAGTAAACATGTTTACACAGGAGACTGTCCTAACTAATGAAAGATTTCTATGGTAAAGTGTCTGGGATAAACACTTTTCTGGCAGAGCATCTTTAAGGCAGAATGCCCTATTATTGCCTTGATTTTGCAACTCATTGCTTTCAATTGGTCAAACTTGTTTAGTCCAGGCAAACAGACAAGAGTGTACAACCCAATATTTTCCATGATTCTTACTGGGAGTGTTTGAGATAGTTGTCTAATGCTACAACTCTGCTTCCTGGAATAATTAGGCTCAGTTCTTAACAGGTGCTTTTAAAACAAAATCATGTTCTATTCCAGTTAGTCTTTAAAAGGTATTACTTATGAGGTTTAAAACAAGATAACCTCAGTTTGAATTTATTGTCTCTCTTGTTTTCCATAGATTCTTTCCAGTAAAGAACCCACATGACTTTCTGGCATAATAGACATTTGCCGTTGAAATATTCTAGTTATATGACAGAAAATAATACACTAATTTAACACTGTGAGTTAACATTTATCATCTACAAATGATATCAATCCTTGCTTCACATAAACTATATGGTATAAGAATACTGTAGCTAAATTCCTTGAGATTTCATAGCCCTCTGTTAACTAGTTGCTTTCTCAACTAGATTAACTTAACTTCTTTTGCTTAGGTATTATTTGGTTTTTAAATTATAATGTTGATTTATTACATCAAGTTACATCCCCATCATAGTGCCCTCTTTCCACCTCTCCCAGTTCCACCCTCCCACAATCTCCTCCCTCTCCTACCCATCCCACTCCTCTGATGTGGAGTGTCCCTACATATCAGCCCCTCTCAGTTCAACAGTCATATGAAGGCTAAGCGCTTCCTCTTAAGACAAAAAATAGAACCTAATTCATATCCCTTATCATTAAATGAGGAATTAAAGATATAAAACAGTAACAGATGTATTGGCTTAACTATATTTGCATGCCTAATAATTCACTCAACAGTTATGTGATGTTATTTTGTTGTATCACATTTGGCAAGAAAGGATTCATAATTCTGTTATTCAATATATGAGAAATTAGGATCCATGCTAGCCAAGTAAAATAGCCACATATTTGACACTAGATTTTATCCCTGAATGACAACAGAAATACCGTTCTCCATTTGCTAATGTTAAGGACTGTGAAAGGAGGGGGCTTGAGCTACAGGGGTAGCATGACTTCTGACATGCTTTCTCAAAACCAAAGGCCTTAGTGAAGGAAATGAACTTTTAAAAACATTCAAAGGCAATTAGAAATGGCAGGTCATAATGACAAGTATGAAAATATATAAAATTTTAAAAACAAAGGTAATAAAGGCAAAAGCTGTGAGTTATTACAGATAAAATGAAAAGTATGACCAAGTGTACATCTCGGCTTCATGCCAGATAAACCATGCACTATAATAGTGATTGAAAAAATTTTTAAGTCCCAAATTAATATTAATGGTGATTGTCAGTTTTCCAGGTGCACTGAGACATATTCAATAGGAAACAGGTAATAATTCTTTTTTCCAGTGAGGATAAATTTACACACGGGAACTTGGAAAAGGAAGTTTAGATACTAAAGGCCAGTGGGAGAAAACAGGAAAGTTTCAGAAGCAAGTTCATGTTATACAAGAAACCCTTTGACTGTGTTCCACCCACAATGTACTTCTCACAAATCAGTAAAGCCACTACTCTACTGTGGCTGCTACTTCAAAACACTCAGATATGAAAGCTGATGGCATGAAGCATTTAACTCTCATCTACATTTTAAGGTAAAATTAAATAAGAAAAAATAAAAACCAGGCACAAAGGGGAGGTGGCTATTGGGAGCGGTGTCCATTCCAAGACAAACTACAAGTGTACCCTCAGCCCTAAATACATTTTCCCAGATGACTTCCACAGATTAATATATTCTATCATCTGAATGCTTGCACTTAAAAATTAATTTGAAATATTGAACATCTCTTCCTAAAAGTGGAAATGCCTCTGGGAATGTAAAGAAATTCACCACCTAAATATTTAGCAGAGATGAACTACTTATAAAGATTGGAGTTTCACCAAAGTTTGGTAGAGGAAAATAACTGGAAAGTAAGAAAATTCCAAAAGGCAAATCAGACTTCAACGTATGTGGCCATGGTGATAAAGAACATCACTAATGCATGCCTAGGGACCTCAACAAACAGAAGCAGAAGGGAAATAAGTAAGTGTCATGACTTAATTTTTTTTCTTAAATTTAGTTTTAGCCTAAACATTGCTGTTTTAAGACAGTATTCTCTCAAAGAACCATGGACTATCTAACAAAGACCCCAGTACCAGGCATGGGAAACTTCCTTTACAGTTGTCAGTCAGAAGACTCAAGGAGACATTGAAACAATATAGGCTATTGCCATTTCCCTTGACTGCTTTCCAAAAACTGGAAGGAAGGCCGTATTGCTAAAGAGATCACACATTTGGGACACAGGAATTGGAGAAACTCAGTTGAAATTGACCTAGAAGACTCTCCCTGGGAGCTAGATCTCACAGTAAAAGAAGCCATGCAAGCTGCCAAGGGAGGAAAGCAATTGATAGTCAGCCTAGCTGTGATGTAAAAACAACAATGACCAGAATGGCAAGGCATCCTGAAAGTGCAATGGTGGCACTAATATCCTGGGAGCAACCAAGTATAGTCATTTAATTGGACTTACAGACTGGTCAGTAGGAGAAAATGCCTAGTACTTTAAACCCAGGCTATTACTCATAACTGATGAGGCTACAACCCTAGAAGAGGACCAACTATCACTACCTCACTAAACCACAATAATTTTCTAACTGTATTCTCAGCACCTTTCCTCATACTTACAGATAAGAGTAGCTCACACACTTTATCATAGCTTTTTTTTTTTTTTTTAGAATAAGGTGACCATCACAGTAATCTACAACTGGTCAATGCTTCATAATTTTATATAATCAGGTTTGCCAATTTATCTTATTATTTCTTGGTCATTAGAGCTCTATGCAGAAAACTGAAACTTACACCTATATCTTGAAATATTTTTCCTGTTTCCTTAGAGCAATGTCTGAGTTTTTGGTCCACTAAATTCACTCTACAAAGCTGGTATTACTCAGATATAAAAACTGGATAAGGGCACAAAACTTGAAGAGGATGGATATAGAACAATTTCCCTTATAAACACGGGTTTTTATACATTTCTTAATAAATATTAGTAAGACCATGTATTATGACTAAGTTGCTTTCATTCCAAGAATATAAGGATAGTTCAACATACACAAACCAATACCTGTAACAGCACACAAACACTTGGGATCAGAAATTTCTTTCTTGATAATCTCAATAGACTTAGAAAAGATCTGTGGTAAAGTTAGACACATCTTCATAATAAAAGCCTTGAAGAATCTAGGAACATAAGTAACAAATTCAACATAATAAAGAAATATATAACAAATTGTATAAATGTATTGTAAAAATGTGACTATATTACTAAATGTGATCTATAGTTTCAACACAATCACTATCAAATCACCATCAAAATTTCAAATTAATTATTTACTGAGCTAGTAAAAATCAATATTACAATTCATATGAAGATCAAAAAACTTCAGAATTGTTAAAAGAATTGAAATCAGAAAAAAACAAAGGTAGAGGTATCACAGTCCTTCTATTTAGTTATATTACAGAATCATAGTAACAAAAACAACATGGTATAGGTACAAAACATACACAAAATAAAATAGAGGGCCCAGAATGAAACTCACACAACTACAGACACTCAAAGATTAGAAAGATTTTATGAAAGTAAAGAATGGGTGGAACTTGGCAGAAGAGATGGCATAGCAGTTAGAAGCACTAAGGACTCTTCCAGATGGCCTGAGTTCAATTCCCAGCAGCCACATGGTGGTTCACAACCATCTGAAATGGAATCTGATTATATCTTCTGGAATATATGAAAACACAGCACAGACACACTTACTCTAGATGACAGATAGATAGATAGATGATAGATAGATAGATAGATAGATAGATAGATAGATAGATAGATAGATAGATGATAGATAGATAGATAGATAGATAGATAGATAGATAGATAGATAATCTTTAAAAATAAAAGAGTGGATAAAACACTTAGTAATGGATACTAATGACATGGGCACAGCCATGACAAGGATCAATAATTTAGACCTTTGGGAAATTTGCAAAGCCTTTCCCACATGTATCACACATGTAATTTTCAGAACTTCCTCTGGTCTGAGTGTTAATGTTCAAAGTCCAGATACAGAAAAGTACATCAGGTGTCCACATAATTCTAGAAAATATAATCCACTCCATAATAACTTAAAGCAGATTGATAGTTTCTAAGTTTGGTTGGGAGAAATAAAAAGACAAAGGTATGTAAAGAACCTTTGGAAAATGATGGAGTTGATTCATGGTTTGGCTATTATACATATAAATAGAAATGTGTGCAAAACTCATCAAATTCTATACTTAATGTGAATAGCCTGTGGTTTGGAGACTATACCTCACTTAGATTAATATTAAAGAGTAACTTGTATGCCCAACTTTCTGCTTGTCCCCTTCCTTCTCATTCTTCTTCACATTCTGACTTTAAGTATGTTCATCCCATGTGGGATTATGTGTTGATTACTTCTCTATTCCTGTGCTAAAGCACTATAGCAAGAAGTGATTTATAGACGAAGATGTTTATTTTGGCTTACAGTTTAAGAGAGAGAAGAGTCCACCATGACAGAGAAGCATGACAACAAATGGCCAGCATGGCAGCAGGTTCTAGGAGATTTTCACTACCAGCAGCTGGAAGTAGACCAAAGCCATGAAATCTTAGATCCCACTCCCAGTGGCATATGTCTTCCAGCAAAGCTGAATCACTTCCTAAATAGTGTCTCCAACTGAGGACAAGCATTTAAATGTCTGAGCCTATGGGAGACATTTCCTACTTAAACCTCCATGATGGCTAAGATTATATTTCTATATCAACCTGACAAGATCTAGAATCCCTGAAGAGACAGAACTCTGTGCATATCTGTAACAGATTATCTTCCAGAACCCTGTGCATATCTATAACAGATTATCTTCCAGAACCCTGTGCATATCTACAACAAACAGATTATCTAGACTAGGTTCATTAAAGTGGGAAAACCCACCAGAAAGGTTGGTGAGACCCTTCCATTCATAGACTAAAGGAAAGGGAGAAAAGGAGCTAAATATATGATCATTCCTGTTTGCAGACACAATGTGAGGAACGCCTATACAAATCGTTTAAAAGTACAGATTTACTTCTGATCCTCAGCCCTCCCACTCCTGCCATTGTGCCTTAACCACCATGATGGAAATATTCCCTGAAACAGTGAGCCAGAATAAACTCCAGTTCTTTATAACACTTTTTGCCAGAGATTTGTCAGAGCAAGAAAGGTAATTAATGTAACCTGAGAGGTACTTAAATAACCTGAATCATTTCAATGTGTAAATGTGTAGGTTTTAATAGAAAACAGCTTCTGTAAATGAATAAACAAATATTGTCTTGGGGATGAAGAAATGTTTTCTCCATTTACATGTATTTACACTTACTTACATTCATATACATGTATGTGGAATTTTACAGACCACAGGGTACACTGTGGCAAACTTTTTGATTTGTTTCCTCTTTCTGCGATTGTAGAATTACACTTTTGTCTGGTTTGGCCTTGCTCTCAGCTGAAATCCAGCAAATTAACAAACAGTAATTGCACCTCAATCTCAAGTCTGTCATGCAAATACGAGTGGCCATATGGTACAAGTCAGTGAGATATAAGCAAAGCCGGTGAGGCAGAGCTTATGGGGAAATTTTGTAAGAGACTAATGAAGTTCCATTATGGTTTTTATCCTCTGTTCTTCCAGTATTTCTTTTTCTAGCCATAAACTAAATATGGCACCAGAAAAGTCACCATGAAAGCACCAGGATATTAACAAAAAAGAGAAGTGTCAGGAGGCCTGTCTTAGTTACTTTTCTACTCTTATAATGAAACACCACAACCAAAAGCAAGTTGAGAATTAAAGGACTTATTTGTCTTACATTTCCACATCATTTAAGGAAGTCAAAACAGGACCTGGAAGCAGGAGCTAATGCAGATGCCATGAAGGAGTGTTGCTTACTGGCTTACTCTCCATGACTTGCTCATTTTGTTCTCTTATATAGAACCCATGGCCATCAGCCCAGGGTTGACCCCACTCAAAATGGTCTGGGCCCTCCCACAACAATCACTAATTAAGAAAATGATCCACAGGCTTGCCTACAGCCTTATCTAATGAAAGCATTTTCTCAATTGAGGTTCCCTTCTCTCAGATGGCTTGTGTCAAGTAGACATAAAACTAGCCAGCACAACCACCTCAATAGTAAGGAGCAGAAAACTCTGTATTTAGATTAATGAGTACCTTCGTTAACAGATAGTCCAGTATTAGCTGCTTCTGTAATTTTTTTCTTCAGGTTCTTACTTGGTAGCCCTGAATAGCATGGAACTCACTAGAATCTAGTGACTAGTGAGACCAGGCCAACTGTGAACTCACAGAGATCAGCTGCCTCTGCCATCTCAGCTGGAATTAAAAATAGGGTCTACTATGTCTGGCTGCTTATATGCTATTATCAAATAAAAGAAACTTCCCCTTAATGGTTAAACATTAATTTTTTTGAGAATTTCATGTAACTCTACAATTTTTGAGAAGTCTGTCCCAGATTCCTTGCTCCTCCTGTACTCATGGCCACTTCTCCTTCCCTGTCATCTGTACTCTTTGTTTATGCAAATGAATGTATGCCTCCATGATACCAGGATGCCCTCCATGACACTTCCTTTTTTTAGATACAAGAATGAAGTGACTCACACTCAAACATATCTTACCCTCCTAATATCCTTCCTGGACTCAATGCTTAACCCCAGTCCCAACTCCAGCAGGCACTCCCTAGGAAACCTCAGATTGTCCACCAGTTAGGGAAGGAGATAAGTTAACTCTAGATCTTCACCTCTCCCTCCACTCCTCCAAATTCAATCCGCCAATATCAGCTCCAGCTTTGCCCTGAGTGCTGCCAAATACCAGAAACACAAGAAAAGGAGCTTAAAATAACCTTTTATGAACATGATGGAGGTCCTTAAAGGAAAAAAAAAGACTAAATCTCTTAAAGAAATCTGCAAAAACAAAAGAAAATGAATAAAACAGTTAAAGACTTTAAAGTGGAAATAGAATCAATAACGAGAACAAAAATTTGGGGAAACGTGGAAAAGAAAAATTTAGGAACTCTAACAGGAATCTCAGAGACAAGCCTCACCAATATAACACAAGAGATGGAAAAGAGAATTTCCAGCAATGGAGCAGGCTATAAAAATATGGATTCCTCAGTCAAAGAAAATGTTAAATATAAAAAACTTAAGACAAAAAATATCTAATAAATCTGGGACACTATGAAAAGACCAAATCTAAGGGAAGGGAGGAAGAAAATGAAACCCAGGACAAAGACACAGAAAATATTAGCAACAAAATCACAGAAGATGCCTATCAAGACATAAGAAGCATACAGAATACCATGACTAGATGTTATGCTAGACCAGAAAGGATCCTTGACTCATAATAATCAAAGCACTAAATATAAAGAACAAAGACTATTAAAAACTGCAAGGGAAAAAGACCAAGTAACATCTGAAGACAGACCTACTATAATTACACCTGATTTCTCAATAGAGACTCTAAAAGCCAGAAGTGCATGGGCAGATGTGCTGCAGACTTTAAGAGACCACTGATGCCAGCCCAGATTACCATACTCAGCAAAGCTTTCAACCACCATAGATGGAGAAAATAAGACATTCTATAATAAAGTCAAATTTAAGCAGTATCCATCCACAAATCCAGCTCTACAGAAGGTGCTACAAGGAAAAATCCAAACAAATGAAGTTAATTACACACATGAAAACAGAAGGAATAAATAATCCCAGCCCAGCAAATCAAGAAGGGAAACACACACACACACACCCACACACACACACACACACACACACACACGAGAGAGAGAGAGAGAGAGAGAGAGAGAGAGAGAGAGAGAGAGAGAGAATAACAGGAGTCAATAAGCATGGCTGATTGAATTCTTTCAACATCAGTGGTCTCAATTACTCAATAAAGAGACAGATAACATATGAAAACAGGATTCTTTTGCTACATCCAAGAAACACCCTTTCAGATTAAGAATAGATATCACTTCAGGGTAAAAGGATAGAAAAAGATATTCCAAGTAAGTGATCCTAAAAAGCAATCTGGTGCAGCCATTTTAACATCTGACTGAATAGATTTCAAACCAAAACTAATGTGAAGAGATAAGGAAGGACACTACATGTTTCTCAAAGGAAAAATCCACCAAGAGGACATTGAAATTGTTAGCATCTATGCACCAAACACAAGGGCACCTAAGTTTGTAAAAGAAACATCACTACAGTTTATCATATATGGCACTCATTCACTGATATTTGGAGACTTCAGTACCTCATTGTATCCAATGTACAGCTCATCGAGACAAAAACTAAACAGAAATGTTGAGCAAACTGAAGTTATAAACCAAATAGGCCTATCAAATATTTATAGAGCATTTCACCCAAACACAAAAGAATATATTTTCTTCTCTTTTCCTCACAGAACTTTCTCCAAAATTGACCACATACTTAGACACAAAGCAAGTCTTAACAGATATGAGAAAACTGAAATATCAAATTGCATCCTGTCTGAACACCACAGATTAAAGATTGATATCAACTACATAAAGCTTACAACTCATTATTGAAGGTGAAAAATAGGTCAAAACAGAAATTCGCCAACAAGGCTACTTCAACAAGGACCATTAGGAAGATGGAGCCCACATTCTCCAAATATAGCGCATCCTCGTGGAAAGGAAAGGAAAATTAAAATAAAAATTAAACTTCTGAATTCTTCAGGTGTCTGACTATGTGAGAAGGTTGTCACTCACTGACACGTGTGTCCCATCACTGTTTGTTATACCCATTTATGACTCTCTTCTATTTCACTTGTACCTGCATTGTTCATTATGTTAAATGGTCTGTGACTGTGAAAAAAAAAGAAAGATATTGAGGAAATCTCTAACCAATGTCTGCTGTTAATGGCTGCCCACTCCATGAGATGAAACCCATATTTAGCACTGCTTGGGCAACCAAGAACAATAGACTGGGTAGACCAGGCACCTAGAGTAAAACTAAATAATCCTGTTCTAAAAACAAAACATAATAATGTAAAACAAATAAAACAGAAATAATGTAGCGGTAAAATCACTCCTAATGACATTCTGTTACACTCGCAGATCAGTGCCTTGTTCAGCCATCATCAGAGAAGCTTCTTCCTGCCACAGATGGGAACAAATATAGAGATCCACATCCAGACATTATGCAGAGAGTAAGTTACCCTAGAATATTCAACCATAAACTGGATGTCTCCATAAAATACCTTCCCTCAGGATTCAGGGATACCCACAGAACAGGAGGCAAAAAAACCAGTATAAGACCCAGAGTGGAAGTAGGACATCAAGAAAATAGGGCCATCTCAAGCAACAAGTTCAACGCATGTATGAACTAACAGATACCGAGGCAGCATGCACAGGGGCTGGACTACTATGCATCACATTCTGTCCTAGAGCTTAAAGGAGAAGTGGCCACATCCCCCTCCCTAGCCTTGAAGCAATCTCCAGTTAATAACCACTTGCAAATGAAAAAAATTGGTTCCCACCAAGGAAGTGTCACTGGGAAAGAAATCCCAAAAACTACTCTGAAGGGTAGGCCCATGCCTAGCAGTAGATGGCCAATAGAAAACAAACTTAATGGCATCTTTTGGAGAATCCCTATCTCAGAATATTATGTCATGACTTTTCCCTTAAGATAATACATATAGTATTATGTATATATATTACATATACATTATATACATATATACAAATACCTTACTATTGTTGACTTTTATTCTTATTTTTATTTTGTTTATGTATTTTTTGTTCTCCCTTTTTGCTCTACAGGTTCTTTGCATATGTACTATGGGATCCAATTTACTGTTTTTATGGGATTCCTGAGTGTGCAAACATGTGGGTCGTCTTCTGCCTTCTGTTGGTCTCCCCTCATACTGTTTGTTTTATCCATTCTGATCGCTTTGTTTTTGTTTTATGTTACTATATTTCATTTTATCATTATTCCTTAGAAGCCTACTCTTTTCTAATGAGAGAAAGAAAGGGTTTGGATGGAAGGAGAGGTGGGAGGAACTGGAAGGAGTAGAAGGAAGGGAACATGAAATCAGAGAATAAAATGTGAGAAAAAAATCTATTTTCATTAAATAAAAAAAAAGTATAACGCCAAAGTGATTCAGTGCCTTCCTTTCTAAGATCTAGTCATAACTTAACTAGTTGTGACTCCAGTCCAAATGTCAGCATAAACTGTTTTACCTCTTTCAGTTGGCTCTGCATCTGATTTCCCCATTTGCTTTAGAGAACAAAGAGGAATGTTACAGGCAAGATACTCCAAGACCATAAAACCTGATTTCATTCTGTGTACACTTCATTTGCTCCTGAAGATAGAACCCTGGGAAGAAACCTGTGCACTGTTGCTCTCTAATTGATATAAATAATTCTTCACCCAGCATTCATTATTAGCACATGCCAGAATCACATATTATTACCTGTAAACAAGGTCATATCTAATGTCCTTAATTTGTAGTGTTTTCATCCCATTTTTATATGTTTCGCATAAATGTCAGTCTTCTATCTAGCACTCTTACGCATTAGCCTGCATCAGGAGTCTCAACCCCTTTCTTTGCATATAAATAGATTGAACATACAAGGTCTAATAAGAATGGGGGGAAATTTGTCACTACTCTGAAAAGGTTCCAAAGCTACACTTGTTCCCTCTGTGTAAACATACTTGTTTTGAAGGAAAAATATTTTCAAATAGAAAGAATTTGGATTATTATTAAAATCATTAGATGCCTTATTCAGAAGGTTAAAATTTAAACCCTTGATAAATGTTCAGCATGAGTCACTCCACCTGAAGGCGCATTATAGCAAAACAGTTTCTATATCTCACCTATAGATTAGAAAATGTTGAAACTCTTGGCACTGTATTGTGGTGATGCAGTAGGTGAAACAGATATGCTCATGTAGTACTTCAACTAATGTAAAATAGTAAAATATATTATAAGAAATTTAATGAAGCAGCATTTGACAAAGTTATATATATATCTTTATCGTTTAATGCAGTAATTGCACTTCTAATACTAAAGCAAAGTATATGCTAGCAAAGTGTTTAAGAAGATAGGCATAAAAATCTTCATATAGTAAATATAAAGCAGTAGATTAAATAAATAAACTCTAGTTTGTGTGGTGGTTTGAATAGAAATAACCTCATAGACTCATGTGTGTAAATGCTTGGCCCATAGGAAGTGGGCGCTCTTCCACAACTATTCCTTGTTTGAATAGGTGTACACTTGTTGAATGCAGTTTGTCACTGGGAAAACAGGTTTGAGGTCTTCTAAACTCAAGTCTGGCACCAGAGTGGCACAATATCCTTCTGCTGTCTGCAGATCAAGATGTAGAACTCTTAGCTCCTACTCCACTACCATGTCTGCATGCATGCCACCATGTTTCCCACCATGATGATAATGGACTAAATCTCTGAAACCATCTGCCAACCCCAACTAAAAGTTGTCCGTTATAAGACTTGTTGTGGTCATTGTGTCTTTTCACAGCAACAAAACTCTAACTAAGACAGTTTGTGATTATACTGGAGCACTGTGAAATTCTAAAGAAATAAGTAAGAATTGTCTTTTTTATAATTAAATTATATTCAAGACTACTTTATATAAGAAGGGATATTTATTAAAATTGGTTTCTAAAAGGGGATAAATTTATACAGAAATTTTACTGCAATTAAAGATTCAACTGTACTTGTAGGGAAAATGGAGAAGGGGATTATGTAAATACAGTGTTCACATGTGAAATTTTCAAAAAATAAAAAGTAAAAATATAGGAAATATAGGAGATACAGTAACAGAAACAATGTTAATTTTTTGTTAATACATATTGTTTTTACTTAAATTTAGAATTTTGTACCTGTGTAACACAAGCTAACGCCACAATTATAAAAGAAAAATTATTATATGTTACTTCAAAAGAGAAATTCCATATAATCCAAATGGGCAAAAACAAAAATGAAGAAGATGCTTACATCATTTTTCTTATTTTTGTGTATTGTTGAATAATGTATTTTAGGGATAATAAAATTACAAATTTTTACTGATTCTTTGAAGTCTAAGGTTTTATGTATGAAATGTGGGATATGAGTTGGTGAAATAAAATAAAACTGTAGGCCTAGAGTTCATTGAGATTATTAGAGTACCAGTATAGCAGAATATCATTAGGAGTCATTTTATTACTACTTTCTTTTTTTCTGACCAGTAGTATTTGATTTTACACTAGGTCTCTAGTCTGATTTTTGGTATGGGGTCCATATCATGGAATAAGCCTTAACTCAAATAGCACATTGGCTGGTTACTCGCACAAGCTAGGTACCATCATTGCCGTAGCATTTTTTTCAGGCAGGACAGCATTGTAGATCAAAGGTTTTGTGGCTGAGTTGGTATTTATGTTTCTATTTTGGTAGCCTTCAGAGTACCTTCCCATACCAAAGACACCAGAACATGCCTTATTCAGCATTCATCTGAGAGGATTCCTCCAGCAGCAGGTGAGAACAAATACAGAGACCCACAGCCAGACATTACACACACACAGAGAGAGAAAGAGATGGATGGATGGGAGGGAGACCTTGGAACAATGACCAAATCCTTCCCCTGAGAGCTCAGGGAACCCAGAGGAAGAGGAGGTGGAAATAGTGTAAGAGTCAGAGGGGAAGGAGGAACAAGGCCTTCTAAATCAATTGAACAGAGCACATATGAACTCACAAAGACTGAAGCAACGAGCGAGCAAGGAGACTACAGGGATCTGCACCAGGTCCTCTGCATATATCTTATAGCTTTCATATTAGCATATCTATGGGACTCCTGAGTGTGTGGATAAGTGGGTCTCTGATTCTTGTCCCTTTTCTTAAGGAGGCCTTTTTCCTTCTGTTGGTTTACTTTGTCCAACTTTGATGTAATGTGGTTTTGTTTGGTTTTTTGTTATATTTTATTTTGTTATGTTTTGTTTTTATCTCTTAGAAGTCTGTTCTTCTCTAATGAGAGATAGAAAATGAGTGGATCAGGATGGAAAAGATGGTGGGGAGGAACTGGGAGGAGTATAGGGAGAGGAAACTGTAATCAGGATACATTGTATGAGAAAATCTATTTTCAATAAAAGAGAAAAATAAAAACGAAAAAGCAATTGTTAGTGTAAATTTATAAAGTTTGTCTTTAAAAACAATATTAGTCATATCTGAGAAGCCTAGAAACAATGACCCACCAGGAGTGAAGGTGGTTCAGTGGCCATCTAGTGGTTTCTAATCATCTTGAACACTATTATCTGCTAAAAAAAAAAAAAAAAAAGCAACTGACATTCCACAGAGCCAGCAAGACTCACATAAGACAAGAAATGGGCAAACTTCCCTACAAGCACTTATCAGGTGGACAGCAAAAACTAGCAGTGACTACAAGAACCTGACCAGAAGGCAACAAAAAGGAATCTCATAACAAAAGGGCAGAATAAATTGAGCATCATTAACAATAAAAAAGACAAAACTACAATGAATTGAAAGTTAAGTATATTTAAATATTTGAACCCATAAGAACCATTGGAGGATTGGTCATAATTGAGATACTATATTTTAAAACTAATCAATAGTGGAGAATGTATAAAGCCTTTTGCTTCCTTGGGGGTAACCACATATTGATGAAGTTTGAATGAATTTCCTCTTGATCAAAGTATTCTAACCATTAAAGTAAAAAAAAAATGATGAAATTAAAACACCTTCATTTTGTAACCACACAAGGAAATAATGGACCCATATGATGATTTTAATGACTATTAAAGTTCTATAAAATGGTATAATAGGCACCGTGTCCCTGAAAAGTAATTCTATTATACACACATATGAAATATGTTTATCAAAATATGCACACACAAAATTAATTAAACTCTAGTACATACATACACACACACACATACACATACACATGTGTGTAATATATACAGTTCTTATAGAGCTCCCCAATGTAGGGATATTTATAACTTACTCTACCCATAGCACACTCTGATTTCCATTTTTAAACCAATATCATTATAATCATACCGCAATAATGATAAATGTCTAAGAATAATGGCCTGTGCCATCAGTGTGAGTAGATAGAACATATGTTTACCAGAAACATTTAAAGATAAGATCCAGTTCTCAACAAACACATTTGTTAAGGTTTGGATTTTGAATGTCCTCCAGTATGTATTTGTTAATGAGTTAGTCACAGTCACTGGCCATAGTATTATAGAGAGTGGAAAACATTTAAAGAGTGTAGCTTAATGAAAAAAGGTTAGATCACTGGGACCCGCCATTGAAAATGTTAGAGTTGTCCAGTACCTTTCCTCTTTCTTTTTGTTTCTGGCTTCTGTAATTTGTTTTGTTTTGCAGCATGGTCCCACTATGATGAAGTATCTCATACACTCCCCAATCAGTGGAACCAAGTGACCAAGAACAGTAACTAAATCAATGAGCCAAAGCGAGCTACTCAACTGTTTCAGGTGTCTCTTCATACTAACAACATGATGACTATGTCAACATGACCTGTGACCTTGTTTATAAGTCAGTAGACTTAATCTGGAATATGCTCAATGATGATGCTAGGTAGAAAGCACTTTTTAGACTCTCAGTGAACAAAGCTAAAAGATTTCTACCCAGAATCACATCATAAGAAGCAATATAAGTGCATACACTACAATATGAGCTTTATGATACATAAACATGTTACATGTAGCTGTCCTTCACTAAAGTAAAATGGAGAAATTAGAAAAGCAATGCAAAGGATTTTCAGTTCATAACGTTGTACTTTGAAGTCAGATGGTATGTATACAAATACGCTTCTGTCTTCCTTAAGATAATAAAGGGTCAATTTATTTAGTATTTGGTGACAGGAAAAACGATTCTATATCAGTAAGAAACACATCTCAGAGATCTTGAGAGATGGCTCAGAGATTAAGAGTTCTTGCTGTTTCCAGAAGACACAAGCTTGTTTCCCAGCACCCATACCAGGGTGCTCATACTAGTATGAAACAAAAGTTTGAGGGAATCTCACATCCTCTTCTGACCTGCACAGGAACCCATGTGCACATGGCATACACTCACACAGACAAACACAAGGATTCACAAATAAAAATAAAGCCTACTCAAGATCTAACTTTAAAAATCTGATAAGATAGAAGATTTGTGAAGTAGAAGATAAGGCAATATAATGAGGGTGGAAATTTAAGCAGAAATGGGGTTGAGGATGGTACTTAGGGAGAGAATACGTCATGGAAGTGTTGACCCAAACTACAGATTTATGAAGAAACCTATGGAAACTGACTAGTTGGTAAGCTAACTTCAAAATCCATCTTAAAAGAAAAAGAGAGAGAGTGTGGGGTGATCACACAGCATCAACCAGCGATAACTCTCCCAGATGACATTGATTAGTAGGGATAACTTTCTACAAGTTATTGGTCAGGGAGTTCCCTTGGGGTCTCCAAAGCAACACAGGAAGTTGTTATTGCCCTTGGTAAATCACTATAATTACATGATAACACCTGGTCACTCTAGATGCTGCATTCTTGATGAAAGGACATAAAGAAATCAGTCTAAAACTGACCCAGTACTTGCTTGGTGCTTCCTAGTTTTCATAGTCCTAGAAGGTTCTATTCAGGCTTCTGAGGAAGAAAGGGCATCAAGGCACTTTATACAGTCCTGGAATCTACATGTTGCACCTGCCAGGCAAGACAGTGCCAATTGGTACAATCATGGAATGACTGTAAGGGATTTTTTTTTAATGAATAACATTTAAAAGGTTATAAATTTTAAATAGGACATCTTGGGGTTATATAGAGAATATAGGGGTTAGGTACAATAATACTTTATTATATACACCTATAAAATCCTTAAAAATAAGAAAAATTAAGGCTTAAAAAAAGAAACATTAAAATCACATAGTCTAGTTTGTTCAGAGGCCTAGAATTCTAATCTACAGGGACTCAGAAACTTTTATTATGTAGCAAAAAATCTAAACAATTATATATATTCACATATATGCAAAAATTTTGATATTCTATGATGATTTCAGTATAAACAAGTACAGAGAGAATCATAGAACTGTATTTTTTGTCCAATTTTTTTTTTGCGTTTGCTTCAATTTAGAAAGAGTCAAAGAGCAAGTGAGAAAAAGATAAAGGGAAGGAGGGGGAAAAAGATAGGAGGAAAGAAAAGAACTGAAGCCTTAGAGAACACACTCAACCATTGGCACTTTAATTTCCTCTGGAGTAATTCTTTCATAAAGAGAAATCTAACCCTTAAATGAATATGCGCTTCCAACCAAAAGATAGTGAGTCCCTTATATTGTAATAGGCAACAGGGCTGAGAAAATGACAAGTTTCTGAAAAGGTTTCAGGTTTCAGGATTATTTCTACTTCTTTTTACTTGTGTGCAATTTGAAAACCAAAATCGCTGGTTGCTTGCTGCTTTGGCATTCTAATACTGGAAGTGGTATGCATGTGTATTTGTATGAGTATATGCATCATTCTATTTTGAAGAGGCTAAAACTATCTCCATCAATACACATGTAATTACAAAAGTTTTCTGATGGGGTAGGTTAAGCATTCTAAATGTTAATTGATCCTGTTTGCTGTCTGTTACTTAATTGACTCTGATTGGTTAAATAAATGCTGAGGCCTGGAGATTAGCCAAAGACAGAGGTAGGCAGGACTAAGGTGTGAGGGCTTTTAGAGAGAGACAGAGATCATATTGGGAAGAAGAAGCCTGGAGAGAAGCCAGGAGCAGACAAGGAGGATATGTCATGGGGTAGATTAAAGAAGATCCTTCCACGTGGCCTGGAACATCAACTTAGCATGGAGAATAATAGTCCAAAGGGACGTATATATATATATATATATATATATATATATATATATATATATATATATATATATGGGTTTATATTTGGGTAATAGAATTATGAGCTAGCTTAGATGGGCTAGGATTGTACAACCCAGGCCTAGGCTTGTTAAAATCCACGTGGTTTCTGTACATACTCATTTATAATGGCTGGTTAAGAATTACCACCACTGAAGCTGGGCGTGGTGGCATACGCCTTTAATCCCAGCACTTGGAAGGCAGAGGCAGGCAGATCACTGTGAGTTCGAGTCCAGCCTGGTCTACAAAGCGAGTCCAGGACAGCCAGAGCTGTTACACAGAGAAACCGTCTCAAAAAGAAAAAAAAATTACCACCACCAAACTAATTATATATAATCTAAATACGATTAGTTTAAATAGCCATTGTTTTCTACAAATGGCACCCCAGGTTCAGCACCACCTGAAACTGCAAGTTAATTAATTATTGTAATTATTAGTAAATTAGTAAATATAAACTGTAAGATTAGGCTGGCAGAGTAGCCGGGAGCTTAGCAGAGGAGCAGGTGGCCTGGTCCACGTGCCTTAACTGGTTGCCTAACTTACACTGGAGAAAGAGCCCTGGGACTAAGGGTGGCCTACACTACCTGTAATGTAAACTCTGTTAATTAATATAAGTTTTTATATAAGGCCAGTAGAATTACCAGCAGCTTGGTGGGAGCTTCACCTGGGCTGGAGGGGCGTCCAGAAGTCTGGAAGTCCATTGGCCAGGGACTGTTGGACTGAGGGCCTATAAGCCGCCAAAGTCTTTTCCCCAATAATTAAATACACCAAGACCTTTTAATGTTTTAATGCTTAACTCTTAGCTGGGCAGACTCTCAATTAGCTACTCTAAATTAACCCGGATCACCTAATCCCAAACCACCATGTGCCTGTGATTACCTTCCAGCGTTCTCAAGATGTCTGTCTCCTTCTATGTCCCAGCAGAAAGAGAGAGATTTTCTGTGTGTGCTCAGGGTTCCTGTTCTAATCTCAGGAAGTCCCACCTTCCTATACTCTTTCTGCCCAGCTAATTGGCCATAAGCGACTTTTATTAACCAAGGAAGAGAATGCCTCAAAAGGGAAGGTAACCAGATCTCAGCATTGAATGCAGCCTATCAGAAACAATGATATTAGACCTTCCCTCAACAGTTTTCCTATGTGTTATGTTCAGTAACAAAGCAAACTGAAAGGATTAACTCAAGTTTCTTCCATAGTAATATTTGAATTTTTTATCCTGGTAGGCTTGCATACATATTCAAATTAGTTGTCGTCCACTTAATCTCCTTACAACACTGGAAAAGTCTATAAAGGAATCCTGTAATTTATTTCTAAAGCAATCTTGAAATCATCTGTGGCTGTAAGATATTGATTGTGTCTTAGGAATGTTAATCATCTTATAACTGTTCAATGACACAAAGTCAGAATAAGATAATGATTATATTAGCAGTTCATGTTTAGGTACAGTTAGTCAAATTAATAACTAAAAATCAATTAACATATATAAAATGAATGAATGAAGCTGATTAATGTACCATTAATTAAGACAGACAAAATAAACAATCTCCTTAACTAAACACAGAGGCTGCCTAAATTTAAACATACAGTATTACGTTGAAAAAATAAACCTTGCACTATTCATCTTAGCAACCTGTTCTCCACAGTAGCTCATTCTACACTGACAAATCTGAATTTACGGTGGCACTCTTGAGCCTTGGTCAGCATGCTCTATAAAACAACAGTGGAAAAAAAATCAAGAATCAGCCAAATGTGTCTCTTAGTATAATCAACAACACAGTCACAATCAGTTGGTAGTTTAGACAAGTAAATCAAATCTGAGTATTTGCTGACAAAAATATCATTAGATCCCTTGTTTTCTGCTGTGAAGATGGACCGTATTGTGATGGATTCATTCTGTATTAGTAGCAGAAAAAATTTGCAAAAAGAAATTAGATTGATATCTTAAATTATATTTATATTCTTCTAAATTAGGAGCTTACTTTGTAAATGTGTTGGTCTGTTAGTGTGTATTTATTTGCATTAGTAATCAAAGAAATAATTTAGGATATGTTTCCATACAATATGCACTGAATAGCTAATGTCCATTGGAATAATTAAAAAGAAAATAGAGCCCACAGAAGCTTCTGGACAGTCTTAGTGCCTAATGTCAGACCAAAGCCAACTCATTCTGAGTAAGAGTTGAATGAAGGTTACTGGGGTTCAGCTTTTGGATCCTGCCAGAGAATATGGTGCAGTTCTGCCACCTAGTGGCTGCTTTCTCACACGTGACTTGGCACATTTCAAGCGCCATCTGCATGTACAAAGAAAATCATGAAGTTGAGAATGGCCAGTAGGTGCTTAGTAAAAAACTACCGCCTGCAGATAAATTATCCATGTTTTAATTGTCTTAAATGAAAGTTCACCTATATTTGACATTCAAGAAGTTGGTGACCTTTGCAGTCTGGTCCATTTTGGCTCCACTGTCGAACATATCACCCATTACATCCATCCATAAACAACTTTCTGTATTCTAACACAACCGACTCACGGAGACTCTTCTCTGAGCGCTTCACTCTCTCATTCGTTGGACTTCAACAAGCACACTTACTTTACCTTCACAATTACACCCCTACAAATACTGCAAGGACTCTAAGTCAATGTGCCTCCCTTGGCACTTCGTCTTCGTCCTCAGTGTCCTTGAATGACCCTATTCTACCTCGTAAAAAGGAAAGCACTTCGATGGCAAGAAATTTGACATTACATCTTGCATTTTTTCAGCACTTAATACTGTGCCTTTGGCCCATAATTACATGATGTGTCTGTTAAGGTATGTGACTCTTTAAAGGGAGTTTTTAATTGCTAATTGAACAAAATCACCCTATCAAAAGACAAAAAATGTATTGAAAGTCACTGTTTTCAAAACTTGGTCTCAAATGTTTACAAAACCAAAGTTCCCTGTATTTTCATATGATTTATGGGTGTTTGTATCAGATATATTACAAATTTTTATCCTTGGTAATTCAGGCAATAGAATCCTTAGTGGTATTAGAAAAAGATTAGAGCTTTGTTTTAAAGGAAAATAACATTGTAAGCATCCCTTCACACATCATCCTGTCTGAATAGTTATTAAGAAATTTTAAGCTAATATATATATATATATCTTATTTGGAAAATTAAATTTCCTTAGACATTCTTCAACTTGTGAAAAACATTTAATACAAGTTATACTCGGAAAATCCATGGTATTTAGAAAAGTAATTATATAAAGACACATTTTACTTAATTTAGCTCATCCTAGCCTATCTTCAGGCTACACCTGCTTGCTGAATTGACCAAAATAAACATGAACTAAATTTGATATTATGTAACTGAAACAGTTACAGACAATCCAGCTTTGATTTTTCTTTTATTATCTGTAAGCAAACAGGTAATCCTCGTTTAGAATTTATGATCATGAAATGCACTTTAAAAGATATGCTGTGTGCTGGATGCAAACATTACAAAACTACTGATTATGAAAGAAAATCAGCTTTATATGTATATCAACATTGAATATGAGGATGTATACACAGGGGCTCCCGTGTCCATGAGAAATGTCAAGAAAGGTACTCCTTAGCAAGCAGTTGATTATAACCCATCATCAAAATGTCATCTGAGCATCAACTGCCTTATTTCTCCTATCTTTCATATCTATTTTGCATATAACTTTTATAAATTTAAAAATAAAAATGCTATGATAAGATTAACAAATAAATTTTTAAATTATAGATAACAAAAACCTATTTATTGTTGGTGGGAGTGCAAGCTTGTGCAACCACTATGGAAATCAGTCTGGCGATATCTTAGATAACTTGGAATAGCTCTACCTCAAGACCCAGCCATACCAGTTCTGGGTATACACACAAATGATTCCTCACCAAATCACAAGGAAATTTCCTCATCTATTCATAGTAGCCTTATTTGTAATAGCTAGAAACTGGAAACAACCCAGATGTCCCTCAACCGAGGAATGGATAAAAAAAAACAAAACAAAAACAACAAAAAACAAAAACTGTGGTACATCTACACAATGAAATACTACTCAGATACCAGAAACAATGGAATCATGCAATTTGCAGCCGAATGGATGGTACTAGAGAAGCTCATCCTGAGTGAGCTAACCCAGACTCAGAAGAATACACATGGCATCTATTCACTTAAAATTGGATTTTAGCCATACAGTACAGGATAACTATACTACAACCAATGCACCAAAGGGAACATGAACATAGACTTTTTTTTTCCTGTCAATGAGACACTTTGCCCTAGTGGTGCTGCCTTGTAGGCCCCCAGTGTATGAGGAGGCTGTTGGCCCTCATATGACTGTTGAACTGGGGAGAGGGACTGTTATGTAGGGACACTCCATTCCAGAGGAGTGGGATAGAAGGGATAGGGGGTAGAGGGTGGGAGGGTGGGACTGGGAGGGGTGGAAAGAGGACACTGTGATGGAGATGCAACCTAAAGTAATAAATAAATATTTAAAAAAAGAAGCATGGAAACTTTTAATTTTTTAAATGATTCATATTTTTTATTATATTTTTATATTTTTTTTGCCAGCATATGTCTGCATGAGACTAACAAGTCCACTGGAACTGAAGTTACAGACAGTTGTGAGCTGCCATCTGGATGCCAGGAACTGAACCAGGGTACTCTGGAAGAGCAGCCAGTGCTCGGAACCAGTGAGCCATCACTCCAGCCCCATATATGAAATCTTAACATTTATTTTCACTAGTTTTAAAGGATATATAAAACCCAAAACAGTGTTGTCATTCTTTGGAAGGGAATGGGTAAATAGAAATGCCACACTTGGACCGGAAGAAGATGGTGGTGACCTACACTGATGCATTTGAACGCGGGGGGGGGGGGAAGAGCCATAAAAAACACAGAGTTATTGGGCACTGTGCAAAAACCGGAGGGGCTAGACCCCCCCGGGAACCCTCACAGCTACCAAGGGACTGTTAAAAGTCCCAGGGTAAGGCTATCTCCCCATCTCTCGCAGACACAGAAGCCACTAAACCCGGGATTCGGGAACTCCCATTTGGAGAGGTGCCTGGTAAGATCGACCCCAACTTACAGCAGGCAGAATCAGAGGACACGTGGCGATAGTTCACTAGCCTATTGGACTAGCCACACCTCAGGTAGAACTTATACCCACTTAAAAAACTTTGCGAGATAGTGGAAGTCTTTGCAAGTAACAAACAGGGGGCTCAGCGGGTGGTCCGCAGCCACTCGTGAAGCAGAGGGCGGGAGGTTCCAAGAGAGCACGGGAAGACGGGAACACAAAGGCGGGCGGGAGGGGCAGAATCCCGCCCACTCATGGCAGCGCAGCTGGGGAGGGAGGCGGGTGGCAGGGCCAAATCCCTGCAAACCCACGGCAGGACAACTTGGGAGAGAGCCAGGCATGGGCGGGGCCAGGGATCCGCACACCCACGGATGAGCTGCTGGGGCAGGAGGACCATTCAGGCGGCCGGTGGATCTGGGGGCTCCGTGCTCCCATGGACGAGCAGCCAGGGAAGGAGACCCGCAGCTGCGCAAACAGGGAGGGAACCAGGCACAGAGGCCAGGCCTGTGGCGAGAAGCCTAGTGAGAAACCAGAAATCGGGTCCATAGCTGTATTCTGGAAAATCCAGACATATTAGGTGTAGAGCCAGACCCTGTCAGCCTCCGTGATGACAAGCAAAGCCCACAGAATCTGTGCCTGGGCAAACAGGTCCATACCATCAGAACCATTAAAGGCTGATAACTCAGAGTGCAACATAGAGAAGTCTGAATTGGGAGCAGTGAAACAATCCCGGTCCATTACTCACAACCTGGGAATAGGCTGGACCAGCTCACAGTGCCTCAGGCGATAAAAACCACAGTGACCCTGAACTCCCCCTGTAAGCAACAACAGATAGCCAAGTAACTCGTCCCCTGCACCAAATCATCCACTGTGGGTCCAAGCACAGAAAACGACAAGAACAGACAGCTAAAAACATTCAATGGCCAAAGGTAAAAAAAAAAATACAGAAATCAAGAAAATATGACTCCAACAAAGCAGAATTATCCTAGCTCATCCAATTCGGATGACCTCACACCAACAGAAACACATGAAAACGTTGACAATTCTGCATTATGGAAAGTGATAGAGTCCCTGCAAGAAGAACTTAAATCTATGAAGGAATTCAAAGAAGCCACAATTCTACAAGTCATAACAAGGAACAACACCATTAAAGAGCTCCAAGCCAAGGTGACAGAGCTTGAACAGGAAAAGGAAAAAGCAATGAAAGATTTTCATACAAAAACAAGCAAGCTGGAGAAGGAAATGTACAAAACGAACAAAACCATACAAGACATGAAAATAGAAATAGAAACAATAAAGAAAACACAGTCAGAGTTAAAAGAGGAAGTGGAGAACCAAGGGAAGAGAACAGGAACTATGGATGTGAGTATCAACAATAGGATGCAAGAGATGGAAGACAGGATCTCAGGCATGGAAGATTCAGTGGAAGAAATCAGTACAATATCCAAAGAAAATGAGAAGGCTAAAAAATCTCTCACCCAAAACATCCAAGAAATCAAGGACTCAATGAAAAGACGGAACCTAAGAATTATAGGTATAGAGGAAAGAGAGGACTCCCGACTCCAAGGTCCAGGAAATATCTTCAACAAAATCATAGAGGAAAACTTCCCAAACCCGAAAAAAGAGATGCCAATAAAAATCCAAGAGGCTTACAGAACACCAAACAGATTAGACCAGAAAAGAAACTCCTCTCGCCACATAATAATTGAAACACCAAATGTACAGAACAAAGAAAGAATATTAAAAGCTGTAAGAGAAAAAGGTCAAGTCACATACAATGGGAGACCCATCAGAATTACACCTGACTTCTCCTCAGAAACGTTAAAAGCTAGAAGGGCCTGGTCAGATATACTACAAGTCCTGAGAGATCATAGGTGCCCAGCCAGACTACTTTACCCAGCAAAACTCTCTATCAACATAGATGGAGAAAACAAGATATTCCATGACAAAATCAAATTTAAAAATATCTACCCACAAATGCAGCCCTACAGAAAATCCTAGAAGGAAAATCCCAACCCAGAGAAGAAAACTCCACCCAAGAAAGCAAAGGGAATAGAAAACCCCTCAGCAACTAAACCAAAAGAGGCACAGGACAACCACATATACCAAACTAATGGGAAATAACAACCCCAGGTCACTAATATCCATCAACATCAATGGACTCAACTCCCCAATAAAAAGACATAGGTTTACAGAGTGGATCCGCAAGCAAGACCCTTCCTTATGCTGTATAGAAGAGACACATCTAACTACAAAAGATACACACAGCCTCAGAGTAAAGGGCTGGGAAAAGGTTTTCCAAGCAAATGGACCCAGGAAGCAAGCTGGAGTAGCCATCCTAATATTAAACAAAACAGACTTCCAACTGAAGTTAATGAAGAAAGACAAAGAAGGACACTATATACTCATTAAAGGGAATATTCATCAAGAGGAAATCTCAATACTGAACATCTATGCCCCAAATACAAAGGCACCTACTTTCGTAAAAGAAACACTTCTAAAACTTAAAGCGCACATCGATCACAACACATTAGTAGGGGGAGACTTCAACACCCCACTCACAACAATGGACAGATCATCAAGACAGAAGACAAACAGAAAAATTGAGTCTAACAGAGATCATGAAACAAATGGACCTAACAGATATCTATAGAACGTTTCACCCAAACACAAAGGAATACACCTTTTTCTCAGCACCCAATGGAACCTTCTCCAAAATCAACCACATAGTTGGTCACAAGGATAGTCTCAATAGATACAAGAAAATTGAAATAACACCTTGTATCTTATCAGACCACCACAGAATAAAATTGGTCTTCAACAGCAAAAGAATCAACAGAAAGCCTACACACACATGGAAATTGAACAGCTCCTTACTGGATGACCACTGGGTCAGGGAAGAAATAAAGAAGGAAATCAAAGACTTCTTAAAATCCAACGACAATGAAGACACAACATACCCAAACCTATGGGATACATTGAAAGCTGTGCTACGAGGAAAGTTCATAGCACTAAGTGCTTTCAAAAAGAAAATTGTGACAGCTCATATTAGTGAACTAACAGCTAAGCTGGGTGAATTGGAAAAAAAAGAAACAAACACTCCCAAGAAGAGTAGAAGGCAGGAAATCATCAAACTTAGGGCTGAAATCAACAATTTAGAATCAAAAAGAACTATACAAAGAATCAATGAAACCAAGCATTGGTTCTTTGAAAAAATCAACAAAATAGACAGACCCCTAGGCAAATTAACTAAAGGAAAAGGGACAGAACCCAAATCAACAAAATCAGAAATGAAAAGGGAGAAATAACAACAGACATTGAGGAGATCCAGAAAATATTCGGGCATTACTTTAAAAATCTATATTCCACTAAATATGAAAACGTAAGCGAAATGGACAATTTCCTCGATAAATTCCACCTACCAAAACTAAATCAAAATCATATTAACATCTTAAACAGCCCAATAACACCCAAGGAAATAGAAACAGTCATTAATAATCTCCCAACCAAAAGAAACCCAGGGCCAGAAGGCTTTAGCACGGAATTCTACAGGACCTTCAAAGAGGAGCTAACACCAATACTTTTCAAACTCTTTCACAAAATGGAATCTGAAAGAACATTGCCAAAATCATTCTACGAGGCCACAATCACCCTGATTCCTAAACCACAAAAAGACCCAACAAAGAAAGAGAACTTCAGACCAATCTCCCTCATGAACATAGATGCAAAAATACTGAATAAAATACTAGCAAACCGAATCAAGAACACATCAAAAGTATCATACACCATGATCAAGTAGGCTTCATCCCTGGAATGCAGGGATGGTCCAATATACGAAAGTCTATCAATGTAATTCACCACATAAACAAGATGAAAGAAAAAAACCACATGATAATCTCGCTAGATGCAGAAAAAGCATTTGACAAAATCCAACACCCCTTCGTGCTAAAAGTTCTGGAGAGAACGGGCATACAAGGACCATACCTAGAAATAATAAAGGCAATATACAGCAAGCCAGTAGCCAACATCAAATTAAATTGAGAGAAGCTTGAAGCATTTCCTCTAAACTCAGGGACAAGACAAGGATGTCCACTTTCACCATATCTCTTCAATATAGTACTTGAAGTTCTTGCTAGAGCAATAAGACAACTAAAGGAGATCAAAGGGATAAAAATTGGAAATGAAGAAGTCAAATTATCCCTATTCGCAGATGATATGTTAGTATACATAAGCGATCCCAAAACTCCACCAAAGAACTCTTACAGCGGATAAACAACTTCAGCAAGGTGGCTGGATACAAAATTAACTCAAAAAAATCAGAAGCCCTTCTTTATACAACAAACAAATATACCGAGAAAGAAATAAGGGAAACAACCCCCTTCACAATAGCCACAAACAACATAAAATACCTGGGTGTAACACTAACCAAGCATGTAAAGGACCTATATAACAAGAACTTCAAGCCCCTGAAAAAAGAAATGGAAGAGGCCTTTAGAAGATGGAAAGATCTCCCATGCTCATGGATAGGTAAGATCAACATAATAAAAATGGCTATCCTACCAAAAGCAATATATAGATTTAATGCAATTCCTATCAAAATACCAACAAAATTCTTTATAGACCTGGAAAAAAGCTATTCTCAACTTCATATGGAACAACAAAAAGCCTAGAATAGCTAAATCAATCCTGTACAATGAAAAAACATCTGGAGGGATCACCATCCCAGATTTCAATCTGTACTACAGAGCAACAGTAATAAAAACAGCGTGGTTCTGGTATAGAAACAGACCAGTGGATCAATGGAATCGAATTGAAGACCCAAACATGGACCCACACACCTATAGCCAACTAATTTTTGACAAAGAATCCAAAACCGCACAAAGGAAGAAGAACAGCATCTTCAACAAATGGTGCTGGTCCAACTGGATGTCCACTTGCAAAAGAATGAAATTAGACCCATACCTATCACCTTGCACAAAACTTAATTCCAAGTGGATCAAAGACCCTAACATAAGGCCGGCCACACTAAAAATACTAGAAGAAAAAGTAGGAGAAACCCTCGAACTCATTGGCACAGGTGATAACTTCCTGAACAGAACACCAACAGCTCAGGACCTGAGACCAACAATCAATAAATGGGACCTCATGAAACTCAAAAGCTTCTGTAAGGCAAAGGACACTGTCATTCAAACAAAACGGCAACCAACAGACTGGGAGAAAATCTTCACCAACCCCACATCTGATAGAGGGCTATTATCTAAAATCTACAAAGAACTCAAGAAACTAAAGGCCAAGAAACCAAATAATCCAATCAAAAAATGGGAGATGGAGCTAAATAGAGAATTCACAAAGGAGGAATCCCTAAGGGCTGAGAGACACCTGAAGAAATGTTCAAAATCCTTAATCATCAGAGATATACAACTCAAGACAACCCTGAGATTCCACCTAACACCTGTTAGAATGGCTAAGATAAAGAGCTCAAATGATAGCACATGCTGGCGAGGGTGTGGAGAAAGGGGAACCCTACTCCATTGCTGGTGGGAGTGCAGGCTTGTGCAACCACTATGGAGGTCTGTCTGGCGATATCTTAGAAATCTAGGAATAACCTTGCCTCAGGACCCAGCCATACCACTTCTGGGTATACACCCAAAGGACACCTCACGGAGACATAGGGATGTCTCCTCAGCTATGTTCATAGCGGCCTTATTTGTAATAGCTAGAAATTGGAAACAACCCAGTTGTCCCTCAACTGAAGAATGGATTAAAAAATTGTGGTACATCTATACAATGGAATATTACTCAGCTATAAGAAACAATGAAATCATGCAATTTGCAACCCAATGGATGGATCTAGAGGAGCTCATCCTGAGTGAGCTAACCCAGTCTCAGAAGGATGCACATTGCATCTATTCACTTATAGTAGGATTTTAACTATATCGTACAGGATATCTGACTACAACCAACCAACACACCAAAAGGAACATGGACATAATTTTTTTTTTATCTTTTTCTTTTTCCTTCTATTTTTCTTTTTTCTTTTTCCTTTTCCCTTCTCTTTTTCCTCTCTTTTTTTTTGTTGATATTCTTTTTTTTTGTGGGTTTGTGTGTTTGTTGGGGTTTTTTTTAGTATTCCCCCAGTAGCAAGGAGACACCTTTCACTGGCAGTACTGCCTCGTAGGCCCCCAGTGAATGAAGAGGCTCTTGGCCCTCACATGACTCCTGATATGTGGTGAGAGACTGTTAGGCAGGGACACTCCACCCCAGAGGAACAAGACGGAAGGGTCAGGGGGTAGAGCATGGGAGGGTGGGGCTGGGAAGCGGGAAAAGAGGACAATATGATAA
>CAJQZJ010032738.1:2576471-2595379 GCA_907164525.1 Lophiomys imhausi
TTAAAGTGAGACTTCGATAGCCAATTTACCCTGACGAACCTGCGTCTAAGATATTCCAGAAAAAGGACTGCTAAGTGCGTTAAAGAGTCTACCCCCGAGACTGGTTTCCTGACGACTGAGGACCTGCCCCAGAGACTGTATCATTCTAAAAGGGTATGAAAGTAGTTGTTATGATTATCAATAGGTTTAGTGGATAGGTTAAAGGGGTTGTAGGAATTTATAGGTTTAATAGTTAAGAAATTAATGGTGTTTGTTATAAGTGAATTTAGTAATAAATAAATAAGAGTTAAATAAATAATAATTTAAAAGTTCGGTTACAGTACAGGGCAATGAAAGATTTCCAGGCAAAGGCAAGCACTCTGGAGCAGGAAATGTATAAAATGAATAAAAACATTCAAGACATGAAAATGGAAATGGAAACAATAAAGAACACACAGTCAGAGTTGAGGGTGGAAATGGAGAATCAAGGGAAGAGAACAGGAAATACAGATGTGAGTATCAAAAATAGGATGCAAGAGATGGAAGACAGGATCTCAGGCATGGAAGATTCGATGAAAGAAATCAGTACAACATCCAAAGAAAATGAGAAAGCTAAAAAATCTCTCACCCACAACATCCAAGAAATCAAGGGCTCAATGAAAAGATGGAACCTAAGAATTTTAGGCACAGAGGAAAGAGAAGACTTCCGACTCCAAATTCCAGGAAATATCTACAAAAAATCATGGAAGAAAACTTCCCAAACCTGAAGAAAGAGATACTAATAAAAATCCAAGAGGCTTACAGAACACAAAACAGATTAGATCAGAAAAGAAACTCCTCTCGCCACATAATAACTGAAAGCCCAAATGTACAGAACAAAGCAAGAATATTAAAAGCTGTAAGAGAAAAAGGTCAAGTCAAATACAATGGCAGACCCATCAGAATGACACCTGACTTCTCCTCAGAGACTTTAAAAGCTAGAAGGGCCTGGACAGATGTCCTTCAAGCCCTGAGAGAACATAAGTGCCCAGCCAGACTACTATACCCAGCAAAACTTTCTATCAACATAGATGGAGAAAACAAGATATTCCATGACAAAATCAAATTCAAACAATACCTACCCACAAAGCCAGTCCTACCGAAGATCCTAGAAGGAAAAATCCAACCCAGAGAAGAAAACTACACCTAAGAAAACAGATGAAATAGAAAAGTCCACAGAAACTAAACCAAAAGAGGCACAGGATGATCACTTATACCAAACTAATGGGGAATGACAACCACTAGTCACTAATATCCATCAATATCAATGGACTCAACTCGCCAATAAAAAGACACAGACTTACAGACTGGATCCGTAAACAAGACCCATCTTTTTGCTGTATACAAGAAACACATTTCACTATTAAAGATAAACACTACCTCAGAGTAAAGGGCTGGGAAAAGGTCTTCCAAGCAAATGGACCCAGGAAACAAGCTGGAGTAGTCACCCTAATATCAAACAAAATGGACTTCCAATTGAAGTTAATAAAAAAAAAAGACAGAGAAGGGCATTACATACTCATTAAAGGAAATATCCACCAAGAGGTCATCTCAATATTGAACATCTATGCCCCAAATACAAAGGCACCTACATTTATAAAAGAAACGCTTCTAAAACTTAAATCGCATGTCGATCACAACACATTAGTAGTGGGAGACTTCAACACCCCACTCACAAAAATGGACAGATAATCAAGACAGAAGCCAAACAGAGAAATATTGAGTCTAATAGAGATCATGAAACAAATGGACCTAACAGATATCTACGGAAGGTTTCACCCAAACACAAAAGAATACACCTTCTTCTCAGCACCTCACGGAATCTTCTCCAAAATCTACCATATAGTTGGACACAAAGATAGTCTCAACAGATACAAGAAAATTGAAATAACCCCTTGTATCTTATCAGATCACCATGGAATAAAGCTGGTCTTCAACAGCAAAAGAATCAACAGAAAGCCTACACACACATGGAAATTGAACAACTCTTTACTGAATGACTACTGGGTCAGGGAAGAAATAAAGAAGGAAATCAAAGCCTTCTTAAAATCCAACGAAAATGAAGGTACAACATACTGAAACCTGAGAGACACAACGAAAGCTGTGCTACGAGGAAAGTTCATACACTAAGTGCCTTCAAAAAGAAAATTGTGACAGCTCATATTAGCACCTTAACAGCTAAACTGGGTGAATTGGAAAAAAAAAGAAGCAAACACTCCCAAGAGGAGCAGAAGGCAGGAAATCATCAAACTTAGGGCTGAAATCAACAACTTAGAAACTAAAAGAACTGTACAAAGAATCAATGAAATCAAGATTTGGTTCTTCGAGAAAATCAACAAAATAGAGAGACCCCTAGAAAAAATAACTAAAAGGCAGAGGGAAAAAAACCAGAATCAACAAAATCAGAAATGAAAAGGGAGAAATAACAACAGACAATGAGGAGATCCAGAGAATATTTGGGTGCTACTTTAAAAATCTATATTCCACCAAATTTGAAAACCTAAGCGAAATGGACAATTTTCATGATAGATTCCACCTACCAAAGCTAAATCAAGATCAGATTAACAGATTAAACAGCCCAATAACCCCTAAGGAGTTAGAAACAGTCATTAAAAATCTCCAAACCAAAAAAAGCCCAGGGCCAGATGGCTTTAGCACGGAATTCTACCAGACCTTCAAAGAGGAGCTAACACCAATGCTCTTCAAACTTGTTCACCAAATAGAATCAGAAAGAACACTGCCAAACTCATTCTATGAGGCCACAGACACCCTGATTACTAAACCACAAAAGACCCAACAAATAAAGAGATCTTCAGACCAATCACCTTCATGAACAGTGATACAAAAATACTTAATAAAATACTAGCAAACCGAATTCAAGAACACATCAAAAGTATCATACACCATGATCAAGTAGGCTTCATCCCAGGAATGCAGGGATGGTTCAACATACAAAAGTCTATCAACCTAATTCACCATATAATAAGATGAAAGAAAAAAAACCACATGATAATCTCGCTAGATGCAGAAAAAGCATTTGACAAAATCCACCACCCTTTCATGCTAAAAGTTCTGGAGAGAATGGGCATACAAGCATCGTACCGAGAAATAATAAAGGCAATATACAGCAGTCCAGTGGTCAACATCAAATTAAATGGAGAGAAACTTGAAGCATTTCCTCTAAACTCAGGGACAAGACACGGATGTCCACTTTCACCATATCTCTTCAATATAGTACTTGAAGTTCTTGCCAGAGCAATAAGACAACTAAAAGAGATCAAAGGGATAAACTTTGGAAATGAAGAAGTCAAATTATCCCTATTTGCAGACAATATGATAGTATATGTAAGCAACCCAAAAAATTCTACCAGAGAACTCTTACAACTAATAAATACCATCAGCAAGGTGGCTGGATACAAAATTAACTGAAAAAAAAATCAGAAGCCCTTCTATATAAAACAAACAAATGGGCTGAGAAAGAAATAAGGGGAACAACCCCCTTCACAATAGCCACAAACAATATAAAATACCTGGGTTTAACTCTAACCAAGCAAGTAAAGGACCTGTACAACAAGAACTTCAAGCCCTTGAAGAAAGAAATGGAAGAGGCCTTTAGAAGATGGAAAGATCTCCCATGCTCATGGATAGGTAGGATCAACATAATAAAAATGGCCATCCTACCAAAAGCAATATATAGATTCAATGCAATTCCTATCAAAATACCAACAAAATTCTTTATAGACCTGGAAAGAGCTATTCTCAATTTCATATGGAACAAGAAAAAACCCAGAATAGCTAAATCAATCCTGTACAATAAAAAAACATCTGGAGGTATCACCATCCCAGATTTGAAGCTGTTCTACGAGCAATAATAGTAAAAACAGAACGGTATTGGTATAAAAAACAGACCAATATATTAATAGAATCGAATTGAAAACCCAGAAATGGACCTATACACTTATGCCCACCTAATTTTTTACAAAGAAGCCAAAACCACACAATGGAAGAAGGACAGCATCTTCAACAAATGGTGCTGGTCCAACTGGATGTCCACTTGCTAAAGAATGAAATTAGACCCATACTTATCACCTTGTACAAAACTTAAATCCAAGTGGATCAAAGACCTTAACATAAGGCCGGTCACAGCAAACCTACCGGAAGAGAAAGTGGGAAAAACCCTTGAATTCACTGGCACAGTTGACAACTTCATGAACAGAACACCAACAGCTCAGGACATGAGATCAACAATTAATAAATGGGACCTCAAAACTGAAAAGCTTCTGTATGGCAAAAGACACTGTCATTCGAACAAAACGACAGCCTACAGCCTGGGAGAAAATCTTCACCAACCCCACATCTGACAGAGGGCTAATATCCAAAAATCTACAAAGAACTCAAGAAATTAAATGCCAAGAAACCAAATAATCCAATCAAAAAATGGGGGATGGAGCTAAATAGAGAATTCAAAAAGGAGGAATCCCTAATATCCGAGAGACACCTGAAAAAAATGCTCAGCATCCTTAATCATCAGAGAGATACAACTGAAGACGACTCTGAGACTCCATCTCACACCTGTCAGAATGGCTAAGATTAAAAGCTCAAATGACAGCACATGATGGCAAGGATGTGGAGAAAGGGGAACCCTCCTCCATTGCTGATGGGAGTGCAGGCTTGTGCAACCACTATGGAGGTCATTATGGCGATATCTTAGAAATCTTGGAATAGCTTTGCCTCAGGACCCAGCCATACCACTTCTGGGTATACATCCAAAAGACTCCTCATGGAATCATAAGGAAGTCTCCTCATCTATGTTCATAGCAGCCTTATTTGTAATAGCTAGAAACGGGAAACAACCCAGATGTCTCTCAATTGAAGAATGGATTAAAAAACGGTGGTACATCTATACAATGGAATATTACTCAGCTATCAGAAACAATGAAATTATGTAATTTGTAGGCAATTGGATGGAACTAAAGAAGCACATCCTGATTGTGCTAACCCCGACTCAGAAGGATGTACATGGCATCTATTCACTTATATTAGGATTTTAACTATATACTACAGAATATCTGTACTATACTACAACCAACAAACCAAAGGAACATGGACATAGACTTTTTTTTCCTTTTTTCCTCCTTTTTTTGTTGTTGTTGTTTGTTTTTGTTGGTTTGTTTGTTTGTTGGTCTGTTTTTTAGTTTTCCCTCCCTAGCAATGCGACACTTTTCACCAATGGTACTTGCCTCATAGGCCCCCAGTGTATGAAGAGGCTCTTACCCTCATATGACTTTTGAACTGGGGCAAAGGACTGTTATGTAGGGACACTCCACTCCAGTGGAGCAAGATGAAAGGTTAGGGGATAGAGGATGGGAGTGTGGGGCTGGGAAGGGGGGAAAGAGGACAATATGATGGAGATGTAACCTGAAGCAACAAATAAATAAATTTATTTATTTTAAAAAAGCAGGTAACAGGTTTAAAACACTGTAAATAAATTAAAGGTTACAGCTGTTCAACCTGGTTTTATAAACCTCCAAGAATCGAAAAACTTAGAGGTAAGGTAAAACACATGAAATGCGTGGTGTTATCCCATGCCTTTAACTTCAGCAGAGACAGGAGGAGCAGTATAGGGTTAGTTGTCTTATAAATTCTAGAGTTACAAAGTACAGGGTGGTGATGGTGCACACCCTTAATCCCATCATTCGAGAAGATTACACCCTTAATCCCAACACACTAGAGACAGAAATAGGCAGATCTCAGAGCTCAAGGTCAGCCTGATACAAAACAAGCTCTAAATAGGGAAAAACTTTCATCCAGGTGTGGGTGGAGCACATCGTTAATCCTGTCAGTTGTGAACCAAAGGTCTTTGATCCCAATACTTAGAATGCAGAGACAGGCACATAGGATTCGGAAGGATTTAAGTTTAAAAGCTACTTACAAAAGGCATGCCCAATGCAAACAAATTGTCCTTTGAGATCACAAAATATATACACTACAGGTTTGTTTAGCTCCAAAATAACAAAATTATTTCCTCTTTAATCCAGATTGAAAGATACTACTTTATATTTTGTCAAAAAAACAAATTTGCTCCAGGAAAAATATTACCTGACCCCCCCCCCAAAAAAAAAAGGTAATTGGAGATCCAAGATGGCGGCAGCTGGCGCAGACGTATTTTGATTTCGGGGTCAATAGTCACAATAGGCGGCAAGTGTTGCAGGATGCTGTACAAAGGGCACCACCCCTTCTAAATCTCACCCAGCTACACAGGGACCACGGAAGCTACCTGGGTAGGACGCCCCTTCGAACTCTTGGACACTCTAGGAAGCCTCTGGACCCAGAAATTGGGATAACCCATCCCCCCAAAAGGAGAAATCCCCAGTAAGTTCCAACCTAATACCCAGCCGGCAGATTCAGAAACCACACAGATATAATCCCCACCCTGCTGGGCACTCCCAGGTCTCATACAGACGATCCAATTATCCGG
Organism: Lophiomys imhausi; assembly: GCA_907164525.1. NCBI lineage: Eukaryota > Metazoa > Chordata > Mammalia > Rodentia > Muridae > Lophiomys > Lophiomys imhausi. The sequence continues at coordinate 2,582,968 of CAJQZJ010032738.1, forward strand.
AAAGATTGCGACCCTTGGACGTGAAATAGCTCCACTGCAAAGCGCCTTCAGATCCCAGTCTGTGACGTCACTGGCCAGCTTCCAAGCCTCGGAAGCATCAAGACTATTGGAGCTGAACTACAGATTTACCCCCTACAGGAACCAACCCCGGGCTAACTTGTGAACTAGTAAGGGCCCTTCTGGCAGGGAATCAGAGCTTACTTGTGCACAGCTCCACCACCTGAATTAATTAGGTCCACACCTGGGAGGCAGGACTGAATGACTCACCTTATAGGGGTGGAGTAAGGCAATTCCTACACCACAGTGCCCTCTTTGGACTCAAGTCCAGAAGACAGCACACAAAAAAAAAAAAAAAAATCCACATGGCCAGAGGCCAGAGACAAAAAAAAAAAAACCAAAGCGAAATGTCTCCAACAAAAGAAAGCAACGCTATTCGGTCCAGCGCGAACCACCTCAACACAACTGAAAACGATGACATTTCTACATTATGGAAAGTGATAAAGTCCCTTCAAGAAGAACTTAAAACTATGAAGGAATTCAAAGAAGCCACAATTCTACAAGTCAAAACAACAAATAACATAATTAAAGAGCTCCAAGCCAAGGTGACACAGCTTGAACAGGAAAAGGATAAAGCAATGAAAGATCTCCAGACAAAAACAAGCAAACTGGAGAAGGAAATGTACAAAACGAACACTACCATTCAAGACATAAAAATAGAAATGGAAACAATAAAGAAAACACAGTCAGAGTTAAAGAGGAAATGGAGAATCAAGAGAAGAGAACAGGAACTACAGATGTGAGTATGAAAAATAGGATGCAAGAGATGGAAGACAAGACCTCAGACATGGAAGATTAGATGGAAGAAATCAGTACAACATCCAAAGAAAATGAGAAGATTAAAAAATCTCTCACCACAACATCCAAGAAATCAAGGACTCAATGAAAAGGCGGAACCTAAGAATTATAGGCATAGGGGAAAGAGAAGACTTCCGACTCCATGGTCCAGGAAATATCTTCAACAAAATCATAAAAGAAAACTTCCCAAACCTAAAGAAAGAGATGCCAGTAAAAATCCAAGAGGCTTACAAAACACCAAACAGATTAGATCAGAAAAGAAACTCCTCTTGCCACATAATAATAGAAACTCCAATGTAGAGAACAAAGAAATATTAAAAGCTGTAAAAGAAAAAGGTCAAGTCACATACAATTGCAGACCCATCAGAATGACACCTGACTTCTCCTCAGAAACTTTAAAAGCTAGAAGGGCCTGGACAGATATCCTACAAGTCCTGAGAGATCATAGGTGCCCAGTCAGACTACTATACCCAGCAAAACTCTCTATCAACATAGAAGGACAAAACAAGATATTCCATGACAAAATCAAATTCAAACAATATCTCCTCACAAACCCAGCATTACAGAAGATCCTAGAAGGAAAATTCAAACACAGAGAAGATAACTACACCCAAGAAAACAGAGGAAATAGAAACCTCCACAGCAACTAAACAAAAGAGAAACATAAGATAGCCAGCTATACCAAAATAATAGGAAATAAAAACCCCAGGTCACTAATATCCATCAACATCAATGGACTCAACTCGCCAATAAAAAGACACAGACTTATAGACTGGATCCGTAAACAAGACCCATCTTTTTGCTGTATACAAGAAACACATCTCACTATTGAAGATAAAGACTACCTCAGAGTAAGGGGCTGGGAAAAGGTCTTCCAAGCAAATGGACCCAGGAAACACGCTGGAGTACCCACCCTAATATCAACCAAAATAGACTTCCAATTGAAGTTAATAAAAAAGACAGAGAAGGGCATTACATACTCATTAAAGGAAATATCCAAGAAGAGGTCATCTCAATATGGAACATCTATGCCCCAAATACAAAGGCACCTACATTTATAAAAGAAACACTTCTAAAACTTAAATCGCACATTGATCCAAACACTTTAATAGTGGGAGACTTCAACACCCCACTCACAACTATGGACAGATCATCAAGACAGAAGCCAAACAGAGAAATATTGAGTCTAACAAAGATCATGAACCAAATGGACCTAACAGATATCTACAGAAGGTTTCACCCAAACACAAAGGAATACACCTTTTCTCAGCCCCTCACGGAACCTTTTCCAAAATCGATCATATAGTTGGACACAAAGATAGCCTCAACAGATACATGAAAATTAAAAAAGCCCCTTGTATCTTATCAGACCACCATGGAATGAAGCTGGACTTCAATAGCAAAAGAATCAACAGAAAGTCTACACTCACATGGAAATTGAACAACTCTTTACTAGAGGACCACTGGGTCAGGGAAGAAATAAAGAAGGAAATCAAAGGCTTCTTAAAATCCAAAGAAAATGAAGACATAGCATACCCAAACCTATGTGACACAATGAAAGCTGTGCTACAAGGAAAGTTCATAGCACTAAGTGCCTTCAAAAAGAAAATTGTGACAGCTCATATTAGTGAATTAACAGCTAAACTGGGTGAATTGGAAAGAAAAAGAAGCAAACACTCCCAAGAGTAGCAGAAGGCAGGAGATCATCAAACTTAGGGCTGAAATCAACAACTTAGAAACAAAAAGAACTATACAAAGAATCAATGAAACCAAGAGTTGGTTTTTCGAGAAAATCAACAAAATAGACAGACCCTTAGCCAAATTAACTAAAAGACAGAGGGAGAAAACACAAATCAACAAAATCAGAAATGAAAAGGGTGAAATAACAACAGACATTGAGGAAATCCAGAGAATATGTGGATCCTACTTTAAAAACCTATACTCCACCAAATTTGAAAACTTAAGTGAAATGGACAATTTTCTTGATAGATTCAACCTACCGAAGCTAAATCAAGATCAGATAAACAGATTAAACAGCCCTATAACCTCTAAGGAAATAGAAACAGTCATTAAAAATCTCCCAACCAAAAAAAGCCCAGGGCCAGATGGCTTTAGCACAGAATTTTACCGACCTTCAAATAGGAGCTAACACCAATATTTTTCAAATCTTTCACAAAATACAACCTGAAAGAACATTGCCAAACTCATTCTACGAGGCCACAATCACCCTGATTCCTAAACCACACAAAGACACAACAAAGAAAGAGATCATCAGACCAATCTCTCTCAGAGACATAGATGCAAAAATACTTAATAATATACTAGCAAACCGAACTCAAGAACACTTCAAAAGTGTCATAAACCATGATCAAGTAGGCTTCATCCCAGAGATGCAGGGATGGTTCAACATATGAATATCTATCAACGACATTCACCATATAAACAAGATGAAAGAAAAGAAACACATGATAATCTCGCTAGATGCAGAAAAAGCATTTGAGAAAATCCAACACCCCTTCATGCTAAAAGTTCTGGAGAGAACGGGCATACAAGGGCCATACCTAGAAATAATAAAGGCAATATACAGCAAGCCAGTAGCCAACATCAAAATAAATGGAGAGAAACTTGAAGCATTTCCTCTACACTCAGGGACAAGACACGGATGTCCACTTTCACCATATCTCTTCAATATACTACTTGAAGTTCTTGCTAGAGCAATAAGACAACTAAAGGACATTAAGGGGATAAACATCGGAAATGAAGAAGTCAAATTATCCCTATTTCCAGATGATAAGATAGCATACATAAGCGACCCCAAAAATTCCACCAGAGAACTATTACATCTGATAAACACCTTCAGCAAAATGGCTCGATACAAAATTAATTCAAAAAAAAATCAGAAGCCCTTCTTTATACAAAAAACAAATGGGCTGAGAAAGAAATAAGGGAAACAACCCCCTTCACAATAGCCACAAACAACATAAAAAACCTGGGGGTAACTCCAACCAAGGAAGTAAAGGACCTGTACAACAAGAACTTCAAGCCCTTTAAGAAAGAAATGGAAGAGGCCTTTAGAAGATGGAAAGATCTCCCATGCTCATGGATAGGTAGGATCAACATAATAAAAATGGCCATCCTACCAAAAGCAATATATACATTCAATGCAATTCCTATCAAAATACCAACACAATTTTTTATAGACTTGGAAAGAGCTAGTCTCAATTTCATATGGAACAACAAAAAGCCCAGAATAGATAAATCAATCCTGTACAATACATAAAAACATCTGGAAGGATTACCATCCCAGATTTCAAGCTGTACTACAGAGCAATAGTTGAAAAAACAGCATGGGATTGGTATAAAAATAGACCAGATGATCAATGGAATCGAATTGAAGATCCAGAAATAGACCCACACAGTTATAGCCACCTAATTTTTTTTCAAATATTTTTTCCCTTTATTTTTTATTTCTTCAAGTTACATCTCAATTGCAGTCCCCTCCCTATTCCCCCTCCAGTCCCACCCTCCCACCCTCAACCTCCCATCCTCTTACCTTTTTTTTTCTTTTAAGTTTAAGGTATATCTTATTTCCCCCTACAGTTTCCCCCTTCAGTCCAACAAATGGCTCTTTCTCTTATAATAGCAAATAAAATACAGTAAACAGAGGTAATTAGGCCTCAGTTATGAGGGTTATATGGCTTAACGTACATTCCCAATGACCAGTCCATATGTATTTGGTACCTGACTTTAACATTCTACTATCTAAACATCTCCATAAGTTTAAAGGTCTATATCTGACTCAACATTCATACTAACTTGCAACACAATTTTAAAAGTATCTTCTTAGATCTATAACACTCTCTTGACTACTAAACAACTCAAAATTAAATTATGAGACTCTAGCTATCTGTTTTTCAACCACCTCAGAGACCTGAGAAGGATAAATATCTCTGATTTTATAGGAAGTACAGGACCTGCAGCTTCCCAAACTAAGAAATGACATACCTGTGACTGCCTGGACAGTTCCCATTTTCTCTCCATACATTACAAAGAAGCCAAAACGGCATAATGGAAGAAGGACAGCATCTTCAACAAATGGTGCTGGTCCAACTGGATGTCCATTTGTAAAAGAGTGAAGTTAGACCCATACTTATCACCTTGTACAAAACTTAAGTCCAAGTGGATCAAAGACATTAACATAAGGCCAGTCACACTAAATCTACTAGAAGATAAAGTGGGAGAAACCCTTGAACTAATTGCCACAGGCGACAACTTCCTGAACAGAACACCAACAGCTCTGGACCTGAGATCAACAATCAATAAATGGGACCTCTTTGAAACTTAAAATCTTCTGTAAGGCAAAGGACACTGTCATTCGAACAAAACGGCAGCCTACAGACTAGGAGAAAATCTTCACCAACCCCACATCTGACAGAGGGCTAATATCCAAAATCTAAAAAGAACTCAAGAAACTAAATGCCAAGACACCAAATAATCCAATCAAAAAATGGAAGACAGAGTTAAATAGAGAATTCACAAAGGAGGAATCCCTAATGGCTGAGAGACACTTGAAGAAATGCTCAGCATCCTTAATCATCAGAGAAATGAAACTCAAGACGACTCTGAGCTTCCATCACACACCTGTCAGAATGACTAGGATCAAAAACTCAAATGACAGCACATGCTGGCGAGGGTGTAGAGAAAGGGGTACCCTACTCCATTGCTGGTGGAATGCAGGCTTGTGCAACCACTATGGAGGTCAGTATGGCGACATCTTAGATAACTTGGAACAGCTCTGCCCCAGGACCCAGCCATACCACTTCTGGGTATACACTCAAATGCCTCTTCACGGAACCATAAAGAAGTTTCCTCATCTATGTTTATAGCAGCCTTATTTGTAATAGCTAGAAACTGGAAACAACCCAGATGTTCCTCAACCGAAGAATGGGTTAAAAAACTGTGGTACATCTACACAATGGAATATTATTCAGCTATCAGAAACAATGAAATTATGCAATTTGCAGCCAAATGGATGGAACTAGAAAAGCTCATCCTGAGTGAACTAACCCAGACTCAGAAGGACACATATGGCATCTATTCACTTATAGTAGGATTTTAGCTATATAGTAGAAGGTATCAATACTACAACTAACACACCAAAGGGAACTTGGACATAGACTTCTTATTTTTAATTTTTTATTTATTTTTTTATACATTAGTTATATTTTTTCTATTTTTTAGTCTTTTTTATCTATTGTATGCTTATTGATTTGTTTTTTTAGTAATTCTCTCTACCAGGCAACGAGACACTTTTCACTGATGGGACTACTTCGTAGATCCCCAATGAATGAAGAGGCTCTTGGCCCTCATACGACCTCTCAACTGAGATGAGGGACTGTTATATAAGGACACCCCACCCCAGAGAAATGGGATGGAAGGGTTAGGAGGTAAAGAAAAAAATGAAATGTGATGTTTCGGCCTTTTACTACTAACTGTCATAAACTGTTTAGGATAATTAAGAAATGCAAGCTCATGGTTATGCAAGCTGGTCATTCTGTGAGGTACTATGACAGGCTATTATAGTTACTTGCTATGCTAATCAGAAATAAACCTGCTAAGAGACAAGCAACATCTGCTTACCCTAATATAAGAGATAGATAGGGCCTCTTCAAAAACCTCAAGAGATCTGCAAAATATGGCATTCAAAGATGTTTTAGTAACTTTAGATGTTTTTTTTTTTTTATCAAGACATATCAACTCCTGACAGCACCCCCTATTCTACCCCAAGTAGAAGATGATCATCGAAGAATCTCCAGTGGGAGATGACTGAATTAGTCGCCTATCTCTTGGTAGGAAAAGCCCCTTGCTCCAACTGTAGACAGAATGCTGTCCAAAAAGGACAAAACCTGGAAACAGGTAAGTCGACTGCCTAGCTCTGCTAAGAGAGAGGGCAGGTAAGTCCTTCATAACCCATGTTCTACAATCAATGTCTGTCAGAGAAGCAGGGCCAAATGACTGAAGAGCGATGCTGTAATGTATGGAGAGAAAATTGGAACTGTCCAGGCAGCCTCTGGTATGTCATTTCTTAGTTTGGGAAGCTACAGACCTTATACTTCCTATAAAATCAGAGATATTTATCCTTCTCAGGTCTCTGAGGTAGTTGAAGAACAGATAGCTAGAGTCTCATAATTAAATTTTGAGTTGTTTTGGAGTCAAGAGAGTGTTATACATCTAAGAAGATACTTTTAAAATTGTGTTGCAAGTTAGTATGAATGTTGAGTCAGATATAGACCTTTAAACTCATGGAGATGTTTAGATAGTAGAATGTTAAAGTCAGGTACCAAATACATATGGACTTGTCATTGGGAATGTACGTTAAGCCATTTAACCCTCATAACTGTGGCCTAATTATCTCTTTTGTACTGTATTGTATTTATTCTTATAAGAGATAGAGCCATTTGTTGGACTGAAAGAGGAAACTGTAGGGGGAAATAAGATATACCTGAATCTTAAAAGAAAAAAAAAAGGGAAGAGGATGGGGGGTTGAGGGTGGGAGGGTGGAACTGGAGGTGGAATAGGGAGGAGTCTGCGATTGAGATGGAACTTGAGGAAATAAAAAATAAAGGAAAAAAAAAACAGGTATTTGTCCCAAAGTTAGGATTAGGGCAGGGCTCTGTTCTTATCTTTCCAGGAGATTTAAAGCATCCATTCAAGGAATCCAGGGACAACTGGACAACAGGAACCTCAGCAGAAAACAGATCAGACACCAAAGAAGACGAGTGGCCCAGACGATCCAGCCTTGCAGACTTCCTCAATAGCTGTTTCCTCAAAGGTTACAACCACAACAACTCAAAATCGCTAAGATCGTTCAGCTTCACAGACTGCTCCAGCCAGAACTTCAGTAAAGCCCTGAAGATCAGCTTCTGTCTACAAACTTCTTAGGACATCTTAATAGCTGAGTAAAAAAGGACTGAACATCAAATGATTCTATTAACATTTTGAACCATTTTTCCATTCTTATTTGGGCCCCAAAAAGGTTTACTATGTCCCAAATCAGCAGGAAGTCACTTTAAGAAAGTGAAGTCCCATGCCCAGAAGGTGGGGAGTGTGTTTACTCCCCCACTTTGGTAATTTGATGGATAACAGAAAATTTTGTTATTTAGGGGAAGAGACTACAAGCTATTAACTGGTCTTGTTAAATGGGTTTTGGAGGTTAGACCCAGGGACTTCTCTCTTATTCTTTTCTATATCCTTCTTACTCTCTTTTGTAGGAGTGAATAGACTTGAGAAAAAATGGGACATAGACACAGTATAGGAAAGATCAAGAATAAAAGGATAGATTATTGAATATGCACTTATATCTTTGTATATTGATACAAAATTAATATTATATTTGGCTAAATTTGCATTGATCATTGTATATTAATGCAAAATTAAGGTTGTATTGGACTATATTGGTATTAATCTTTGTATATTGATACAAAATTAAGATTATATTTGGCCACAATGGTATTGACCCTTGTATATTGATGCAAAATTAAGATTGTATTGGGCTACATAGGTAATGATCTTTGTATATTGACACAAACATAAGAGTATATTTGTCCACATTGGTATTGATCTTTGTATATTCATACAAAATTAAGGGTAACACTTCTTAAAGGTAGTGTACCTAGTAATGCTTAAAAATGAAATGTGAAGTTTTGGCCTTTTGATACCAACCATCATAAATTGTTTAGGATAATTTAGAAATGCAAACTCATAGTCATGCAAGTGTGTCATTTTGTTAGTTACTATGACAGTCTATCACAGTTATTTTCTAAGCTACTCAGAAATCAAGTTGTTAAGAGACAAGCCACGTTTGCTTACATAAATATAAGAGATAGATAGGGCATCTTCAAAAACCCCAAGAGATCTGCAGAATGTGGCATTCAAAGATGTTTTCTTAAATTAAGATTTTTTTGATATTGAGACATGTCAGCTCCTGACAGTACCCCCTATTCTATTCAAAGTAGAAGATGAGCAACGAAGAATCTCCAATGTGAGATGGTTTTTTAGTGTCAAGCCTATCTCTTGGCTTGAAAAACCCCTTGTTTCAACTGTAGACAGACTGCTGTCCAAAAAGGACAAAACTCGGAAGCAGGTAAGTTGACAGCCTAGTTCTGCCAAGACAGGGTAGGTAAGTCCTTCATAATTCCTGCTCTACAATCAATGTCTGTCAGAGAAATGGCGTCAAATGGCTGAAGGTTGATGCTGTAATGTATGGAGGGAAAATGGGAACAGTCCAGGCAGCCACTGGTATGTCATTTCTTAGTTTTTGAAGCTGTGGGCCCTGCACTTCCTATATAATCAGATATATTGATCCCTCTCAGGTCTCTGAGGTGGTTGAAGAATAGACAGCTAGAGTCTTATAGTTAAATTTTGAGTTGTTTAGGAATCAAGAGGGTGTTATGGATCTAAGAAGATGTTTTTAAAATTGTGATGCAAGTTAATATGAAAGCTGAGTTAGATATAGTACTTTAAACTCATGGAGATGGTTAGATAGTAGAATGTTAAAGTCAGGGGCCAGATGCATATGGACTGGACATTGGGAATGTATGCTAATCCATATAACCCTCATAATTGTGGCCTATTTGTTTCTGTTGTTTTGTATTGCATTTATTGTTATAGGAGAGAGAACCATTTTTTGGACTGAAGGGGGGGAGCTGTTGGAGGGAAAAAGGTCTACCTAAGACTAAAGAAAAAAAGGATATAGGATGGGGCGGTTGAGGGGGAAGAGGGTGGAAAGGTGGGACAGGAGAGGGGAGTAAGGAAGTGATTGTGATTGAGATGTAACTTGAAGAAATAAAAAATAAATTATAAAAAGAAGAAGTGACAATTTTCATGAGTAAAGTTTTAAAAAGTGTGTATGGATCCACCATGACTGCATCATGTAGCATCATTCATTAACATGGACACATTATGGTACCAGCCCTCTAAGTCATTGATGAAGACAGAGGATCTTGTTGGTTGGCCTGTTAAATCTAGCAAAATTGCATGTGCCCTAAGAAGCTATCTGCACTTCCGAGCTGACTGGATGTGGGGAATGAAGAGGACAGAGAACAAATCAGAAACAACTGAAGTATTTTGACTATCTGGATACGTAAGTCTCAGGGAGGATTATACTCAATTCAGTTGTACATATGAAGCAGCAAGGCTCTTTGGAATCATAATTCACAGGGTTTTCAGTGGGAATATCTTTAGCTCTGCATTTTAAGAGACATTGTCCATTAAAACTTTGACAGTGAATAAAGATTTCCACTTTCCATGTTCTGAAATTTTTAAAATGCATTCATTTAATTATATTAATCATCTTATAATTAAAATCTTCTCTTTTCTTGCTTTCTACTAACCCCAGAGTTCATAATTTTGTCCCTTACATTTCCAGAAAGAGAGCTTCCGTTGGGTAAAGTTTATCTTTCAGGAACAAAAGGAGAGTTTAATCATAAAAACTATCATGAAGTGATTACCATTTTTAAAATATATTTCAAGAATAGAATCCACTGGTTATAAGAGAAAGAACCATTTATTGGACTGAAAAAAAAGAATTATGCATTCGGGGGGAAGGGTGAGAAGGTAGGAGGGTGGGGCTGGGAGGTGTGGAGGGAGAGGGCTGTGATGGAGATGTAACTTGAAGTAATAAATAAACATAAAAAAAAGAAAACAGAAAAATCAAAACTCCCCTTCTGCCCATGAGCAGGGCTGTTGTGAGGTAGAAGGAGATGCCTGTTGTTGGTGTCGCTGTGCTCACAGTCCCTCCACATACCTCACATCTGAGGAAGAAGGTCTCTGCAGGAATGAGACCTTTCTGTACATCTGAGGTTAAGAAAAATCACCCACACACATTTTCTTTATGGATGAGCCATGCACCAGTTGGCTGGCTTTCAGACCTGTTATCCTATATGCACCCAGTAGGTTTCCACAAAACATGATGTTGTATTGGGTCTTCTGCCTATGGCAGAATAAGGAAGGTGAACTGAAGGGGTCTCCGGCTGCTGGCTACAGCCAGGTGAGTCGTTTTAAGATTATAGTTGGCCACAATGGTATTGACCCTTGTATATGGACGCAATATTAAGATTGTATTGGGCCGCATAGGCATTGATCTTTGTATATTGATACAAAATTAAGAGTATATTTAGCCACATTTGAATAGATCTTTGTATATTTATACAAAATTAAAGATAACGCTTCCTAATGGTATTGTACCTAGAGATACTTAAAAATGAAATGTGAAGCTCTGGCCTCTTGATACCAACCGTCTTAAACTGTTTAGGATAGTTAAGAAAAACAAACTCCAAGTCATGCATGCATGTCACTTTGTTAGCTACTATGACAGTCTATCACAGATATTCTCTAAGCTACTCAGTAATCAAGTTGTTAAGAGATAAGCAACATTTGCTTATCTAAATACAAGAGATAGGGCATCTTCAAAAACCCCAAGAGATCTGCAGAATATGGCATTCAAAGATGTGGTCTTAAATTAAGATTTTTTTTTGATATCGTGACATATCAGCTCCTGACAGCACCCCCTATTCTACTCCAAGTAGAAGAAAAGCATCGAAGAATCTCCAGTGTGAGATGGTTGAATTAGTGGCAAGCCTATCTTGACATGTAAAAACTCCTTGCTTCAACTGCAGACAGACTGCTGTCCAAAAAGGACAAAACTTGGTAGCAGGGAAGTTGACAGCCTAGCTCTGCCAAGACAGGGTAGGTTAGTCCTTCATAATCCCTGCTCTACAATAAATGTCTGTCAGAGAAACAGGACCAAAAGGCTGAAGACTGATGCTGGAATGTATGGAGAGAAAATGGGAACTGTCCAGGTAGTCACTGGTTTGTCATTTCTTAGTATTGGAAGCTGCAGGCCCTGCACTTCCTATGTAATCAGATCTATTTATCCTTCTCAGCTCTCTGAGGTGGTTGAAGAATAGACAGCTTGAGTCTCATAGCTAAATTTTGAGTTGTTTAGGAATCAAGAGGGTGTTCTAGATCTAAGAAGATGGTTATAATAGTGATGCAAGTTAGTATGAAAGCTAAGTCAGTTATAGAACTTTAAACTCATGGAGATGGTTAGAAGGTAGAAGGTTAAAGTCAGGGGCCAAATATGTATGAACTGGACATTGGGAAGGTATACTGGGCCATTTAACTCTCATAAATGTGGCATATTTAATTCTGCTGTTTTGTATAGAATTTACTGTTATAAGAGAAAGAACCATTTGTTGGATTGAAAAGGGAAGCTGTTGGGGGGGAAGAGGGTGGAAGGGTGGGACAGGAAGGGGGAATAGGGAAGGGTTTGTGACTGAGATGTAAATTGAAGAAAAAAATTAAGTACTTATGCATATATATATAAAAGAAAATAAAGGACAAAAAAAAACAGAGAAAGAATAGATACTGAGTTTAAACACATATGACCAGCCCAAGATAAACTGTGCAGTCTCGTTTGCTGTCTGGAGAGAAAGAAAGAAAGAAAGAAAGAAGGAAGGAAGGAAGGAAGGAAGGAAGGAAGGAAGGAAGGAAGGAA
>CAJQZJ010032738.1:2595389-2625373 GCA_907164525.1 Lophiomys imhausi
GAAGGAAGGAAGGAAGGAAGGAAGGAAGGAAGGAAGGAAGGAAGGAAGGAAGAAAGGAAGACAGAAAGAAAGAAAGAAAGAAAGAAAAAGAAAGGAGTCTGACACTAGCAGGCTCAACACTCAGCACTCATTGGCTCTAGATTTATTGGAGGATTTGAAGACAAAATTTGCCTGTATGTTCCCACTTCCCTTCTGCTGTTTTCTAGATGGTTATTTTGAACATCCTTCCCCTGTCTTTGTTCTCCCTCCCTGTTTTGAAGCCAAATAAAGAGGAAACATTAATGAATTTAAAAAAAAAAAGAATCCACTGATTTGTAATTAAATTGAAAAGAAAATGTTATTTTATGGTCTTAATTATACTTGCAAGGATCCAGGGGAAACCAGATTTGATGCAGGTAGTAGGAAAGTGTGTAAGAGTTCCAAGTGATGTCCATAGGCCAACATGATCCATCAAGAATAGCTTGATGTCAAATTATGCTTCCCTCATTTTTTCTTCCAATTTTCTTCCAGAAATAAAATCACTACATGTCCAGTATTCTCAAGGTACACCAGCTTAATGCCAGCAATTCCTCTCTGCTCTACTTCAACAAAGCCACCTCCTACTCTGCAAGTCTGTTCTGAAAGCTCCAGTTTGGACTTCGTTGTTAGTAAGAAACATTGTGTGTTCCTGATTAGTGTCCAGAGCCAGTCTTCTTATAGATCTTGGTTTTCTTCTCAGTTTACACATTTCAGCCTCTGTGATACTTATTACCTTGAAAATCTTAAGAAGCATCATCTATCTTTTAAAAATGTTTTATTCCTTGTAAAAGGACAGTAATGCTGCCTATGCAATGAGGTTGTGAGGGGTTGCTGTAGGTGGATATGAAACAAGGTTCCTTGTATAATAGAAAGCATGTAACAAAACTAAAAGAGTTCCCCACCCCCAACTCTCCTTAAAGTTTCAGTTGTTATTATGATCAGGATTTAGAAATAAGTATTTAGAGGATCAAAGAAGAATGTTGAAGTTGTTACATAGCACTAGGAGGTAGGGGACACTTCACTGTGACTTACGTGTGCCTTTATCCAATAGCTTTTTTGCCTCCTACTCATTCACCAAAATGTTCTATGTTCCAGTTTGACATTTATACATATTACTTCTTGCACATTGGATATTCTTTACTGCCTGATATGTGTGCAACTTAACAGCTCAAATGTACTCCTTTCAATGAATTATATCCTGGTTATCTTTAGCTGTCAACCTGACATAGCCTTCATCTGAGAGAGGTGAGGGGAGCCCCGGTTGAGGAATCATCTATACCAGATTGCCATGAGGACATAGCTATGTAGAATTATCTCGATTTTTAATTGATGGGGGGAGGCACTACCACACTGTGAGTGTAATCATCCCAGTAGGTGATTGTGAACTGTATAAGAAAGCTGCCTGAGCATAAGCTAGCCTATGAGCCAGAACAAGAAGCATTTTCAATGGATCTTGCTGTAACTCTTCAGCTATGGAGTAAGTTCTTTGGTCAGAGACAATGCTATGTGGAATAGCAAACAGGCCTGCTTCCTGTCTCTTGCTTTGATTACCATCAATGATGAAATGTGATCCCAGATTTTAGGCTGAAATAAATCCTTTCTTTAACCAAACTAATTTTATCAAGATGTTTTATCACAGTAACAGAAATGAAAATAGAAAATATCTTTCCAAGGTCAGAACCATTGTCCACACAGTCCTCTAATAGCCCCAGTATGATTCATACCACGTATGTACATGATTTTAGAGTTCACTTTACTCTCCACATATCTAACTTAAATATTATTATAGTTTTTATACATTCAAATTTCTCCCTAATTAGTATTTATATACTTTCTATTTCTTCCAGATTTTCTCTCTACTCATATAAACCCTTTTTATTATAAAACAACATAAACTTACCCATTTTTCTTCAGGTTACTAGGCAAGGCCCACCTTGTTTCTAAGAACATGCTCTCTCATCTCTAGCAGTTACCTTTTTGGTTTCCAGGATTTCTTTTTGCACTTACCACAAGCTGACATAATGCAAGTCTGGTTAATTATTTATTCATCATCTATTTCAAGACTGAGTGTGAGATATGGTAGAGCTGGAAACATATTTGTTTCCCTACTTGAACAAGTAACATGTACATATGTTACAATTTTTTTCAAGTGAATGAAAGGTAATTTATTAATATACTCAGGGATGTATTGACTACTACCAATGGTAGTTTGACTAAAGCAATACCTACATTTGTTTTGCCCACTTTTATTTTCTACCTGTGATGATTCTTACCCTTTCACACTGAAGCCTAAGGTGCAGGAGCTATCAAAAAGGAGATATCTGTTTTCTAATATTCAGCACCTTTATCGCTTTAATGCTGTGGAATGCATGAGCCACTGGGAAAAATTAAATAAGTCCCATTTACTTAGCAAAAATCTTAGCTATGAATGATGATTACTTCTCAGAGGATACACAAAAGGCAGTACTCTGAAAAGCCTAATTCAACAGACATACCCAAGAGTAACCCAGGATGAGTGACAAGAAATAGGACTGAAAATGCCCAAAGAAGAGATGTGTAGGGAATATACTAGGGGGTTACCATGAAACAAGTTCTACATAAGGTTTTCGCTTTGGATTGTGTCTAGTGAAGAAAACTAAAAGTAAATTGAATCCAATGGAATCTTATGAGGACCTCTTTCAGCTACTTATTAATCATGCAAGTGCTCTTGGGAAATCTGTAAAATGTTTTGCATTGACATGAATTAATCTTCCATTAGATTCTGAGATGAATAATGTTTGACTAAACTTCACAAAAACAAATCTCTCACTGAGGCATGATTGCTTGTTCAGGTTGTAATGATTCCTTATTTTATAGGACCTTAGATACTCTTCATGGCCTTAAATTTATTTAAGCAATATTGGTGGCAGACACGTCTATTTATTGCATAAATAGGATATGGCTGAAAATTACAATAGAAACTTTTTAATAAGTTAAAATAAATAAAAGATTTCTTATTAAAATGTATACTCAAGGGAAACTGTTTTAATATTTAGCTTGCTCTAGAACATTTTAATAATTATAAGTGTGTAGTCACAGAGAAACTCTTGGCAAAGAGTATGTGTTTGTCATACATGGCGGCCAGATAATCTCAGGCCTAACCATTGAGGTCAGATTGTTCCATTATTTTCTCCAGGTTCATGTTCTTGATGAATCAGTCCATTAGAAGAGCAGACCACAAATATCCTTAAAAAAAAAAAAAAAAAAACAAGAAGCCAGCAGGAATCCCTGAAACAGCACTACCCCAGAACTGAACCTCTCTCTCTCTCTCTCTCTCTCTCTCTCTCTCTCTCTCTCTCTCTCCATCTCTCTCTATCTCTCTTTCTCTCTCCATCTCTCTCCATCTCTCTCTATCTCTCTTTCTCTCTCATCTCTCTCTCTCTCTCTCTCTCTCTCTCTCTCTGAGTGTGAGTGTGTGTGTGTGTGTGCCATGAAGTGATCCCTTTAGCACAAAGGAAATCATAATATAACCAGTCTTAAAGTATGCATGAAATAACCCTCAGTTCCATTAATTCTACTCAATTAATTCTACCCAATGCTCACATAGATTGCTAATTATGTCTGCTTTATTTGCCTTCATCTATTGGGGGAATATAAAGAATTATAAATTCTAACCTCTGTCTTTAGTACACTAGGACAGTGTGAAGATTATAAAAATGTAATCAAAAGGCAGAGAATTGTGTGTGCATGAATATCAAGTGCTTTGGAAAGTTAGGCAGAAGAAAGACCTCATCCCATGAGGAAAATGCCCAAAAAGAGACTTGCTGAATCACACTCTGAAGAATGTGCCTCATAGAAAGACAGAAACCTTCTCTCAGTAACTCAGAAGTAATCAAGACCAGGATTTGCTTAGTTATTAAAAGATTGGGGATAGACCATGTGATAGGCAGATATCAAGATGATCCTCAACATTCCCCAGCCCTAATATTTATGCCACCATATATGATTTCTCATGTATTATTCCCCAAGATAATTTTGGTAACTTTATTCCAATGAATAGAATAAGACAAAAATGGTGATTATAATGTCCATGATTAGGTCAGAGAAGATTTATGTCTGTCTTACCATGCGCTTTCTCTTGCCTTCTTGATTGCAAAGCTTTTATTAAACAGCTGCTACACTGGGCAGCTCATGTGCCAGGGAACTGTGGACAGATTCCATTCAACAGCAAGTGAGAAAGTGAGGTTCTTTGTGCAATAACCTAATAAAAACTGAACTCTGCCAAAGGCAACTATGAGTGAACTTGAGAGCAAATCTTCACAAAACTGAGCAATACAAAGCACAGCAAACTGCTGGAAGCCTGTGCAGTAGAAGACTTCAGTAAGCCTCATTCATGATTTTTGACCTAAAAAACTTCAAAATACTCATTTTAGGCTAGTAAGTACCATGTTAGTTATTGTACAATCATAGGTAACTCTTACAGTCATATGGCAATATATAATGTTCACATGCTGTTTGCTATTTTCAAAGGCCTATATCATTGTTGTCTTTTTCTTTTCTCTCCGTCTTGAGAGGTAGAAACGCAGGTTAAATTTATCCTGTAGACCAGAATTTGATAAGATTGTATGGCTTATGCTGATTATCATACAACTAGCAGCTGTTTTGTCTTTAGTTCTATGTTCTTTTCATTACAACACCCAGAGGAATAGAAATCAGAAAGTTTGAAAGATTTACCATATACAAGAATTAATAGCCCATTAAATGCAGATGAATAAGAATGACAAGTGGCTGAACATAAGGGAATGAGTTTGCTATTTATCTCTACTTTGTGAACTTCCATAATCTGAATGTCTTATAAATAAATCTTCTACGAAATTTTATAGCTTTGTTTTGGTGTCTTTTTACTTCTTCCTAAGTATGTCACCAAAATGTCAAAGTATGTTGACATTTCAGTGGCTTAGAATGGTCTGTGATTTAAAAAGAGAAGAAAAGAAAAAGTCTAATGTGCAAACAAGTTTTTCAAATGGTATATAGCACAAATGCTCACCATACTGTATCTTGTCCAGTACTTTGTGACTTATCTACTAAGTAGTAAGTTTCCCTAATTTCTTTTTTAGCCCAAATATCTTTTGTGTAAAGAAGGGCTACTGATTATTTAGAATTAATTTTTTTAACCAACCACCTTGCTGAAGGGGTTTTTATCAGCGGTAGGATTTTTCTCGAGACATTTTTGGGGTCACTTATGTATACTATCTTATCATCTGTGAATAGGGATACTTTTGCTTCTTCCTTTCCAATTTGTATCCCCTTCATCTCCTTTAGTTGTCTTATTGCTGTGGCAAGAACTTCAAGTACCATGTTGAAGAGGTATGGAGAAAGTGGACATCCTTGCCTTGTCCCTGATTTTAGGGGAATTGCTTGAAGTTTCTCTGCACTTAATTTGATGTTGGCTACCAGCTTACTGTATATTGCCTTTATTATTTTTAGGTATGGTCCTTTTATGCCAGATCTCTCCAAGACTTTTAGCATGAAGGGGTGATGGATTTTCTCAAATGCTTTTTTGGCATCTAGTGAGATGATCATGTAGGTTTATTTTTTAAGCTTGTTTATATGGCAGAATACATTAATGTGTTTTGAAGCACACTTGCATCCCTGGGATGAAGCCTACTTGATCATGGTATACAAAACTTTGATGTGTTCTTGGATTCAGTTTGCAAGTATTTTTTTCCTTTATTTTTTATTTCTTCAAGTTACATCTCAATTGAAGTCCCCTCCCTATTCCCCCCTCCAGTCCTACTCTCCCACTCTCAACCCCCCATCCTCTTCCCTTTTTTTTTTTTTAAGTTTAAGGTATATCTTATTTCCCCCTACAGTTTCCCCTTTCAGTCCAACAAATGGATCTTTCTCTTATGATAATAGATACAATACAAAACAACAGAGGTAATTAGACCACAGTTATGAGGGTTATATGGCTTAGCGTACATTCCCAATGTCCAGTCCATATGTATTTGGCACCTGACTTTAACATTCTACTATCTAACCATCTCCATGAGTTTAAAGTTCTATATCTAACTCAACATTCATACTAACTTGCAACACAATTTTAAAAGCATCTTCATAGATCTATAACACTCTCTTAACTACTAAACAACTCAAAATTAAATTATGAGACTCTAGCTATCTGTTCTTCAACCACCTCAGAGACCTGAGAGGGATAAATATATCTGATTATATAGGGAGTGCAGGGCCTACAGCTTCCCAAACTAAGACATGACATACCAGTGGCTGCCTGGACAGTTTCCATTTTCTCTCCATACATTACAGCATTGATCTTCAGTCATTTGGCCCCGTTTCTCTGACAGACATTGATTGTAGAGCAGGGGTTATGAAGGACTTACCTACCCTGTCTTGGCAGAGCTAGGCTGTCGACTTACCTGCTTCCAGGTTTTGTCCTTTTTGGACAGCATTCTGTCTACAGTTGGAGCAAGGGGCTTTTCCTACCAAGAGATAGGCTTGCGACGAATTCAATCATCTCCCACTGGAGATTCTTCGATGCTCATCTTCTACTTGGGGTAGAATAGGGGGTGCTGTCAGGAGTTGATATGTCTCGATATAAAAAAAATCTAGTTACGAAAACATCTTTGAATGCCATATTCTGCAGATCTCTTGAGGTTTTTGAAGAGGCCCTATCTATCTCTTATATTAGGGTAAGCAGATGTTGCTTGTCTCTTAGCAGCTTTATTTCTGATTAGCTTACAAAATAACTATAATAGGCTGTCATAGTACCTAACAGAATGACCGGCTTGCATAACCATTAGTTTGCATTTCTTAATTATCCTAAACAATTTATGACAATTAGTAGTAAAAGGCCGAAACATCACATTTCATTTTTTTTTCTTTACCTCCTAACCCTTTCATCCCATTTCTCTGGGGTGGGGTGTCCTTATATAACAGTCCCTCATCTCAGTTGAGAGGTTGTATGAGGGCCAAGAGCCTCCTCATTCATTGGGGGTCTATGAGGTAGTACCACCAATGAAAAGTGTCTCACCAGTTTGCAAGTATTTTATTGAGTATTTTGAGTCTACATTCATGAGGGAAGTTGGTCTGAAATTTTCTTTCTTTGTTGGATCTTTGTGTGGTTTAGGTATCAGGGTTAATGACTGCTTTTATTTCCTTTGGTGTTGTAGGACTGTTTAATTTGTTTATATGATCTTGACTTCTCTTTGGTAGGTGGAATCTATCAAGAAGATTGTCCATTTTGCTTAGGTTTTCCAAGTAGGACCTAATGATTCTTTGGATTTCCTCAGTGTCTATTGTTATTTCCCATTATTCATTTCAGATTTTGTTGATTCATCTCTGCCTTTTAGTTAGTTTGGCTTATGGTTTGTCCATTTTGTTTTTTTTTTTTCTCAAAGAACCAACTCTTGGTTTCATTGATTCATTGTATTGTTCTTTTTGTTTCTAAGTTAATGATTGCAGCCCTGAGTTTGATGATTTTCTGCCATCTGCTCCTCTAGGGAGTGTTTGTTTGCTTCTTTTCTTTTTTTTTTTTTTCTAGAGCTTTCAGTTCTACTGTTAAGCTGCTAATATATGAAGTTTTCTCTCAGCACTGCTTTCATTGTGTCCAAAGGTTTGGGTATGTTATGCCTTCATTTTAGTTGAATTTTAGGAAGCCTTTGATTTGTTTCTATATTTGTTCACTGACACAGTGGTCAATGAGGAGTGAGTTGTTCAGTTTCCATGAATGTGTAGAATTTTTGTTTTTTCTGTTGTGGTTAAGTCTAGCTTTAATCCATGGTGATCTGGTAAGATAGAAGGGTTCATTTCAATTTTCTTGTATTAGTTGAGACTTGCTTTGTGACTAATTATATGGTCAATTTTGGAGAAAGTTCTGTGAGATGTTGAAAGAAGGAATATTCTTTTGTGTTTGGGTTAAAGGTTCTGTTAGGTCCATTTGGTTCATGACCTCTGTTAGTCTTATTATTTCTCTGTTTGGTTTCTGCCTCAAGACCTGTCCATTTTTGTGCGTGAGGTGTTAAAATCTCCCACTATTAATGTGTGGGGATCAATGTGTGGTTTAAACTTCAGAAGAGTTTCTTTTACTGATGTTGGTGCCCTTGCATTTGGGGCATATTCAGTATGGAGATATCATCTTGATCAATTTTTCCTTTGACAAGGATGTAGTGTGCTTCCCTATCTTTTTTGATTACTTCAGTTGACAGACTATTTTATTTGATACTAGGATGGCTACTCCAGCTTGCTTCCTGGGACCATTTTCTTGAAAACCTTTTCCCAGCCCTTTACTCTGAGGTTAAGTCTATCTTTGTTGGTGAGGTACATTTCTTGTATGCAGCAAAATGAAGGGTCTTGTTTTTTGGATCCATTCTGTAAGCCTGTATCTTTTTATTGGGGAGTTGAGTCCATTGATATTGAAAGGTATTAATGACGACAGACTTTTACATTCTCTTATTTTGATATAGGTGATAGTAGTGTATTTGTGTTTCTTTTGGTTTAGCTTCAGTGGAGTTTTTTTATTTCCTGTGTTTTCTTGGCTGTAGTTACCTTCTGTGGGTTGGAGTTTCCCATCTAGGAACCTCTGTAGAGCTGGATTTGTGGATAGGTATTGTTTAAATTTGGTTTTTCATGGAATAGCTTGTTTTCTCTGTCTACAATGATAGAAACTTTTACTGGGTGTAGTAGTCTGGGCTGGCACCTGTGATCTCTTAGGGCTTGTAGGATGTCTGTCCAAGCCCTTCTGGCCTTTAAAGTTTCTGAGGAGAAGTCAGTTGTAATTCTGATGGCTCTGCCATTATATGTTACTTGGCCTTTTTCTCTTACAGCTTTTAATACTCTTTCTCTGTTCTGTACATTTGGAGTTTTAAATATTATGTGGCAGGAGAAATTTCTGGTCTAATCTGTTTGGTGTTCTGTATGCCTCTTGGACTTTTACGGGAATCTGTTTCTTTAGGTTTGGGAAATTTTCTTCTATGATTTTGTTGAAATGTTTCCTGTTCCTTTGAGTCTGGTGTCTTCTCTTTCATCTATGTCTATAATTCTTAGTTTCTGTATTTTCATTGAGCCCTTGATTTCTTGGATGTTTTGGTTGAGTAATTTCTTAGATTTCTCATTTTCATTGGTTGTTGTACTGGTTTCTTCAATCAAGTCTTCCACACCTGAGATTCTGTCTTACATGTCCAGACAGCAAGTCCGGACTACCCTCACACATTTGTATCCTATTTGTGATATTCATATCTGCAGTTCCTGTTCTGCTTCCTTGGTTTTCCACCTCCAGGACTATCTCTGCTTGTGTTTTCTTTATTGCTTTCATTTCCGATTTCTGGTCTTGAACTGTTTTATACATTTCCTCCTCCAATTTGATTATCTTTGCCTGGAATTCTTTAATAGCTTTGTCTCTTTCCTCCCTTTCCCTCTCTTGTTTGACGGAATTTTCTTAGAGATCTTTAATGGAATTCTCAATTGCTTCAATCTGTTGAATTATGATTTCTTTAAATTCTTTAAGGGATTTATTTTCTTCTTTTAAGGCCTCTATCATTTTCATAAGTATAATTTTGTCATCACGTTTCTGTTGTGTGAGGATGGTCCGGACTTGCTGTACTAGGATAGCTGGGTTCTGTTGGTGCCATATTACCCTGGTTTTTGCAGTTTGTTTCCTTCATTGGCCTTTAGCCATCTGGTTGTCCTGGTCATCAGTTGGTTGGTCCTGGTGCCCACTAGGTTTAGTGCCCTGGAGAGAGCCCGGGTGTGGAGGCTGGATGTTCCTGTATGATCCGGTATGACCCTGTCATCCAGAAGATCACTTTGGGAAGGTTGGTAGGGCCAAAGCTTCTGTGGCTGCAAGTGAGCTCTTTCCAGGGAGTTCTTCCAGGGGTAGTGGAGTGGTGCGCAGGTCTCTGGAGGCCAGAAGCCTGACTGAGTGTCACTGATGCTATGTAGGGGTTACCCCAGGTCGCTGGGAACACCTGGAGGTCAGAGACAAGGGAAACACCTCTGTATCTGCTAGTAAGATCTCTGTGAGGGACTCACCCAGAGGCAGCAGGGCAGAGCGAAGGTGCCTGGAAGTCATAAGCCTGACTGGGTGTGTCTGGTGCTATGTGATCGTTGGCCTGGGTCTCTGAAAGCACCTGGAGACCAAAGGCCAGGGAAGTGCCTCCATGGCTACTACTAGTGAAATCTCTCTGAACATATCTCTCAAGGGGCAACAGGGTGGCACAGTGGGGCCTGGAGGCCAGGAGTATGATGGAGTATCTCTGGCACTAGGTGGCAATTGACCGGAGTTGCTGGAAGGGCTTTGAGGCCAGTGTTCAGGGAAGCATTCCTGGGCTGTTAGTGAGTCCTTTCCAAGGAGCTCTCTGACCAGCAGTGGGGCAGAGAAGAGGAGCCTGGAGGTCAGAAGCCTGACTGAGTGTCTCTGTCTCTATGTGACGGTTGACATGGGTCTCTATGACTGTCTGGAAGCCTGACCCTGTGTCTGCTAGTGAGATCTCTCCGTGGGACTCTCTCAGAGGCAGAAGGGCAGAGTAAAGGGGCCTGGAGGTCAGAAGTCTGACTGAATGTGTCTGGCACTATGTGGCAGACTGAGTGTCTCTGTCTCTATGTGGCACTTGACCTGAGTCACTGGAACCACTTCTTGACCAGGCTCCAGGAAGGGCCCCTGTGACTACAAATGAGATCTCTCATAGGAGATCTCTCACAAGCAGTTCCTCCTTTCTTTTCTAATAATCATTTTTCCTGTGGGAAAAGGAAACAAGAAAATGATCAGCGAATTGTGATAATGGTGTTTAAAATCACACTGAACACGATTGACTTGGGAAGTTAAAAAATACTGGTAGTAATTAGACAGTGCACATTGATTTGAACCTTATGACTCAGTGGCTAGGAGCTATTATAAAAAAAAAAAACTGATGCTTAATTCTTGGGACATCTGTACTGCTGATGATGGGTCCTATCTTAACAAATTGTTACACAGATTATATAATTAATAACTAGTATCTGTTTGTTTAAAGCAGGTCATCTTGTATTCAAGTCTAACCTTGAATTCTTTCTGCTTCCAGTTTTTGAGTGATAGGATTACAGGAATGAATCACCATCCCTAATTTATAAATTAATATTTTTAAATAGAAATATGAATTCCTCCTGGTAAGCATAGATTCCCAAGTGATTCAAATGCACAGCTAGTTATCAAAATACAGTCTTCAGATTGGTTCCACACACAATCAAATCTTAAAAACAGGTGAGGTTTGATCCTAAAGAGATGGCTCTACAGTTAAGGACACTTTCATAGGATATGAGTTTGGTTCTGGTACCCAGAACTGATTTCCAGTTTCTATAACTCCATCTCCAAGAGATCTGACATTGTATTCTAGTCCCTTGGGTCATTCAGATGCATATCTACACAGACACAAACACAGACACACAAATATACATACATACATACATACATACATATATACATGCATACATACATGCGTAATTAAAGAGTAAGTCTTAAAACAAAACAAAAACAAAAATCAAAGAAACAGAGGCTGAGACTTAGATCCTGTGTTAAGTTCCTGTTTTAAAAGGTGACTGAAAATAACAGTCCACATTTTGTAGTCATGGAGGTCAGAAGTCCATGTACATCTAAAGGAATTAGCATCCAGAAGTTATCATCCTTGTGTTTAGCAAGGATTCTAGAAGAATTCTGCTTCCTGTGTGCTCTAGCTTCCAGCCTCCACCTACAATCCTTCATGGCAGTCAAGATGACTGCTTTTAAAGCCAGAAGAGCTTTGATTACCTGCCTCTTTCTCGCACCTAAATTCACAAGTTTCAACAATTTAGATATTTATCTTTGAGCATCCATTCAAAATTCCTGCTTATTATAGGTGCCTACCCCCCCCCAAAGTATCTAATATATTGCTCTGAGAACAGATATGCTTCAAAAAGTCTCTAGGTTACAAGAACACAGCCCACAGAATCAACTAACCTGAGCTCATAGGGACTCACAAAGAGTGAACCAACAATCACAGAACCTGCATGAGTCTGCCTTAGTCCCTCTGCATGTATTTTATGGTTGCACAGTTTGGTGTTCTTGTGAAACTCCTAACCATGGGAACTGGAGTTGTCTCTGACTCTCTTGCCTATAGTTGGGTCCCTTTTCCTCCTACTGGGTAACCCTTCTAGCCTTAGCATGAGGGGATGTGCCTAGTCTTGTAAGTTGGTATGCCATCTTAGGTTGATATCCCTAGGATGCCTGCCCTGAAACAGAGGAACAATGGATTTGGAGAAAGATGGGAAAAGGGAAAGTGGGAGGAGAGGAGGAAAGGGAAATTACGGTCAGGATGTAATATCTGAGTGAAGAATAAAAAAAGTCTCAGGTGATTCTAACATCTAATTTCATTTGAGGACTACTGATGTCAATATTCTCTACTTGTACAGAGGCTATTCCCCATGAAATTTTCAATAATGGTTGAATTAGACTCAGTGGTTACTTAATTCAAATCATTAGATGTTGAAGAGGGTAAGATATTCACTAACAAAGAAATCATCTCAATGCTATTTAACTCTTCTTTCAAACTATCAGAGTAATAGATATCAAAAGCCAAAGGAATTATTTCTCTGCCTAAAGTATTAAGATGCAAATATTGTCAGGAAACATTCTGAGTTCAATGGTCCTTATTTTGTTCATTTAGATACTTTTTAAAATCTTTTTTTTTTGAGGTCTTCTTTTTTTTTATAATACTTTATTTTTTTTCTTCAAGTTACATCTCAGTCACAAACCCCTCCCTATTCCCCCTTCCTATCCCGCCCTTCCACCCTCTTCCCCCCAGAAGTTTCCCCTTTCAGTCCAACAGATGGTTCCTTCTCTTATAACAGTAAGTATTATACAAAACAATAGATATAAATATGCCACATTTATGAGAGTTAAATGGCCCAGTATACCTTCCCAATGTCCAGTTTATACATATTTGGCCCCTGACTTTAACATTCTACTATCTAACCAACTCCTTGAGTTTAAAGGTCTATATGTGACTCAACATTCATACTATCTTGCAACACACTTTTAAGAGTATCTTCTTAGATCTATAACACCCTCTTGATTCCTAAACAACTCAAAATTTAACTATGAGACTCTAGCTGTCTATTCTTCAACCACCTCAGAGACCTGAGAGGGATAAATATATTTGCTTATATTATCAAAGCATCTGTTGAACTGGAGTATGGAGTACTTCAAGTTCTTAAAATACAAATTGATGGCAATTTTATTATAGTATATTAATAAGAATAATACTATCAATTTGTTATAAACATAAATTGAGGAGAAACAGAAAGAATGCTAAAGATGACGGAAAATTCTTTAATCATAAATACTCTGAGCACTGAGAAAGTAAACAGATTCCTTGTAAAAATATTCTCACTTCAGGTAAGCAAAGGAAATGACAATTTCTGTTCCTGAATTATCTAAATCCCATGGTGGAACTGTGTCTAAGTGCAAGCTGGGTTTATAGCACAAGCCAGAGATGCCAGGAGTGGTAATTAGAGGCTTAGACAATACAACTATGGAGTTTAAGCTACTGATACTTAGCAAGCAAATATTCTTCTACTGCACTACTTCCTGTTTGAAAGAATACTGGCAGTGACTTTTCTGCCTTCCAGGTGGTAGACAGCTCTGAAGCTTAGTCACCTATGTTCAGATCCTGCAACTTCTTTTCTTAGAAGCTTATAGCTTAGCAAATAAACTCACAGAATATTAGCTCTTTCTTCAGCTCATTACATTTGTGATTAGCATAAACTAAAACAATTAAATGATATTTAAACAATCTTATTTTAAATGCAATTAGCATTAACTTAATTGAGATTATGTTTGTAGCATATAAATAAAGGAAAGAAAGGACTAAGAAAGGTTTACTCTGAAGTACTAAACTGTGCATAATTTCCCACTGATTAATATCACTACTTTTAAACATGGTAACACTGCTATAAACTCACTGTTTATACTAAGAGATACAAAGCCTGAGAGTAAAAGAAACCAACTTGCACATTTCTAAAACACCTAAAATCAAAGTGAAAAAGGGCCAAGTTGCAAACATTTATTTAAGAATTTCTGTAGACAATTTTACTATGTTAAGTAAATTTGAAATGCTTGAAAGAAATTTTGTTCTTCAAATAGTTTATTGAAAAAATATATACAGATTATTATCATGTGCTGTTGATCAATTCAAACACCCCATAAGAAAAATAAACAGCAAAAAAGTACATAAAATAATCAGAGTACAGTTTTTATGAGAGCATTAGAATGGAGAGGGTCCTTTAGTTCCCATGCTGTTAAATGACTGATGAGGTTATCAAAATGTATAAAATATATAAATACTTTGTTCATAATCCCTCAGCTAGCAAATAGCTTACCTAAGTTCTGTACCCTACAGTTTGTCTCCACAGCAAGTATTAACCTTTGTTACAAGAGGTTTCCTTTACTTATATTTAATGCTAAATATTTTTTATTTGGAAAACAAGGAGAGAAGTTCAAGTAAATTACTCAGAGATGCTGAATTTGTGCCATGTAGAGAGATTATAATGTGATCTTTAAAAATCAAGTTGATAAATCTAGCATTAAAGACTCAACATCAATGGAACATATATTTAAATATTCTCCATCAAAAGATTTTAAAGCCTGAGGGAAATAAAGTGACCCAGACTCTGTGTTGCATAAGAGGAGAAGTCCATGCTTTGAAATTTCTCCTAGCACTTATGAAAATCAAAAATAGTCAAAGTCTTACCCCTAACCAGAAATATATTTGCAATTCATAATTGTTGGGAGAGGAAAAATCAGTTTTCTACAATGGAGTAGCACTGGGTAAATCAACCACACTTAGGAGTGGTTTACCAACACAAAACTGGCTCCATGTTTTGAGTGTGTTTTTTTGGTTGTTGCTATTATGGTTTGATGTTTTTGGAGGTTGTGTAGTGTGTGTGTGTGTGTGTGTGTGTGTGTGTGTGTGTGTGTGTGTGTCCGTGCATGTGAGTGGGTGCATGTTTTATTTTGTTTCTTAGATTATTTGTAGGTTTGAGGCTTTTTTTTATTTGTTTCTTTTTTTTTGATTTGTTTTGTTTTCTTTTTTTGAGAGAGAGAAGGAAAGAAGATGAAGTTAGATGGGAGGGGAAATGGAAAGGATCTGTGAGGACTTGGGTATGGGGAGGAATATGATTAAAGTATATTGCATGAAAAAAATAAAATAATTTAAAATGTAATGAGTTATAGGAAAGAATTTCTATAAAAACATATTTTAAAAAACTTTGTTTCAAAAACAGACTTTTTTTTGTTTGAAACTTTGACTAGCCATGAACATCTCATAGTAGAGACCATATCGACCAGTACAACAGTTAGAATAGGAAACAGTTTAGGAATCAAGAGGGAGTTATAGATCTAAGAAGATACTCTTAAAAGTGTGTTGCAAGTTAGTATGAATGTTGAGTCAGATATAGACCTTTAAACTCATGGAGATGGTTAGATAGTAGAATGTTAAAGTCAGGGGCCAAATATGTATAAACTGGACATTGGGAATGTATACTGGGCCATTTAACTCTCATAAATGTGGCATATTTATATCTGTTGTTTTATATAATATTTACTGTTGTAAGAGAAGGAACCATCTGTTGGACTGAAAGGGGAAACTTCTGGGGGGAAGAGGGTGGAAGGGCGGGATAGGAGGGGGGAATAGGGAGGGGTTTGTGACTGAGATGTAACTTGAAGAAAAAAAAATAAAGTATTTAAATAAATAAAAAAAAGAATAGGAAACAGTTTCTTTACCTGTTCCACTGTGGTTCAAGTAACTGATTAACACCCTTGGATTCTTGATATGATCTTCTTCTGAGCTGCGTTACCTCAGTCTGATGGATAACCACTTACCTTTTCACTCTGCTTTAATGGCTATTGCAGTATTTTGTTCATTGTACTGCACTGAGAATAGTACTATTCCTGCCTCTTTGTCATTCTCACTCCTGTCAGTGAGAACATACTGTCAGACAGAGGGAGGCTAATGTTGTTGTTCTTGTAATACTTAAAAATGCAGTGTAAAAATATAAATCCTAGGTTGGAGTGTAGCTTTTCTGGCATGCAAACTATCTTTGTAATTGCTCAACAGCTACATATAACCAGGGTATGTGGGGGATCCTAGTAGTTACCCGCTGTCCATATATGTAACATAGTTAACAGTGCCCTATCAGCTGTTCTATTTTCTCATCATTATTCCTTTGCAGTGTTTTTGTGATTTTTTAATTTATTCTCCTTGATTCCTTTCTTGCCTATATACTGTTACCAGAAAATCCTAAAGCCTATCCCAATTTATAATTTCCCTGAAAAAAAATTAAATACCCCCCTCTTCTCTTTTGTTAAAAGAGTAGGAACTCTTGGAGATGTATCTCAGTGGGTTGAGCATTTGCCTAGCCTGCACAAAGCTGGGGGATTCATCTCCAACACTAAATGAGTCAGGCATGTTGGCACAAGTCAGTGATACCAATACTCAGGGGATGGAGGCAGGAAGATCACAGGTTCAAGTACATTCTCAGCCACATAGAGAGTTCACAGTCAGCCTGGACTACACGATACATGAGACCTTGTCTCAAAATAATTTAGAAGATCAAAATATCAATTAGGTTGACATTGTACATAACAAGAATGCTTATGAAAGTAAATTTGCAGGTGTTGATGCTGTGCAGTGGTTTTATAAGATGTCAACAGCCGAAGAAGCAGGGTGGCGGATATGGGAAAGGCTTTGTACTGTGCATTCTCTGTGACTGATGCTATAAGTTATTTAAAGAAACAAAGTCAAAAACTAAAATGTAAAAGTAGCAAACTGTGTTGTTTAGATTTATGAAGCACTGTTGTATTTGCAGTTTGTTAAGTAAGTCTTGTGTTTAGTAAAGCAGTCTGAACTCGACTCCATGCACCTCAGCCCTTCCTTGTGACTTGTCAAATGCTTCTTCAAGACGAATGTTATAGCCTGCTGCTCCCTTGAGTAATCGTCATATCCACTTTCAGCTAAGTACAATTTACCACATTCTTAAACCTTGTATTATAATTGTCATTATTGGTAATAATTTTATTTCCTGACCCACAAAGCTTAAATTTATGCTATAGAGGACAAGACTTCTGTCCCATTTTTAGCCTCCAAATATTCTATTAAGTGTTTTGCTCAGTATTTATTGAACTGAATTGAAATGTTTCATTTATCCTTTCATACACAGGGCTGTTGTCCTGTCAAAGTGAATGTGGAAGTCCCTTCTAATCAACCAATAAACCAGACTATTTGAAGACTTAAGGAGGAAAATCATATCTATTTTTATTCAGCTGTAACCTTTCATGTCACAAGATACATTTTCTGTAAATGTTCCTTGTTAAAGACAATGGAAAATTATGATGGTCTGGTACAGCTGGCATATGCCGATTATACAATAGTTCAGCCAATTGAAAACTGAGATAAACACTTTGCTAGACACAGTATAGAAACTTCAAATTCAAATTAAAAGATGACAAGCTACATTTCTGATACTATTCTATTTTTTCCTTTCCCAGTATGAATAATTTTATTTTCTTTGTTTCTCCAGTTCTACCTGCTTACTTATTAGTAGAGGAACTATCAAAATCTGCTAAGGACAGTGGGTTGTAGAGTTCATCACGTAGTTTAAGCAGTGAAATCATTCTGAGATGATCTCTGCCACTTCATTGTTGAGTTCCAATCCTGTGGCTCAAGATACCTGTGCAGCATTTAATGTGACAAGACTTCACTTTCGCGGCACTCATCTCAATATGTCACGAAGTTCAGAGTGAGTGTTCATGTCCATTTGCTGAATGTGAACCTCTGTATTTGCTTTTCAGCTCTGTTGAAGTAACTTGATATAACCTATGAATGAAAATAGATTATTTTCAACCTGTATCTGAGGTATTTAAGCTGTTGGTAATTGTGATGAATCCACACTCAATAGCAGGGACCAGGGCTTACTAAAGGCAGATGATAAACTAGATGTGAAATATGTACTTTTTGTTTTTTTCCAGTACTTGTGTTAAATGGAGCACAGTAAATATTTCCTCCAACTACTGAGAGTGTCTATGGTTTGTGCTGTTTACTAACAAGTCTGATCATTGTATAGGGTTGCAAGCCAACTGTACATGGCATCACTAACTTCAATTTATTCATTAATATTTTTCACTTAAAAACTAATGTCCGACTGGGGTTAGAAGAAATCATTTCCAAGTTCAGTTTATCACAAGAACTGAAAACAATGAAACAAAACCAAAGCTTAGTTTATAGTACAGTAGTTGCCTTTGGAAGGGTTTTGGCAGCACCAGCAATACATGGAACTGAACTGACTGGAAATCATTCTTTGTTTTCTTAGTTATGCTTTTCTCATTGTATGGAGATCTGGTTAGCCCCTGCTCTAAGTTTTCTCATATCGCAAAAACAATGGTTCTTACTTTTAGAATGCGCCTTGTCCTTGGAGACTCCACTTTACAAGCCGACTTTTCTACTCCATTTTGATGGAAAAGGATGGAACTTGAGTCTGCATCATCAGTCATGACACCATCTATCCAACATGGATGGATAAGTGATTTGTTCCTGAAAGCAGTAAAAAGCCTACCCTATAAATTTATCAGAGTTGGCTGGAACTATATAGGTACATGGGTCCATTAAAATCACATCATAGGACTGGAGCAATGGGTCAGAGGTTAAGAGCACCAGCTGCTCTTAGATGTCTAGATTCAAGAAGTTCCAAGACAGGCCAGATCAATGAAGCAACGTAATTTCCTCACTTGGACCCCAAAACCTGATGACCACCTAACACTGGGATGCCATGGTCCGACACCAACTTATCATCTGCTACCTAGTGTGTGTGTGTGTGTGTGTGTGTGTGTGTGTGTGTGTGTGTGCGTGTGTCAAGAGCTAACACACAGAGATTCCCCCTGACTATCTCTGGAACTTTACTTTGGATCAGTGCCCCAGAGTTAATGCAAACCTGTTTATCCTGATGGTCACCTGACTGGGTCTTGAACTGAACTTTTCATTTGCTGGCTTTAGACACTGATTTTGTCTTTCACCTCACAATTGAACTCTGCAGCTTCCCTTTCAAACCCTGACTTCAACAACTCTTGATGTAGACCCTTCTTGATACAGTTATTGTTTCTTATCAACAGAGACTCTCAGCCCTCTTCTTAACTTCTTGAGCTCTGATATAGATTTCTTATCACCTGTAGTGATTATATTAGTTGAGATGGGAAGACCCTTTCACTGTGGGTGGCACCATTCCCTAGGCACTGTATCCTAAACCTTAAAACAGAAGGGAAATGAGCTAAGTGTAAGTATGGGTGTCTTCAATAGGATTGCTTCTTCACCACAGTTGCAATATATGTCTGTGGGTCAGATTCTCAAATGGTTATAGCCTGGAAATTTTTTATAAGGGAGTCTTCCCTATTCTGGGGCCCTAGGGTCTGTTTATTTGTTCAAAATGGGACAGCAGAATGAAAATCTAAGCACTAGATATTTTATTGGTAAAGCCTGGAAATGGTGCCTGTCACTTCTTCTCAGATCCTAAGCCTAGAACTCAATCTCTTGGGCTTACTCAGGATGGTAGATAAGAAATTTAATCTAAAGGCTTAGGAAGCTAGGAATCTGGCATAGTGGGCAGCTAATAAGCCTTTGTTATATTCCACTTGTAGATATATTTATTTAATGAATATAATAATGAAGGGATGGAATTAAACATATGGAAACACTTAAGCTTTATGTTGTTTGTGTATATTTATGATTAAATAATTCTTAGTTAATCTTTTTTCGACATATTGTTAATCTCACAACCACCTACATGAATTTCAGTAATGCCATTTCTCTTGTAAAGGTAGTGTTGATGAAAGGCTTACTGTTGTGGTAAAAATTTTGTAATAATATTCAATAGAAATGCTGTTATATTATTTCAGAGATCACTAGCAAGATGAGAAATCACCATTCACTTGCTTGTAGTAAAATAGATACAAGTAAATCCAGCAGAATTGCTAACTGCCATGAACTTTATCTGATAATATCCTTTTATCCCTGCTTTGGAAGGCATCAATGTGAATAGCAAAAAGCTGACCCAAGAAAGAACTAGGATTTCACTAAAGTTGAATAGGCACTTCTTCTGGTTTTTTTCTTTTCTTTTTTTTTTCAAAAATTGCTACCTTAAATCACAGAAAACAATGTGCTGGTTTAGAGAGCTAGGGGTATATCTACTAAATGTTCAACTTTAGAAGATGTAATACAAGGACAACAAAAGATTTTAGTTAGGATGGGTTAAAATTGAGTTTGTATGCTCTGAACATACTTGTTTCTCCATCAGTCTGACTCGAAGCAGTATGAAAATGCCAAGGGGGTCACATGATTATAAAGCAAAACCATTGCTCCCTCAGTTCTTGCTTCCTGGAGTCTGCCTGAGAAGGGATGGGGCTAAGGGACCACCTAATTTGACTAGCTTTTTTAGCTGACTGCATTCTACACATGATGATAAAATACATAATCATAGAGAAATGTTTAGAGCAGTGGTCTCTCATTCTAGAGCCAATGATTTCAATTTTCATAATAAAAGATCTAGAATAAGAAGCCAAGTCTTTTTTTTTTCATTTTTTCCTTTATTTTCTATTTCTTCAAGTTACATCTCAATCACAGTATCCTCCCTATTCCCCCTCCAGTCCCACCCTCCCACCCTCAACCCCCCATCCTCTTCCCTTTTTTTTTCTTTTAAGTTTAAGGTATATCTTATATCCCCCCATAGTTTCCCCTTTCAGTCCAACAAATGGCTCTTTCTCTTATAATAATAAATACAATACAAAACAACAGAGGTAATTAGGCCACAGTTATGAGGGTTATATGGCTTAACGTACATTCCCAATGTCCAGTCCATATGTATTTGGTACCCGACTTTAACATTCTACTATCTAACCATCTCCATGAGTTTAAAGTTCTATATCTGACTCAACATTCATACTAACTTGCAACACAATTTTAAAAGTATCTTCTTAGATCTATAACACTCTCTTGACTCCTAAACAACTCAAAATTTAATTATGAGACTCTAGCTATCTGTTCTTCAACCACCTCAGAGACCTGAGAGGGATAAATATATCTGATTTTATAGGAAGTACAGGAACTGCAGCTTCCCAAACTAAGACATGACATACCAGAGGCTGCCTGGACAGTTCCCATTTTCTCTCCATACATTACAGCATCGATCTTCAGTCATTTTAGCCCCGTTTCTCTGACAGACATTGATTGTAGAGCAGGAATTATGAAGGACTTACCTACCCTGTCTTGGTAGAGCTAGGCTGTTGACTTACCTGCTTCCAGGTTTTGTCCTTTTTGGACAGCATTCTATCTACAGTTGGAGCAAGGTGCTTTTCCTACCAAGAGATAGGCTTGCAACTAATTCAATCATCTCCCACTGGAGATTAAGTCTTTTTTAAATATGTCCTACTTGATACCCAAGATCATCCTACTGGTTGAAAGTTTCTCCTTGCCCCATTCCTATTGGCTCCTCAAGTGGAGAGGACAAATCAGGAAACTGAGAGTCAACACTGATTATTAGCTACTAACTGGGCTCTATTGCAGTTGCTGATTACATGCATCTATGCTTGTCATTTATGATGCATTGGTCTCAGATCTTGGAATATACTGTAAACAAAACAAAGAACTATGAAGCTTGCATAAGCTGACAGGGAGGTAATATTAATGCAATAAGTATACCTGTGAAACATGTATAAATAGTAAAATGTAATAGGTGCTAGTGAAAATCTACTAGGTTAGAGGAGAATTTCGTAATTTCTATAGGTTCATCAGAAACAGAGACCTTTCACCCAATCATAACTAAGCACTTCTGTGTATTATTTCATTCTTGTTCTTTCTACAATAAGTGATTATTATTAGCATATTACATAGATTAATAACAGATTCTCAGTAAAGTAAAATAACTTAGTCAAATATATATATTAATTCCTCAGGGAAGACTATTTCTCCCACTCTCAGCATCCCTTAATCATCTGTAGATTTTTGTGTAGGGTCAGGACCTTGAGGTCTTGCCCTGTCTATGTTAGTATGTCTATTCTTGTCTGTATACAGCTTAATATTTTTTAAGAATATATAGTACTTATAGGTAGATAATATATCTAAGAATAAAATTCATATTGGATTAAGCCTAAAGCTCAAAGGTCTTTACTTGATCTCTTCCTACTATTGGAATTTAATTTTATTTACTATGTTAATAAACATACTTGTATTTTATTCATAAATATATTTCACATTCATTCCTGAATTTCTTATCTAAATTCATACTTCCAACATATTTGAATTGTAATATAAGTTAACTATAATCCTAAAAAATGATACCATTTTGAGTATATATTATATATTAAGTCATGTTGATATTAACAGAATATATATTCCATAACCTAGCCTTTAAATTCAAAAATATAGGATGTGTATGTATGTGTTTGTAAATTCAAAAATATAGTATGTAACCTATAGAAATTATAAAATTCTCCTCTAACATATTTGACTTAGTCAGATAAGTGCTGCTTTTTGTGATTGTCAACAGTTCAATGTGTAATTTTATAGGTAACAGATTATGATCTTTCATATAAGGAGAATGGGATTATCTCTCAAGAGAGACAGAGAAGCATCAGGAATTTTATGGTCCTAGATTTCACCTTGTTTTCCATTTCCTATTGTAGTACACTTCACCCTTCTTTTATGCTGCCAACTGAAAGTTGAAGTAATTAACTTGTTGAAAATGAGCTGCCTTTCCCTAGTGCTGTGCATATCTGTGACAGCTACCAGATGGTGTGCTTCCATTTCTGAAGACCTGCCAGCCCTAAAACGTGAATGTATGTGTTTATTTGTGTATAAAAGTTTGTTTTGTTTTGTTTGGCCTGGTTCAGTATTTAAGTACATCATAATATAGGAAGCTAAACTTGATGTTCATATACAGAAATATCAGGTCCTTTAAAATAATTTTTTATTTGACACATCGTTAAGTAACTGGTGATCTCAAAAAAGACTTTGTAATGGTTAAACTATCCGTATGCCAATGGACTACTTCAGTCTTCAAAATAACATCACTTGTGTGTGCTTAGAGGGTACAAAGAGAAAAACTAAGTAACTCAATGTGGCAAGTGTACATGATCATTCTTCTTCTGTCTTGAAAATGTCTTCAGTATGTCTGTTCCAACCAATTCTTTCCCAAGTCTTTATCTTCTGTCACGAGAAATTTCAATAAGTCCTTTTGTATATTCATAAGTTTGTTTATTCATAGAAGAAAACCCAGACCCGAGTTGGCACAAAAAGCTTCAGAATTCACCTCCTATAGTCTCATCAGCATCTTCTGGGCTTATTTTGCTCAATGCAATCCAGCCATAGTGGACTTCTTTGCTTTGCTTTGAACAGTCCTTCATCCCCTCAGGCTACATTTGAGCCTTTCTCCTCACTGATCCATTCTTACCAGTTAGGTTTCGAATCAAGTGTTCAGTCCTTTAACATATATAGCATTTACCTAATCATCTAAAGAAATCTCAACAATCAAGTTCTGTTGCATTATCCTGTTTTATACCTACATTTAAAAAACTTTTATCTTTTTGTTTATGTTTGCCTAGTTATTGTGTAGAAAATAGTAACTGGTGGAAAATAGGTTTCCTAACTGCATACACCTTATGCCTATTTATATGCATTATGAATAACTACAAGTAGAACCCTGCCTTCAAAAACCAGTAAGTCATACACTGTTTGGTAAATATTTCAATAACACATGATATCAAGGTATGACATGTTTATCAACAATTTAGATAAAAGAAAGGGGAAAGGAGAGAGATGTTTCTTTGTGTGTATGTGTGTGGTGACATCTGTATTCAGTGAATTGACTATGTGTTGGAGTATGTGATAAGACCCTTAATAGAAAGCACAGTTATGTAATTTTAAACTAAAATTTAATATAGTTGCTTTATCCTTTTATAAAGCTTAGCTCCAATTACTTATATAATAATTTTATTTTTGTTGAATACTCTTACTTTATCTTTTCAGGAGTCCAGAGTAATTACCAAATATATACATTTGCACTAGTCTATTGTGATACAGCACCCAACAGTATAAAGCCACTTGTGGTTTCTAATATCTTCTAAAAAGTAACAAATATAATTTCAAAGAATTTATGTTTGCAAAGGAGGAAGGGCAATCAATAATTTGATCCTATTTGTAATTGAACATTTCAGATATAACTGTAATGCTTAGTGATATAAGAGATATTGGTTTTAGTTGGTTGAAAGTAAATATGGAAAACAGAGATTTTCAATTTTTGTTAAAGTTGGTATCTGATATAAAAATGATCAATGAGAGAAATTTGACATTTATAGAAACATTGTTATGTCAGGAGTCCTAGGAGGACATGATATTGAAAGATTATGTTTACCTCCCTAGCAATGGTATGAATTTATCTTGAAAAATAACAATGGAAAGGAAAATTAAGAAAGCACATCTTTAGGTTGAATGACATCTAATAAAATTTTTCACTTAAAAACATACAGGAATCTTTGGATGCTGGGCTGTGTACATCAGTATAGCTTTGATCATTCAGACACACCAGAAACACAGGAGGACATATACTGGAGCTATCAGGAGTAATTTTATTCATTTGTATTTTCTTCTTCTTAAGCAATCCTTATTTCTGGAGTCCCTATCTGCAAGCTGAATGCAATCCAATGGCATGTGGAAATTTCCTTTTAAAATTGTATTATCCTTACATTTACAGATTATTTTCTTTCCTATACTCAGTCAAAAATATTAATATCATTCAAGTGCTTCAAAGATATATTGCTTGCACTTTACAGACAATATTGGGTATCGCCTCTGGTTAAAATATTATGAAAAAGCTGATTTTTGTGGCATTAGAGAAAAACTTGTACAGTGTTGCAACAAAAGACTTCCCCATTGCTTTCTTAAATCTGAATGAACCTGCTGGATTGATAAGAACAGGAAAGCCATAATTAGCATATTGTTTAAGCTGGGGCTTTCAGTGTGCCTCTGAGAAGGATACCTAATTCACTTTCTTCCACTCATTTTTATTCCAAGATAAGAGAAAAAGAAAAAGAAACTCCTGTGGACATATTAATACTGGAGTTCTGTGGAAGAAGATGTGCTTTTTCTAAGAAGATGAATGGTGATGAGACTTTCCATATGGAAATCTTTGAAAGAAGAGTGATGCTGAATACAAACCTAAACAGCATGACTGAACAATTTGAGAGAAAGAGAGAGAGGCAGAGAGAGAGAGAGAGACAGAGACAGAGACAGAGAGAGAGGGAGAGAGAGAGAGGGAGAGAGAGAGAGAGAGAGAGAGAGAGAGAGAGAGAGAATGGGCAGGCACCCAGACCAACCTTCCATTTTTATTATAAATGATTTTTATTTCAAATGTTGAAATGTAGTTAATAGAATCAATCTAATGTACAATTAACTAATTTGAAAATAAGTATCTAACTAATAGAATCAATCAAATGTACAATTAATTATAAAGAAAATAAGCATTTCTCAAAATATCTTTTAAAATACAAGAAAATCATTTTCTAATATTTTAAATTGTATGGGATGCTTTTAAGTCTAAATCATCATGGTTACAAGGACTGTAAGAAGATCATTAATGTGGCCATATCATTTCCATTTCTTCCAGAACCTTCCTCTCCTAATTTCAGTCACTCTATACTAACAATGGCCAATTATAATCATTCGAATAAATGTCTTTACACCAAGTTACTACTGAGTAACACTGGTTTTGTGTTTTATTCACAGAAATTATTTCCTTGAAAGGCTGTAAGATAGTGTCATGTAAGCTTTTAATACAATAGGACTAGGTGTTATTGTGTCAGAAGGAGCTATGCAAGATTGCAAGGTAGGAAAGTTATGAACAATGTTACCCAGACTTAAGTCCTGCAAACTATATTAAGAAGAAAGATACATGCTATAGTGCATAGTGGCAATATAATTTTGTGAGAAACCAACAACTGCTTGACTGGACTGAGGCCTGCTCAATAGGAAAAGACCTCTTGTCTAGTACTATAAACCTAGCTAAGAATCCATGGCTAGAGGGGTCACAGACTGGAACCTTCAACTACCATTTGGTTTAATGAATACAATACCCAATTGCCCTCTTAATATTGATCACTATATCTATAGATAAGTGAAGCTGTCACCCTTCATCAAAAAACCTTCATTTGGCAGAGGCTATTCCACAGACCAATAGTTGGTCCAAGTTTAGAAGACATGTGATTGTGGAGTATCCAGTCCAGGATAGGACATCTTTCATTCAACTCCTACACCAGTTTCATCACAGAATATCCCAAAAAATTATGACCGAAGCAACAAAATAATATTTAAAAAGGGGGACCAGGAGGATTTCTAGGAGTTAGGACCTTCTGTACAGGGATGTTGGAATGACTATCTCTATGTTGCCTACAAAAACAAAGGAAACAAAACAACAACAAAAAAGGAAACAAAATAAAACAAAGCAAAAACTACATAAGAGCATACCAGTTGACTTGCCAACATAGTTCAGAAGGCTCCATTCCCAGTTGAAAAGTGACAAAAACTTTAAAAAATAGTGCCTACTCAGAAATTCTGGTATCACATGTTGACATAACCTGGAAATAGCCCTTAAAAAAATACACCAGCCAGCAAGATGGTTTACAGATGAAGGGATTGCAGCCAAGTTGGACATAAATTCAATTCCTGGAAACTATATAGCAGAAGGAAAGAGGTAACTCCTCTTGCATGTTGTCCTCTAACTACCACATTGGCATTATAGTGTGTGTGTGTGTGTGTGTGTGTGTGTGTGTGTGTGTGTACATATACAATAAATACATACATACATTACATACATACATACATACATAAGTAGTTTAAGTCTTGGTGACGCTAGTGGACAAGGCAGGTTTCAGTGTACTGATCAAAGTACTCTAAAAATAGTAATCTCAATAATATATAAACAATGTTACTTACTGAAATTTATCTAGTAACATTGAGTACATGTTAACTAAACACCAGCCTTTCCTGTCCGGGAGGTCAGTAGTTCTATATAATCTCACCACAGAAATATTTCTGGCTTCCCTTATCTATTAAGGATATCAGCCCTATTTCCCCACCACTATTCTTCTCTAGCCTGAAAGGTCTCCTGATGCTCCAGGACATTAAGCATGTGCCCACAGTTAAGTCTTTGCACTCTCTTCTTTTCCCAGGACTATTTTGCCCCTCTTCTACTCTCACCCATTTTCTAAGTATCAGGTCAATGGTTACTACATCTAAAAGCCTTCTTAATTCCTTTATCCATCTAATTTCTTTGTTATCCCTTTATCCATGCTGACAGCTATATAAGTTACTATACACTTATTTGTCTACTGTCTGATCTTTCCAATTAATGTATACCTTAAAAAGTATGGTTCATAGCTATACACCCATCATCTAAAGGTATGCCTAGAATGAATAGACACTCAATAAATTTATTTGAATATGTGGTGATAAAATAATAATGAGACAATCATGTCTTCCAATTTGTGTGGCTTACTTTTGAGGAGGCTTCATATATTTAAAAAAGATGGGCAGTAACATTAGAAGACAGTCCACATGGTTTAGGGAACATAAAGAAAAAAAACACCCATACATATACACACTCACACATATACAAACAGCTTGACATAATGAAAGGAAAGTGCCCAGAGGAAACAGTTTCTGAAGTAGGATCTAAAAATAGACACCCTCAGACTAAGATTGTTTGAATGCAGTAATTATAGTGCACTGATGACTTAAAAGCAGCTTAACAGATATTTAACTGTGGGGCTGCTGTATTTCAACTAGGAAAAAAGATCCATAATTGAGCTATAAAAATATGCATGACTCAAATTAAAACCTAACATCAAGTGATTCTAGAAAGCAGAGATAAGACTGGTGGATTGGTCTGATTTCTATTTACTATTTAATACAGAAGATAGATTGTGCACATGGTAAGTCATCTAAGAGCCCAGTGATGAGTAAACTATTTAAGTGAATCAAATAAAATTGAGAAGACCTAAAGACTCTCATTTACAATTCCACGGTAAAGTCACATTTTGTAAGTGTAAGAACACACACAGCAAGAGCTTAAAAAATTGGGAACCAAGATGGCAGCAACCGGCGCGGACGTATTTTGATTTCGGGGTCAACAATCACAAGACGCAAGTGTTCCAGGACCCTGTACAAAGGGCACGACCCCTTCTAAATCTCACCCAGCTACACAGAGACCACGGAAGATGCCTGGGCAGGACGCCCCTTCCAAATCTCGGACACGCTAGGAAGCCTCTGGACCCGGGAATCAGAATAACCCATCCCCCTAAAAGGAGAGACCCACAGTAAGTTCCAACCTAATACCCAGCCAGAAGATTCAGAAACCATGCAGAGATAATCCCCAACCTGCTGGGCACTCCCAAGTCTCACAAAGACTATCCAATTATCTAGAGAAAGGTTGCGACCCTAGGAAGTGAGCAGGAGATCCGCTGCAAAGTGCCTTCAGACCACAGATCTCAGTCTGTGAATTCACTGGCCAGTTTCCAAGCCATGGGAGTGGCAAGGCTATTGAGAGTGAAGGGCAG
Source organism: Lophiomys imhausi (assembly GCA_907164525.1). NCBI lineage: Eukaryota > Metazoa > Chordata > Mammalia > Rodentia > Muridae > Lophiomys > Lophiomys imhausi. The sequence continues at coordinate 2,624,059 of CAJQZJ010032738.1, forward strand.
ATTTACCCACTACAGGAACCAACCCCGGGCAAACTGCGAGATATTTGAAACATATATCAGTCTTATGTACTAGTACAGGCCATTCCGGCAGGGAATCACAGCTTACTTGTAAACAGCTCCGCCACCTGAATTAATTAGGTCATCACCTGGGAGGCGGGACACCCACTACAGGAACCAACCCCGGGCAAACAGCGAGACATCTCAGACCCCCCTTTGGACCCAAGACCAGAACACAGCATTCCGGCAGGGAATCACAGCTTACTTGTTCCACATGGCCAGAGGCCCCAGACGAAAAAAAAAAAAAAAAAAAAAACAGAGCGAATTGTCTCCAAGAAAAGAAAGCAACGCTATTCCGTCCAGCCCGAACCACCTCACTGCAACTGAAACACATGAAAACTATGACAGACAGATTTACAGTATGGAAAGTGATAAAGTCCCTACAAGAAGAACTTAAAACTACGAAGGAATTCAAAGAAGCCACAATCTTACAAGTCAAAACAACGAATAACATCATTAAAGAGCTCCAAGCCAAGGTGACCCAGCTTGAACAGGAAAAGGATAAAGCAATGAAAGATCTCCAGACAAAAACAAGCAAACTGGAGAAGGAAATGTACAAAACGAACACTACCATTCAAGACATGAAAATAGAAATGGAAACAATAAAGAAAACACAGTCAGGGTTAAAAGAGGAAATAGAGAATCAAGAGAAGAGAACAGGAACTACGGATGAGAGTATGAAAAATAGAATGCAAGAGGTGGAAGACAGGATCTCAGGCATGGAAGATTCGATAGAAGAAATCAGTACAACATCCAAAGAAAATGAGAAAGCTAAAAAATCTCTCACCCACAACATCCAAGAAATCAAGGACTCAATGAAAAGACAGAACCTAAGAAATATAGGCATAGAGGAAAGAGAAGACTCCCGACTCCATGGTCCAGGAAATATCTTCAACAAAATCATAGAAGAAAACTTCCCAAACCTAAAGAAAGAGATGCCAGTAAAAATCAAAGAGGCTTACAGAACACCAAACAGATTAGATCAGAAAAAACTCCTCTTGCCACATAATAATAGAAACTCCAAAAGTAGATAACAAAGAAAGGATATTAAAAGCTGTAAGAGAAAAAGGCCAAGTCACATACAATAGCAGAACCATCAGAATCACACCTGACTTCCCCTCAGAAACTTTAAAAGCTAGAAGGGCCTGGACAGATGTCCTACAAGCCCTGAGAGAACATAGGTGCCCAGCCAGACTACTATAGCCAGCAAAACTCTCTATCAACATAGAAGGAGAAAACAAGATATTCCATGACAAAA
>CAJQZJ010032740.1:0-15730 GCA_907164525.1 Lophiomys imhausi
CATCTAGGGAGATAATCATGTGGTTTCTTTCTTTCACTTTGTTTATACGCTTGATTACGTTAATGGATTTTCATAAGTTGAACCATCCCTGCATTCCTGGGATGAAGCCTACTTGATCATGGTGTATGATACTTTTGATGTGTTCTTGGATTCGGTTCGCCTGTATTTTTGTATCTATGTTCATGAGTGAATTTGGTCTGCAATTCTCTCTCTTTGTTGAGTCTTTGTGTGGTTTAGGTATCAGGGTGACTGTGGCCTCATAGAATAATTTGGCATTGTTCCTTCTGTTTTTTTGTTTTTTTTTTTTTTTTGTGGAAGAGTATTAGCATTAGCTCCCCTTTGAAGATCTGGTAGAATTCTGTGCTGAAACCACTGTCCCTGGGCTTTATTTTTTTTTTATTTTTTGTTTTTTGGAGACTTTTAATGACTCTTTCCTATTCCTTAGGCGTCATAGGACTGTATAATTTGTTAACCTGATCTTGATTGGTAGGTGGAATTTATCTAGAAAAAACTATCCATTTGGCTTACATTTTCAATTTTGTGGAGTGCAAGTTTTTGAAGTAGGACCTAAAGATTCTGTGGATTTTCTGGATGTCTGTTCTTTTTTCTCCCTTTTAATTTCTGATATTTTTATTTGGGTATTTTCCCTCTGCCTTTTAGATAGTTTGCCTATGTGTTTGTCTATTTTGTTGATTTTCTCAGAGAACCATCTCTTCATTTCATCAATTCTTTTTATTGTTCTTTTTGTTTCTAAGCTGTTGATTTCAGCCCTGAGTTTGATGACTTCCTGCTGTCTGCTCCTCTTAGGAGTGATTGCTTCTTCTTTTTCTACCACTTCCAATTCTGCTGTTAAGTTGCTAATATGAGCTGTCACAATTGCCTTTTTGAAGCCACTCAGTGCTACAAGCTTTTCTTGTAGCATTGCTTTCATTCTGTTCCAAGGTTTGGGTGCGTTGTGTCTTTGTTTTTGTTGGATTTTAGGAAGTTCTTGATTTCCTTTCTTATTTCTTCCCTGACCCAGTAGCTGTTGAATAGAGAGTTGTTCAATTGCAATGAATGTTTAGATTTTTTGTTCTGTTATTGTTGAAGTACATCTTTAATCCATGGTGCTCTAAGATACAAGGGGTTATTACTTCAATTTTTTGTATCTGTTGAGGCTTCCTTAGTGTCCTAATATATGGTCAATTTTTGAGAATTTTCCATGAGGTGCTGAAAAGAAGGTGTATTATTTTCTGTTGGGTGAAATGTTCTGCAGATCTGTTAGGTCCATTTGGTTCATGAACTCGTTAGTTTCATTATTTCTCTGTTGGGTTTCTGTCTTGATGACCTGTCCATTGGTGTGAGTGGGGTTTTGAAATTACACACTATTAGTGTATGTGGATTGATGTATGGTTTAAGCTTCAGAAGAGTTTCTCTTACAAATGTTGGTGTCCTTGTATTTGAGCCATAGATTTTCAGTACTGAAATGTTATCTTGATGAATTTTTCCTTTGACTAGTATGTAGTGTTCTTCCCTGTCTTTTTTGATTAATTTTGGTTGAAAATCTATTTTATTTGATATTAGGATGGCTGCTCCAACTTGCTTCCTGGGACCCTTTGCTTGGAAAACTTTTCCCAGCCCTTTACTCTGAGGTAGAGACTATTTTTGTTAGAGAGGTGTGTTCTTTATATGCAGCAAAATGATGGGTCTTGTTTATGGATCCATTCTGTAAGCCTGTGTCTTTTTATTGGAGAGTTGAGTCCATTGATTTTGAGAGATATTAGTGAACATAGGTTGTTATTTCCTGTTATTTTGATGTAGGTGGTGGTTGTGTATTTGTGTGTTTCTTTTTGTTTAGCTGGGATGGAGTTAATTGTTTCCTTTGGTGTAGTTATCTTCTCTAGGTTGGAATTTTCCTTCTAGGATCTTCTGTAGAGCAGGATTTGTGGATGGATATTATTCAAATTTGGTTTTGTCATGGAATATCTTGTTTTCTCCCTCTTTGGTGATAGAAAGTTTTGCTAGGTATAGTAGTCTGGGCTGGCAGCTATGTTCTCTCAGGGCTTGTATGATATCTGCCCAAGCCCTTCTGTCTTTTAGAGTTTCTGAGGAGAAATCACATGTAATTATGATGGGTTTGCCATTATATGTTACTTGACCATTTTCTCTTACAGCTTTTAATACTCTTTGTTCTGTACATTTGAAATTGCAATTATTGTGTAGTGGGAGGAATTTCTTTTCTGGTCTAATCTATTTGGTATTCTGTATGTCTCTTGGAATTTTAGCAGCATCCTTTTCTTTAGGTTTGGGAAATTTTCCTCTATGATGTTGTTGAAAATATTTCCTTGTCTTGAAGTTAGGGGTCCTCTATTTCCTCTATGTCTATAATTCTTAGGTTCTATCTTTACTTGAGTCCCTGATTTCTTGGATGTTGTGGGTGAGGAATATTTAGATTTCTAATTTTGTTTGTTTGTTGATACTTATGTCTAAGGTTCCTGTTCTCTTTCCTTGGTTTTCCACCTCCATGATTGTCTCTGCTTGTGTTTTCTTTATTTCTTCCATTTCCAATTTCAAGTCTGAACCTCCCAAGCTGCTCGAAGTAGGCTCTCTGGTTCAATGTGCACCTTATAATCAGAAGCACTGTGATCTGGTACAGCCCATATCACCCAGGCAATGAGCAACGAACCTGGGTTGTGTCATTGCTCTATTTTCAGAGCTCTTTGTTTTGTAGCCTGCATATTCAGCTAAGGGACAAGACAGGTGCCATCTGGGAGTTCCAGTGTGGAGTTCACACCCTTTCCACAGTGTTTGGATTTGGAGAAGATCAGCTGCCTTTTCCAGACCATAATCATCATGTTCCATTTCAGCCTGCCTAGCTGGCAGGACTTCTGGCAGTTTCCTTGTAAGCTGAGGCATAGAGACTTGCGGTCAGTACTGTGGGTTGTGGTCCTCCCTGGCTGCTCTTAGGGGATCCCAATTTCAACCTGTGCCTCTCAGTCAGAAGCTCTGTGGCCCAGTTCTGCCCACTTGCTGGGGGAATGTACAATGTTCTAGAACTGCTTTACTGCTCCAGATGGATATTTAGATGCTGTAGACTGAGACTCTAGACTAAGTGCCTGACAAAGTGGGCATGGGCAGGTAGTTCAAATATGGAGTTCACAAGGCATCTGCTACACTTGGACTCAGGATGTCAGTCACCTTTTCCTGTAGAAGTTTGCTGGTCTTCTTTTAGGTGTCAGAAAGCCTGCACAGAAGCTGCTGACTCAGGAAACTGAGAAGGACCTCTGTTTGGAGGTTGAAGCTGCCAGTTGACATCCTGAAAATGTCCCATCTGCTGTTTCTTCCACTGCGGCATGAAGTGCTCTGTCTCCCATGTCTGGCATCTCTGTTCTTCTAGTGTCTATATGTCCAGTACAGAGTTCTTTATTTTCCATGTCTTTGCTGGGAAAGCCCAGACAGGCTTGTGCCTCTCAAACTGCCATTAGGCTGGAGTATATCTCTGTGGTGGTCCAGTTGGTCTCTCTGATGATCAGAATGTATCTAAACTTATTGCCTTCATCTTGCAGAGTCTCTTTCATTTTCTTAATGAGACTTATTCTGAATGTTTGAGGTTGTTATTGAAAGTATTGTTGCCCTGGTTTCTGATTTTGTCTGTTTGTCATTTGTACATAGAAAGGCTAATGATTGTGCATGTTAATTTTCTATCTTTATGTTTTGCTGAATCTCATCCATAGGACCCACTCCCTCAGAGGAGTGACAACATCACTGGATCCCCATTGACACCTTCCTCTCCTATGTATTCTCTCTTATTTGTGCATGTCCAAACTGGAACAGAAAGTCAAATTAATTAACAGATATTCACCACAGGAATGTAAATCTATTACTCCCTTCTTATGAACAGCAAGATCAATTATCTTTATTGGCAATCATCTTAGGGTGAGAGTATATCATCATATCTTAAACTTAAAAAAATATTAACATTCTATTCATTCCATCTGAAGATAGATGATTGGGTGAGTGTAGCTCACCTTGTTCACTGTGTCTATGCATCTTGGGAAATGGATTAATTTCATAACTTTCTCTCCTTAGAAGTCAAATGTGTTGCCCATCTGTCATTGTCTCACATATATGAGATTTGCAGACAGTTATAGGCACCAGTTGCTGAGAGAAATGATCCAACTCATTTTATAATCAATGCCCAAACCCATTGATTGCTCTTTGATTTAGGGTAGCATGGCTGATAATTGTGTTCTAGGGACCAGCTTCTGTATTCTACTAGTTCTCTAGTTACAGATGTCCAACACTTGCTCTAGTGCTTTTGGTTACTTTTTTATTTGTTTGTTTTTGTTCTATTTTTTGTTCTTTTTACATTGTTTAGATCATATTTTTCTTATTTATTTGAGACACTATAATTATATATAGGTATGTGTGTATGTACATACTCAAAAATATACATTCTTAATTTTTGATTAGTTCTTTGAGAATTTTGGTCAATTTCTTCTGACCACATTCAACCACTTTCATACCCACCCAATTTTTGTATTTTTTCCCAACACATCAAGTCCAATTTATGTTGTTTATATATTCATAGATGTGTGGTCTTCCACTGGAATGTGGGAGACTTTCCAGGGACAACACTTTTTTTTTTTAAAGAACAAGCACTTTATTAAAAATATGATCAATAAAGATCACAAATTTAGAACTATAAAATACCACTTCATGGCATGTCAGCATAGTCATATTCTATTGATGGTCTATCATGCTAACCATGAAGTAGTTTTGTATTACATATGCAAAAAGTAAGGCCCAGGGAGAGGTTAGTTTAATCTGCTCTAGAACTCAATTAGTGTCAGAACCATGACCTACATTCTGAAGTCTTGAGTTTTAATGCTTTTCATTTTCACTCTATACCAAAAGTGACAACCTCAAAATCAAAAAACACTGACAATGTCACTTTATCCTTCCTCTTAATAAAAAGTCACCTGTTCTGCCAGCCACTTTCCAGTGGTATTTTGGGGTTTTTTTATATTTATTTATTATTTCAGGTTACATCTCCATCACAGTGTCCTCTTTCCACCCCTCCCAGTCCAACCCTCCCACCCTCTACCCCCTATCCCTTCCATCCCACTCCTCTGGAGTGGAGTGTCCATACATAACAGTTTTTTTTTTTAAATATCAGGATCATAATATACAGCAAGGGGAAATAAAATGCTCTTGATAATCATAACAAAGTCAGACTGGGAAGAAGTGAGTAAGTCCCTGAGAAATGTGTTTATTTTTTTTAATTGATTCAACTGGTTTCATGGAAAATCTAAAATTCATTATTAGAAATGAACAAGGAAAACAACAGGGCTGGAGGTATGGCTCAGTGATAGAGCACTTGCCTAGTATATGGAAGGCCTTCAGTTCAATGCAAAAAGAAAAAAAAAAATAGGTGGCTGTTGTCCTGAAACTCTTTGAATGCCTCATTGACAACATGATTACTTCCTAATTCTTTTTATTTGATAGCTAGGACAACTAAATAAGTTCAAACACAACACCATTGAGGCAATATACAGCAATGGAATTAGAAAAACTTTTACTATCCAGTTACTGTTATGTCTGGGTTATACTAAATGTAGCTGTAGATCCTGACCAGCAGGGAAATTAGGCAGAAAACCCTAGGTTCCTTAGAAGTCTGTGGATATTAGCATGAAGGGAAAAGATTCGTTCTTACAACCATTTCCTCATTAAGTAAACTAGATACCTGTAGGGCCCAACTACAGAAGAATCAAAGCACCAAAACTGAAGCAAGTGTCTCTTTGTCGAATCACTCTATCTACTACTGCTTTAGTCCTCCTCCATCCCAGACCCTTGATTTTCTCCAAATCTAACATTCTAATTGGTGTACCCAGGTCATTAATGAGTTCAGCTTTCTGGAGTCTTTAATTGCTGTATAGGTATTCTACCCTAAGTGATTAATTGAAAAAATAATCTCTTCAAGAAACCTTCTTAAAATACCAGATTCCAACAAAAGGGGATGGAGACTAAAAAGCCAAAATAGGAAAAAAAAAGTTATCTGTGGCAGGACAGCTCTGACCTCACACTCCTGTGCTGAACAAGTCACTGGCAAAGCCCCATTATTAAGAGCAGCAGACAACCAGAGCCAGTGGGAAGCAGGGCTGCTACTTTCCCACCTAGTCATCCTCTAAGCTTTCAGCAGACCTTGCATCTGGAGCCACTTTCCAAATCCTGCACTTGCTTATCCTCTCCTGTACTTCAGGGTTAGTCATGAGAACATCAACACTTTTCTCTTTCTTTTTTTCTTTTGGTTTTCTTAGTGTCTCTTTCCTCGATTTCCTCACAACTGCTAGATGCTGAATCATCTGACTGGGAAGTACCACTTCTTCCCCCTCAAGATAAAGAAAACTTCCTCTCCTTCTTTTAAAAATTATCCATTTAGCTATTCAGCTAGGGATGGGCTTGATGGAAACTTATATTCCCATGTTGTGATTTGCTTTGGCTAGTCTTACATGGAGTGCACAATGTATACTTTCAAAACCATTGTGAATTCATAATTCTCTGCTGCTTCCAGATGATATTTTTAAAAAATTCATTCACTCCTTTAGGTTTTTACATTTTTCCATGCCCTACCTACAATGATTTTTGAGCATTGTACCTTCTTTTGTACAATCCTGGCCAGTCATGGGCCTCTGTGTTCAACACCACCCATTTCAAACAGAAGCTTCTCAGATTTGGATTTGGATTAATACTATATCCACTTAGCAGAAAAAGACTATCTCCTAAGAAACTTGACCCATCTAACCACAGGTTCTTTGTCCCCAAATGGTGGCAGGTGTAGGCTTCAGCTTGTGGGATGATATTTAAATCCATGATTTTCAAGATTTTTCTATTGTACCAGTAGAATATCTTGATTTGCCATTCATTTTAATAGCTTGCAGGACTCAAAAGTGGGTAAGATGGATGATTGCTTTTTTTTTCTCTAGTAACATGCATAGCTACCAGAACTATGAAAGCTAGTTAATAAGAATGAAGCTTCCAGGTCAGTGTCAGCCAACATTTTATGTTTAGTGACCCAAGTATGAAGTACCTTCAGCAATAAGGTCTTACCATCAAGTCCTGGAGGGTAGTTAATGGCATTGGGAAAAACCTGTAATGCTCATGTGTCTATGGGACTTCATTAGTCAACAACTACAAAATAGAAAGCCCATTCTTGGCATACTGCTTTGCACTAGTTAACCTTTTGTGTCTAGTAGGGGCACTGTCATTCTGCTATGGGATAGCTACATTTGAAACTAGTTTTGTACATTTGCATGTGTATGTGTGTGTGTTCACATATATATGGAAGAGTTTGCAGTAGTAATTCAGCTTCGATAAGACTATTTTGAGATGCCTTTCCTGTTATTTATCCCTCCCATGTTTCTTCTTCTACTCTCCCTCCTATGTCTGCCTCCCATTTAACCCTGTTTTGCTTCATTAACACCCCTTAATACTTTATAATAATGCTTTCTATACCATATTTTTGTGTCAATGCTGTAGATCTAAACTTTGATCTTCATGCCTGTAAGGTAAGAACTTTACTGATTGGTATATCTCTGATATACGAATCCTTAGAACCTGAATGTACATTTCTTTCTCATGTTCTCCTTTTCTTTTCCTGAAACTTCCATCCATGTTATAAGTACTCTTTGACCATATCTACTTAGTATCAATAGCAATACACACAAGAAGAACTTCAGGTTCCTGCAAGTCAGAGTTCAAGACAGTTGAGGAGATATTTGATTTTTGTTGGTGGTGGTGGGGTGTGTGTGTGTGTGTGTGTGTGTGTGTGTGTGTGTGTGTGTGTGTTTTCATTTGAAAGCAAGGAACAAAATACATAAGCGCAAACTGTCAACCATGTATAGGAACTCATTGCAGGAGACTAGTGTACCAGTTTTATCCCTCACAGCCACAGTAGCTTTCCTATGACTCTTTCTTACCACTGTGACTATACTACCTAACTGTTCAGAACAGAACAGAGTAATTTTGCCAGACAAATTTATTAACATGTAACATATAACAAATACATGTGAACTTATTTCAATTTGCAAAATTTTGGAAACCCATAAGCAATATTTTGTATTTTAGTATAGATAAGTATTCAGAATGTATTAATATATTTCATCTATCTTCTTGACAGAGATTTGGTCCCTAACAGGAGTGAACTCATCATTCAATGAGAGAAAATTTCTATGGAGTATAAAATACACATGTATATATTCCAACTGTGAATTTAAGGTGTGTAAGTCACCAAGGGGTAGGTGGCAATATGCCTTGCTTGATAGTAACATTCAAATTCAGCTCTAAATTATTTAAGAAAGATTGAGGAGAAATATAAGATCGGTATAAGGTATCCAAGGTGAAGAGGGAAAAGATACTTATGAAGAATCTAACAATCTCTTTCTTGCCAGTCAGGAGTCTGTCTACATTTTACTGTGTCTATGGTATTCCTCCTTGTAAGATTACATTTGAAGCAATGGTCTTGCCGTAGAAATAACAACAGTAAAGTCAAAGCATAAACAAGCCAATAGTTAGTGTTGATTGATATCATAGTTAGAAAATTACATCATGAACAATAATAATAACAAATGAACAATAAAAACAAAAAGGAAGAAATCCATCTTCCATGTGTTTTCACTGAAAAATGTCCAGGATGCATAAACATTCAAATTGATATCCTAAGAACATTAGCAAAGGTGATGCTGAATGAATAAAAGTAACTAAATACATGAATAAATCAATAAGTTGAATTCAACAAAAGTCAAGAGTAAAATGTAAATGGTAAATGGGAAGTTTCCCTATATGTAAAAAGTGCAAGGACAAAAATTTACCAGAAATAGAAGGAATGCAACCAATGATGGGCCGCACCTGAGACCTACCTCAATGGAGAGAGCCAACCCCCATCACTATTAAGACACTCTGCCATGCTTACAGATAGGAACATAACATAATTGCCCTCCAAGAACCTCCATGCCACAGAGGATCGAAACAGAAGCTGAGACTAACTGCCAAACATTAGGAGGACTGTGGGGTAATGGAAGGGATCTATCAATAAAGTGTTTGCTTGACTTCGACATCAAGAACTGAAATAAATATATGTAGCATGTGGCATGCCTTTGAAATTTAATCCTCAGGAGACAGGTACAGCAAGATACCTAGAACCCTGATCATCCTTCTTAGCCTAATTGGTGAGATTCAAGTCAAGGACATAGACTTTTTCAGATGAGGTCAATAACAATCATAGAATGACACCAAGGCTGTTTTCTGGCCTCTATAACTCTGACCGTGCACATACACATGCACAGACACATGCACACATGTGCGTGTGCATGCAACCAGAAACAGAAATAACTGAGACCATGTCAAAATCAAAGGATACATTCCTTATTTTTGCCTTTTCCTTCAGTATTCACTTACATAAAGGAGACAGCCTTAGCCTTACATCAGAATACCAGAGAAACTTAAAAGCAGTTAGAAATTCCCTGTTTTCAAACAACAGGGAAATATGGCTATGATTTTTTGGTGGTGGTTGGTTTTGACCAAAACTGTTCATAGGCATGTGAATGCATAAACCCAATAGTATGATTTTGTTTGGTTTTTACACAAAGAAAAAAAGTGTTGGCAAAAAGTTTCTTTACCTACTGACTGAACTAGGGAGGGGTAAAAGTGTAAGTTTTCCCTTGCTTATACCTAGGGACATCATGTAATACAGTAAAAACTCATAGGACACAGTCTAGAGTGTAAATAAGTCTGACAATGGATCAGATTAACTAGTCTTTTCTCCAGTCTTTGGGGTAGTGGGCTTAAGGTTGTCTCTGTTCTCTTCTGCAGATGCATTATTTTTTGATATATGAAACTCACACTTCCTGAATTAGAACACTTCTTCAATTTGATAGGTAGAAATGGAAACATGTTGTCTCTTTCAGAGGTTTGCTGAGCTGCTACCTGAACACAATAAAATTTGTCAGGAAAATATATGACAGTCTGATAGCTAAAGGGTGGGTCACACTGTCTGTGTTCACCCTATCTCAAGACAGAGAACTCAAGTACAGCCTGTGGTTAAAGCATGAGAGCCTTTGCTGATCTGACTGTTAAACCAATCAAGATGGTCTACAAAAAGGACAAGACTGACTGACATAGGAGGCCATTGGAAGGCAAATTGTACAATATTTGTTTTGAAATCAATAAGTTCCTAGTAGTGTACAAATATCCCTGCATCAGAATGTAGTTTGAACTTTTTTCCTTGAAATATGTTTGCAGAACTATGTAGACATAGCACATTTTGGGTGATTTGCTTAGGGTGGAATGGAAGAAAAATGTGTCATTTTGAGAATTGGGAATTTGATGTATTTTAAGAGAGCAATGTCCCTTTCCCAAAAAGTAGGGTGGATGATTCTTTGGTCATTTGATGGATTATAAATATTGTTTAGGGAGAATGGTTACAAATTGTTATGTGTTCTTGTTGAGCAAGGTGTAGTAGGTTAGGCTCAGGTATTTCTCTCTTTTCCTTTATCCTTTCTTTCTAGGGGGAGAAGACTTGAAAAGAAAAAAGAGGGGAGATATTGATATATAATATAGAATTGATAAGATAAAAGGATAGATTATTGAATATATTCCTATAGATCCTTGTTATTAATACAAAATTAAGCTTACAGACATATGAGAATGATAGAAAAATGGGTAGATTATTGAATCTACTCCTATAGACATTTGTATATTGATACAAAATTAAGGATATATTTGGTATAGGTATTGTACCTATGTAATTCTTAAAATTGCAATGTGAAGTTCAAGTCCTTTTAGCAGCAACTATCACAAACTTTTTAGGATAATTAAGAAATTCAAGTTGCAAAATCATTCAAACTTGTGATTTTATTAAGAAAATTAAGTTAGTTAATCTCAGACTTTTCTAATGTAATCAGATATTAAGTTGTTAGAGAAAAGCAACATTTACTTATTCAATGGATATGGATAGATGGTCTTCAAAAACCTCAAGAGATCTGTAGATTATGGCACTTAAAATATTTTTATTATTATAAAAATTCTTTTATATGAGACTGTCAACTCCTGACAGTTCCCAATAGACTTGGAAGTAGACAATGAGCATCAAAAATCTCCATCAGGAGATAATTTCTACTGGGGAGAAACACACTGCTTTCTCAACAGACTATATAGAGTCCAAAGATGGACTAAAGCTTCAATGCAGGTAAATCGATGGCCTAATTCTGCAAAGAGAGAATGGGAACATTTTATTTCCTGCTCCAAAACTAAGTCTGTGAGATATACTTGGTGAGAAGGATGAAGATGATGCTCTAATGTTATAGAAACTGGGGACTGTCTAGGCAGTCAGTTATCTGTCATTTCATAGTTTTGGAAGTAGCTTGCTCTGCACTTCCTATCTATTGAGATATATTTATCCTTCTCAGGTTTCTCATGTGATTGAACACTACATGGTTATAGCATTACAATATGTTTTAAGCCATCTAGGAATTGAAAGGATGTTTTTAGGTTAAGGTGGTTTAGTTAATAATGTAAGTTAGGATGGAATTTGAATTAGGATAGATTCTTAAATTCATCAAGAGATATATGTAATAGAATATATTTCCTAGTTGACTAGTCAAATACATACAAATACTGGACATTGAGAATGCATGTCACACATTTTAATTTTCATAATTGTTTTTATTGTACTGTTTATATTGTACTTATTGTTATTGTTATTGTATTGTGTTTATTGTTGTATTTATTGTTATTAGAAAAGGAACCTTTTGTTAGACTTAAAGGGGGAGATGTTGAGGGAAGGTCTAATATCATTGCTTCTGATAGGCTGCATACAATGCTGAGATTTGGTTACCACCCCTTCTGAGGCATTCTCTTGATTGGTTAATAAAAATCGCTGATGGCCAAATAGCGAGCAGAAAGAGTATATGTAGGCGGGACTTCCAAAGATTAGAACAGGAACCCTGGGTTTTACACAGAGGATTAGTTCATTCTCCAGCCAGGAACAGGAAGAAGGAGGACACACACCATGGGTTAGAAAAACAACCTCATTCCACGTGGCCTAGAACATCAGCATAGGGTGGAGAATAGCAGTACAAAGGGGCATATGTATATATGGGGTCATATTTGGGTAAAGAGAATTATGAGCTAGCTTAGATGGGCTAGGATTGCACAATTCAGGCCTAGGCTTGTTAAAATCCATGATGTCTCTGTGTGCTCATTTACAATGGTGGGTTAAGGATTAACAGCTGGAAAACCAATTAATAATAATATACATACTGTTAAATAACTTAATTAGCCTTTTTCTACGATCTATCTTGCTGTAATTTGCTTATTTTAAAGCAATCTTCTATCATGACTGCTTAATCAGAAAATCTCCTGATAACAGTTACCAATATTTCACAAGTCCGGTTTAACCACTGAAACCTCTGATGTCTGCAGTGCCTACTCTTCCATGAGATTCTGATAATATGCTGTCAGAAGCCAAAGATATCCAAGATAAAAATCAAGAAATACTAGAAGGAGTTAAGGCCTTTCTTAGCAAGATGAGCCCATGCTTCACCTTTCTTTGCCTGTCTCCTGCAAGAAAGAGATGATTTTTATATTGAGAAAAGAATTTTGCAACATTCATTTGCAAATGTGAAATTTACATATCCATTGTTTTGATAGTGATGTGTCTATGTGCAAGTCAAAACTCCTCTTAGGTTCCTTAGTAAGAAACCTAATAGCAGAGATCTCAATACAAAGTAACTTTACCTCATAGTAATTTAGATAATAGCTGCCTGGATGAGATGGGGATGCAGGCCTAACTCAGATGATCATGCTTGGAACTTATGCATCTTAACATTAAATAACTTGTTCATCATGTCCACTGTTTTGTTAAAAAAAAAATGCAGATATATAGAAAGACCATAGACAACATATTTAATAATTAAGATTATTTGCAGATTTATATCTTGAATATGATATTAGTTATCACATGTAACATCACTCAAATCCTACTGTACCATGGTTCACAGCTCCCAAGAATTGAATGTAGGGAGATAGATTAATTAAATTAGATTTAGTAAATATCTTGGGGTTTCTGATACATTCTCTTAATTGGGGCAAAAAGATCAACTTGGCTGTGACCAATTAGCTTATCAGCTTGTGGACTAAAAACAGGAAAGACTTAATGGACTAAAAAACAAGGTTGAAGCCAGGTGAAAACAGGAAAGACTTACTTAATGGACTAAGAAACAAAGTATTTGGCCTGGCATTGTTTTCAGCTGCTAAGTAGGCAGAGCCCAAATTAAACTGATTCAGGTGGAACAAGGAGAGATCCTATTTAAGGATAAGTGATGGAGCCAAGGGGACCCTCATACTAGAGAGCTTCGATGCCTAGCGAGTCCTCACACTAGAAAGGACAATGAGTAGTTTGTATCCTCTGATGGAGAAAGTGCTGGTGGACTGATGGCCAGATCTCCTTTAGGCAAAAAAAACAAAACAAAAAAAAAAAAAAACAAAAAACTGGTGAGCAGAGAACGCCTCAGCAAGATAGCAAAAGGACAAGGACTAAACCCTGTGGCTCAGCTTTTGCCTAGAGGAGTTTGACCTGCCTGAACAGTGGCCTGAATGAAACTGTGGCTGGCTTTAAAGACTGAGGCTGAGAGCAGGGTTGCTGATATGAAGGAAATAATTTGGCCTACAGACAGCTGAGGTATCCCAAAGAGAAGAAAGCCTCAAGCCTTATTTAAGGTGAAACTGCCATAGCCAATTTACCCTGATGAATCTACATCTGAGATATTCCAGAAAAAAGACTGCTAAGTGCATTAAAGGTTCTACCACAGAGACTGTGTTCCTGATGACTTAGGGCCTGCCCCAGAGACTGTATCCTTGTAACGATCCAGCCTTGCAGACTCCCTCAATAGCTGTTTCCTCAAAATTCTACAACCACAACTCAAAATCACTAAGAACGTTCAGCTCCACAGACTGCTCCAGCCAGAACTTCAGTAAAGGCCTGAAGATCAGCTTCTGTCTACAAACTTCTTAGGACAACTAAATAGCTGAGCAAAAAAGGACTGAACATCAAATGATCCTATTAACATTTTTAACCATTTTTCCATCTCTATTTGGGCCCCAAACAGGTTTACTATGTCCCAAATCAGCAGGAAGTCATTTATGAGAGTGACGTCCCAGGCCCAGAAGGTGGGGAGGGTGTTTCCTCCCCTCTTTGGTTATTCGATGGATAACAGAAAATTTTGTCATGTAGGGGAAGAGACTACAAGCTGTTGAATGGTCTTGTTGAATGGGTTTTGGAGGTAGACCTAGGGACTTCTCTCTTTTTCTTTTCTGTATCCTTCTTTCTCTCCTATGTAGGAGTGAATAGACTTGAGAAAGGATGAGACATGGACATAGTATGGGAAATATCAAGAAAAAAGGAAAATTATTGAATATGCCCTTACACCTTTGTATATTGATACAAAATTAATACTATATTAGGCTAAATTTGTATTGATCATTGTATATTAATGCAAAATTAAGATTGTATTGGACTACATCGGTACTGATACTAGTATACTGATACAAAATTAAGAGTATATTTGGCCACATTGGTATTGATCGTTGTATATTGTTACAAAATTAAGGGTAACACTTCTTAAAGGTATTGTACCTAGTAATGCTTAAAAAGGAAATGTGAAGTTTTAGCCTTTTGATACCAACCATCATAAACTGATTAGGATAATTAAGAAATACAAACTAACGGTCATGCAAGAGTGTCATTTTGTTAGTTACTATGACAGTCTATCACAGTTATTTTCTAAACTACTCAGAAATCAAGTTGTTAAGAGACAGTAACATTTGCGTATCTAAACATAAGAGATAGATAGGGCGTCTTCAAAAACCCCAACAGATCTGCAGAGTATGGCATTCAAAGATGTTTTCTTAAATTAAGACTTTTTTATATGGAGACATGCCAGCTCCTGACAGCATCCCCTATTCCATTCCAAGTAGAAGATGAGCATTGAAGAATCTCCAGTGTGAGATGGTTGAATTAGTGGCAAGCCTATCTCTTGGTAAAAAAAAAAAAAAAAAAAGAAAGAAAGAAAAGAAACCCCCTTGCTTCAACTGTACACAGAATGCTGTCCAAAAAGGACAAAACTTGGAAGCAGTTTTGTTGACAGCCTAGCTCTGCCAAGACAGGGTAGGCAAGTCCTTCATAATTCCAGCTCTACAATCAATGTCTGTCCAAGAAATGGGGCCAAACAGCTTAAGATTGATGCTGTAATGTATGGAGAGAAAATGGGAAATGTCGAGGCAGCCATGGGTATGTCATTTCTTAGTTTTGGAAGCTGTAGGCCCTGCACTTCCTATATAATAAGATATATTTATCATTCTCAGGTCTCTGAGGTGGTTGAAGAATAGATACCTAGAGTCTCATAGTTAAATTACGAGTTGTTTAGGAATCAATAGGGCTTTCTGGATCTAAGAAGATGTTTTTAAAATTGTGATGCAAGTTAGTATGAAAGCTGAGTTAGATAGAGAACTTTAAACTCATGGAGAAAGTTAGATAGTAAAATGTTAAAGTCAGGTGCCAAATACATATGGACTGGACATTGAGAATGTATGCTAAGCCATATAACTCTCATAATTGTGGCCTATTTATTTCAGTTGTTTTGTACTGTATTTATTGTTATAAGAGAAAGAACCATTTGTTGGACTGAAAAAAAAA
>CAJQZJ010032746.1:6863-142343 GCA_907164525.1 Lophiomys imhausi
GTGTGTGTGTGTGTGTGTGTGTGTGTGTGTGTGTGTGTGTGTGTGTGTGTGTGTGTGTATTTATGTGAGGCACACATACATGTGTGCACCTGTGTGTTAAAACTAGAGGCGGATGTCACGTGTCTACTTCAGTTCTCCACTTGCTACTTATTTTGGGGGGCAAAGTTTCTTACTGAACCAGGAGCTTACCAATTCAGCTACACTGTCTTGCCAGCAAGCCCCAAAGTTCTTCCTGTCTTCCCTCTCCAGTGCTGAGATTTCAGACACCCATGGCTCTGACTGGGTTTTCACATGGGTCCTAGAGGATTAAACTCAGATCCTCATGCTTGAGCGAGGGTGGAGGGAGCCATCCTACCAGCCTTGGAAGTAAATCAGTTTTAAACATGGAAATCAAAAAGGTTGTCATGGACAAGCTGATTTGTTACTCCTACTTGGAATGCCTCTTCTGCCTAGTTTAATCCCATCCATCCTTTAAGACTCGTCCTTATGGTCTCTTCTGCTGAATTCCTACCCTTCCTATGCCATGCTTCATTCTTTGTCCTATGGTTGGAGAGTGGGTTGTTCATAGCCAGGAGATAGCATTTATCTTCAGGATATTACAGCCAGTTATAAATTATAAATAAATACCTGTCCTCCTGCCCACTATGTCCACAGGGACAGTGGACAGCGGCTGGTTGATCTCACATAATATGCATGGGGCCTAGTGGAGGATGTACCCTGGAGTTCTCTGTATACTGCTGGTCTAAACCAAATTGTGTCACACCAGCTCTTTTATCATAAGGACTCTGAGTTTCCCAAAGGTGACTCAATAAAAGTGTCTTCTGAAAATTCATGAAGAGTTAAAGCTTTATATTCTTATTTTTAATATGAAAATATAAAACTAGGCATGTATTTCCATATATATGAGGATACTACGTTTAATCAGGGAAGAATTTTTTTATCCCATATTTACTTTGCTTTGTTTGAAAGAGTTAGGTGTATAAATTTGACATCTAGAACCAAACGTGTTAAAATGTACTAAAGCAGGCATATGGGTTTCTTCTGTAAGTGACAAAATTATAAGAAAATTTGCCTTTTGTAGAGAAGAATTTTCCTCTAAATTATAAAAGCACTTCCATGTTTCTGTCAAAATTTTCTTGTGAACTTCATGAATTTCTAAAGTATGTTTACAAGGCTGGACATAATCCTAAGATGTTTATTTTATTCAAAAAATATCCTCAGCTTACTAAAATTAATAACTCTTCTCACCAGCATAAAATCTATATGTATTATGTACTATTTCTGGTATAGTTAATAATAAAATCACCCATATAGGCATTTAATGATTTTAACACAAATTTTATTTGAAGGAACCTCTGCATGCTACACCTTTGACTTGCAAGAACTAAGTACTGATGGGAATATTATAGATGGTTCAGAGCTGGAAAAACAAAAGTATCAGACACAAATCTCAGAGACACACTGTCCACACAACCAAAAATATTGGATATGGACCTGAAATTTTATATGACCTTTGTTTAAATGTATCCATTTTCCCCTTTTTTTACCCGGATTGACTAAAAGAGGCTCACAGAGAGATGTAGGTTGTGTGTGGCCTGGGATATTGTCAGTTTACAGAAAGTGGGTCAGTCCTTGAGTGTACCACTGTATCCAGATAAAATGCAAGGTCAAAGCTGCCTCTTGTCTCTGATGATAGTGAGTACATGAAATTCTTTTAATAAAGGGAACATGGACATAGACTTTTTTTCCTGTCAATGAGACACTTTTCCCTAGTGGTACTGCCTTGTAGGCCCCCAGTGTATGAGGAGGTTCTTGGCCCTCATGACTGCTGAACTGGGGCGGGGGACTGTTATGTAGGGACACACCACTCCAGAGGAGTGGGATGGAAGGGTTAGGGGGTAGAGGGTGGGAGGGCGGGACTGGGAGGGGTAGAAAGAGGACACTATGACAGAGATGTAACCTGAAGCAATAAATAAATAAATTTTTTAAATGCATTCACTGAAAAATAATATTCCTGACTATGGTTTCATTGTGTCTTTAATATGCTCTCGGCATCTATCATGTGACAACCCTGCTACTTTTAGGCTAGGTTCTTCAATGCATAAACTATAGTGTTGACCCTTTCAATAACTGAGTATCTTTAAAATTCAGATGCAGCTTTTGAAATGTGTTTTCATTTTCACAGACTGCTGAGACCTGACTGTACTAATACCGAGCTAATCTGAGGTCTAGGAAGAACCTGGGACTCAATCAGACTCTGGTGTCTCAGCTTGCTTTAGCCCCGGGGGCAGAGGCTCAGAGGTCCTATTTGGTTCAGTTCTCTCTTTATATTGGCATTTTGATTTCCCCAAAGATCTTTCTCATGTGTCTAAGGATTTGTATCATAAGCATCTCATTTGAACTGGTATTCATGCCTCACCCAATTTTAATTAAGTAGTAATGCTGATCTTTGTTTATTAGAAATTTACTTTAAGCATAAATATCTCTCCTCATTTTCTATCTCTTAAAATGTCCTTACTTGTCTGTGTCTTCTCATCCTAGAAACATATCGAAGTGAACTCCCCACTCTGTGTGAGATGTTATCTGTCTTTTATTTCTGGTCCTTTGAATGACAGTATCCACAGCCACATCCCACATTGTTGTCCAGGAGCAGCAGATCCATAGCCCTGCCCTGGGACAGGCAGGTGTTGGGGCAGGCCTCCGGGTGGGAAAGCTTCATCTGACCAGTTCCACTATATTAAAAATTAAAATCTGCTCAGAAGCAGGCTGCTAGTGCTAGCCCAGAGCATGTAGCATTCCGCTCCCCCCCCCCCACTGCCATTAGTGAGCATGCTGGTAGCTACCTTGCTCCCCTTCTCTGCATCTTTCTCCCTGTGTGTCTTCTGATTGTCATCTTTTCTGATGAACAATGGACGGAATGCTGATAATTCTAAAAAATCCTGAATACAATGCTGAGGTAGGAAAACAAAACCATTGCAAAAAAAAATTACATACATAAATTTAAGTTTAGTACAGCATAATTCCTAGTGTGTTCATTGGAGTCTAGTTAACAGAGCACTCTTTTGTGATTATAAGTACCAGAGACAATTTACAAATGATATGAACATAAGCTTGTATTCTAGACTTTAGTGAATTTTTTTTGGTTGGAATTTGGACTCGTTTCTATTTTTTAAGCCTATAATTTTTACATGCAGCTCTATGTAATGATTACTGAGCTTCGGAATGGTAGTCTGAATACATCAAAATTACCGTAAGCCGACCACACAGTTCTCAGTCTGGCTCTGTCTTTCCTGACCGAGATAGATTTTAACAGTACTGGTTGGTTAATTTTGTAAAACGCCTTTGATTTATCCAGTGCTCTCTGAAGATTAAATTAAGATTATGCAATTTTGGTAAAACTATCACTGAGTATGTATGTAGCCTTCTCAATGTGTCCTGTCAAAGCACACTATCTTTGTGCTCTACTACTGCTTTTAACATCTGTTTGATAACATCAATTGAAACAGTGTTTCCTCGTTAGCCAAATTATACCTTGATTAGAGCAAACATCCTGCCATTTCAATAGTTTAAGTTTATATTTAATATTTATATTCTTTTATAGCTATAATAATCAGTTTCATCTAAATGAAATAATAGTGATTTTTTTTTATTGTAGTTAACACTTTTTGAAGGTTTTTCCAACCTTTTCGCATTGGGATAGGACATATTTATTTCTTTCTATGTAGTTCACACTGGAGAACCATATAGTCTAGTTATAAAAAAATAAATATTATAAGTAACATCTCATAATATTTCAAACATATTTAAAATTTTATATTGGAAATACTGAGAAAAAAGTCATGGAGAAAAAGATGCATGTATATAAAGAAAATCATGGAACCTAAAAAAATAGGAATTAAGAACCCTAATGGTGGCTCACAATCTCCAGTAACTCAAGTTCTGGGAGATCCAGTGACCTCTTCCAGCCTCTGTTGGTTCACACACACACACACACACACACACACACACACACACACACACACACGTACTCATGCACATGAACATAAATTAAAATAATTAAACAGCAACAGAAGAATAACTTGCTGTAAGGGAGCCGCAAAAGTGTAGGAAATACAAGAAAATGTTCATCGGGTCTAGCCAGTGACTTCAGTCAGCACACTCTGTATGCAAGGCACAAACCCAGGAATGCCACATCCCACCTGTGGACCCATTCCCAGTCCTTTCCCAGTTCCTGGACTTAAATATGGTGTTCTGCCACAATTCCCCTGAGCCACTAACATGGGAAGAGTTTTTTAACATTGCCCTCTAGCGCCCTCACACCTGCCACTTGCTCCTCTCACCTGTGCATTCTGGTTGCTCACTTGTCATCTGTCTAAGCCCCAGAAACCTCTCAAGACCTCCTACACCCCCTGCCCCCACTCCATCTCCCCTGGCATTTGTCTCATCTGCTCTTGTTTCTAGTAATTTCCACTGAATGGGAGCACAACGCCAGCTTCTCTCCCCATGGACCTTGCCTTCCACTTTGATATAGAAATTATTGTTTTAAATTACAAATTTTATCCTGTCGCTCCCAGTTTAAAATACTCTGTTAGGCACCCTGTTACCTGAGGAGACAGAGCTTCCTTCCATGGCCTCTGTGTTCATCATTCCTCTCCGTTTCATCATTTACTCTGTAAACTCCAGACAAAGGAGAGTACTCATTTTCTATCCCATGCTACACACTTTTCATACCCAGTACTTCTGATCACCATGGTGCCCACATCTGAAACCTCATTTTATTCTTTTAAACATCCTGTCCTGCATATGTTCTTCACCTCTGTGCATCCTTCAAGAAAATCTGAAATCACCATCACTGGCCCGCTAATTGGTTCTCCCTCTGTTGTTTCTGTTAACCTGTATTTAATTCATTTGTGTACTTATCTTCAACCAAGCTAGCTGCACCTCCCTTTGGAGTAAGTGCTTGCTTATCTAGAACTTCACATGGTGCTGCAGAGTAGGCATTCACTCAGTGAATGAGGCTGGATGCATGGGGCAGGAATGAGCAAACCATATGATCCTCCATCCTTTTTAGAATATTGCTTAGCTAATGTACTTCAGCATTTGCTTCTGTTCTCCTGGGGATATGTGGAGATCACACTCATAATTGGTCATTTTCCCCAACAAGTAAATGGTCATCTAAAACTGGCACCCAATACTTTGGGCTTTTTTTTTTTAACATTGATTTATTAATTCAAGTTACATCTGGATCATAGTCCCCTCCCTTCACCTTTCCCATTCCTACCCTCCACACTCTTCCCCCTCCCTCCTCTCCTTCTCCTTAGGTGAGGGGGGTCCTACCCGTATCAAGCTCCCTCAGTTCATCAGTCATATGATGGCGATGAGCTTCCTTTTGCACTGGTGCCCCAACATGGCAGCCTAGCTGGAATAGATGTTCCACTAACAGCCACCATAGTCCACGACAGACACTGCCCACCCCCTCTTGCTTAGGGATGTATATGAAGGCCAAATTGCCTATCATCTATATATGAATAAGGGGATCTAGGTCTAGTGTGTGTGTGTGTGTGTGTGTGTGTGTGTGTGTGTGTGTGTGTGTATCCTTCCTTTTTTTTTTTGGTTAGTGTTTCAGTCTCTGTAAGCCTCTAGGGGCCTAGATTGGTTGGTTCTGTTGATCTTCATGTGGTGTTCTTGTTCCCTCTAGGTCTCTCCATTCCTCCTCCCTCTCTTATACAGGACTCCCAGAGCTCCACATAATGTTTAGCTGTGTGTCTCAGCATCTGTTTTGATCCTCTGCTGGGTGGAGTTTCTCAAAGGATAGTTGTGCTAGGTTCCTGTTCCTTTGGGTGTGTGGATTGTAGGATGCTTTGGGTTTCTATTAGTCACTGTGGTTCATTTTCCAAAGCTGTTCAAATTTAAGTTCAAATTTTCACTGGGGGAGGGACTTAAAGTAAATACTAGTATCAACTCACATTGGTGTAGAGGCCAAACTCAAGCTTGGTTTTCTGAGAGTAACTGATGTAAATGACCCCCAACTGGCCTTCCACTTCATCTCAGGCTGGAATTCTTCCATACTTGAGTTCATTCTACTTTTCTATTATAAGGGTGATTTCATTGTAGGGAACGCTCACAAAGTGAGAGTAGAGTGGTATTGACATATGCTTATCAGTAATGGTTTTAACCAAAAATGTTGCTGTTTTCCCCTTGTTCTTCCTCTTAAAACTTTTTTGATTTTCACGGTGTGTTGTCTCTATGTGTGTATGTGTGCATGTACGAATACACGTATGCATGTATGCCATGGATGTATGGGTGTCCACAGAGACTAGAAGAAATCATACCCCCTGAAGTTGGAGTTACAGGTAGTTTTGAACCTCCTGATGGGAGTGCTGGAAACCAAACTCTAGCCCTCTGGAAGAGCAGGAAGTGCTCTTAACCAGTGAGCCATGTCTCCAGCACTTAAAGTATTTTTTAAAACATTCTATCTGCTACCCATACTATCTGCAGTGTTTGTTTTGGTGTTTTCGAGCAACAATCCTAGTAGACTTAGGTCTCTCTCCCTATGTTGTCCCTCTAAGAGTTGTTTCTGCCCATCTGTCACCGTGTTTACTTCCCTGTCCTCATTCCCATCCACCACACATGTTGTTGGAGTCAGAGTGTACCAGAGGAGCCCCTGTAAGACAGTGACTTCTGTCTGTAATAACACATTCTCTCTTATTCTGTGTATGGTTACTTCATTCTGTAAATAAATGTCTATTTTTCAGCCTCTCCTAAAATTAGCGGAGCTGGTTTGTGTTCCAATCGCACCTTCTGCTCTGAACCTCCCAGATGCCTCTCATCAGGCTGTGTTTGTGTCTGATTAGAGCCTTGGTGTCTGTCTTCACTGTCAGGAGCATTAGGTTGTATGGCACCTTTCATCTAGGAGCCTACTCACCCTCATGCCATTGGCATTTTTCGCAGCTAGTCAATACAAAGTCTGTTATATACTTTCTTCCCTGTCACCGAAGGTTATTAACACACTCTCACCATTCCTGTCCCAATTTAATGATGGTGCGTAAATCTGTCCCTTGTGACTTTATTTAAAGCTCTCTTAAAATATACCATAATATTTTGTGTATTGTTTTGGTCTCTTGGTTAATGAATTCTGAGATTCCTTTTCATGCTATAAAAGAATGCTTTATTTTCCTTCTACTACAGTGATCTTTACGCTGTGAACAGTAAGCCCTAGTTTTAGCATTTCATGAGTTGGTAAGTGCATGTTTATATCACCAAGACTCCCCTAATCTTTCCAAGCCATCTTGTATAAATAGGTTTATTTCAGTTTTCCAGTTGATAAACCTGCATTTTTATATAGGAAAACATTGTATTTAGCATGCATGGATTTAAATCCCTTGACACTTTTCCGAAAGCAACATTTTGAAGAGCAAAACAACATTTTAAAGAATAAAAGTAGCATTGTCATTATACACACGCAGAGAAAGCATTCTCTGAATAAACTTGTTAAAATGTAAAACAGCATCCAGGCAGAGCTGGCCTTTCAGCAGCCTCCAACGCACTCTTCCAGTTTCACACATCCTCTTCCCTGGTCCATGCCCGAGCTCCGCCTACTTCTCTGTCTCTTCCCACTAAGGACATTTGTATCCTTCAAGAATTTGCCAGATTCTGTGGCTCTTGGCATCTTCTTCATGCCTCAGATGAAAATAATGTCTTTCTTCTCTCAGCCACACACTTCCACAACAAATAATTTTCTTTAATACTAGTTATCTTAATGTCCATGACTGACCTAAGACCCATCATTCTGTGTGTGGAAGTAAAAACTGATGAGCATGCAGGATTTAATTTCTTAATGACAATTTTTTTAATGTGACAAAAGCCCTCTAAGTACCCATACCATATAATCATTTTATATATTTTTAAAACCAGAATGAAGTATGTAGGAAGTTAATTTTGTTTAGCTTAGTTTAGTTTCTAAAGAATGAGAAATACAACCTTCCTTATATAGTTTCAAAGTGTTGGATGTTATTAAAAAGAGCTTAAAGTTGGGTGCAGTGGGGACAGAAAAGACAGTCCAGTTGTCAACGGGTTATCACCAAAGAAGGTGGCTTCCCACACCCTCCTTTCTCACCCACCTGTAGTGTTGTCAGTTGGGACTGGGAAGTGGGGGATTGTGCACATTGTGCTACAAAATAGAATGAGCCCAAATGGCAAGCTTATATTCTGCCCAACAAACTGCACGTCCCTGGAACGTCAAGCACTGGTGAGGTGGGCTCCCAGTCACATCACTAGTTTCTCCCGTGTTTCATTCTGCTACACGCTAAAGGCTTTCCGGCCAGAATAGTGTACTCAGGTGCATGGTCCATAAATGTCAGGTTTTCGAATGACCATGAGGGAAAACAAATTATGTTCTCTGGTAAGATAGCACCACCACCACCCACCAGGCAACTCCTTACAACTACCTGGTGGGGATCATGCTAAGAAGTTGCTGTTACTTCTTGCCTCTTAATGCTTTGAAAACCAGCTGAAGAAAAGACACAAATGCAGAGATTCCTCCCACCCCAAATGACCATGAATACAAACTGGGACATATAAGGGACACATAGAACACTGGTTGTCAGATACCATTGTTCAGTTTCAGTAGTAGATACAAGCTTAATAATTTCACCACAGCTGTATAGCTGAAATATATATTTACTTATTTATTACTACATGGCTCTATCAAAAGACCCATTTTTAGCTCCTCCTATACAATAATGCTGGTGAAGTCCTACTTTTAAAAATGTATTTCTATCATATACTAGGTTGAACTATATGAAAACGCTAATATTTGACTAGTTTTTAAATCCACAGAAACATCAATTTCACATGGCTCAGAGCAAATTTAACTATTAAAAATTAAAATAATGGTTTTCTCTTCCCTGTTAAGTCTCATGCTTTAGTAAATGCTGTGGTCAGAGGGGCAAGAATTGATTATGTAAGGTGCCTCAGAGAAGGTGGGCCTTGATGTGGGCCAGAAAGGAGGGAGGCAGGTGTGGAGAAGCAGCAGGTACAAACAGGACGACAGCTGGGAGTACCAGCAGCCTGAAGGGAAACTGTAGGACCATGGCAAGACCTCCATTCCCCTTTGATAAAAATTCTCAACTTCTGTAATACTTTCTGAAAAGTATGTTTCCACAGCCTGTGAGCAACCTCAAAACCTCACTGACAGCAAGTGAAAATTTATTCTTGCATGTTCCCAATGCCTTGAATGGGGGATAGTATTTCTATTGCAGAACATGTGGTTGTCACAGAGTGGCCATCTTGGCATTGCCTCTGCAGCCTGAGTCAGCAGGCATGCATCCAACTTCATGAAGACAGCTGCCTGGCCTGGCAAGTCCCTATGAAGGGTCAGCAGCTGATGGGCTGAGACTCTTTCCAGGGCATTCTGGAAGCTGCCTTGGCAATTTCTGTGGGCATCTTCATGTCTTTCTCGACAGATCCTACTTTACTAAGAATTTAGCCCCCGGCCTTTGTCCTTACCAGTTACTTGTAATGGGTAACCACCCAGCACATTCCTCGGAGTTGACTTATGAGAGTATATCAAAGGTCATTTTCCCAGCATCGGTTTCTATGACTGCAGTGCTCCTATCGGGGCTAGCTTAGCCCAGCTGGAGGTGTGTTCCAACAGAGACCACTGAGGCATCTGACCAATGGGCCATGGAGCAACAAGAACTATGGTTTCGGGATGAAAGGGGAGCAACTGTTTTATAATGTGTTGAAAAACTCAGTGACTGCTCTAAGGCATGGAAATGTGCCATCTTTACTTTTAAAACTAGGTATAATTTAGGGAAGTGGGGCAAGATTTATTTTCCTATATATAAAAATGCAGGCATGAGTATATTTACTTGCTTTTCTTTTTAAAGATCATATTTTTCTAGACCACTTTTAAATTCACAGTGATACTGAACAGAAGCTCAGGGAATTTACCTTATATTTCCTGTACTCAGATATACATCCACACACACCCCCTTTATTAATACTCCCAGCAAAGTGGTATATTAGCTACAGTTGACAAACCTACATACATGGTTACGTCATTCGAAGTCCATAGCATGTTTGTTTTAGGGGATTGATTATTTTTGTGTGGCAGAATGAAAGAATCATGGCTATTTCCCTTGAGTTAATGCTATCAATAGACAATAATAATAACCACAAAAGCCATTACATGAATTAATCTCAGGGCTGGGTGACATAGAAGCTAAGTCACTTACAAGTCTTTACGTGTCACAGTCGTATTGTTTCTTCCGGACGCAGCAAGCTGCAACTTCTGGTGGTTACATTTCATTTTCCTTGAAGATCTAGTGAATTAGATTTACTTAAGTGAATCACCCAATATGTTTGTATATTTGTATCTTTAAATGTAGTTTTTATAACTACATATTAATAAATATGGTTATCACTTAGGAATAGAGTGGCCAAAAGATAAGGAGACTGACTACCGAAGATGGCTTGTGACTCACAGGGCCCAACATGAGGGGACACATCATGACAAGCCAAAGCAAGGGGTGGGACAGACTAGGGGAGCTCTGGCTTAAGAGAGGAACACTGGGCAGGAGCCTTATTGTTCTTTCCCTGGAAAGAAAGTAGGTTTAGGATTGGCTAGGCCAGATAATTTAAGCAAATTTAGGAGTGAGGATCTGTCTTCAGTTGCCTGGTCCCCAGCCCCAGCATGATGTGTCCCCTCATGGCTTACTACAGGAGAAACCCAGGGCAACAAGCAGTTTGAGAGATGGTAGGCTCCTGTTGTGTTGGGTTCCATTTGTAGAGTGGCTCCCAAGTGACCACATGATGTCTGGAGAAATTGGCTATCCCCAGGAAAACTAGTTCCCTCCAGGGTCTTTAAGATCACAGGCCTCATCGTCATCAAAAATACAGAAAGTAGAGATACGGGAAATGCAATATGTGCATATATGCATTCACACCGTTGTAACCGAACTTTTAAATTATTATTTAACACTTATTTATTTATTACTAAATTCACTTATAACAAACACCAACAATTTCTTAACTATTAATCCTATAAATTCCTACAACCCCTTTAACCTATCCACTAAACCTATTGATAATTATTTTTCTAACCTTTTAGAATGATACAGTCTCTGGGGCAGGTCCTCAGTCGTCAGGAACACAGTCTTTGTTGTAGATTTTTTAACGCACTTAGCAGTCCTTTTTCTGGATCTCTCAGATGCAGGTTTGTCAGGGTAAGTTGGTTATTGCAGTCTCACCTTAAATAAGGCTTCATGCTTTCTTCTCTGTGGGAGACCCCAGCCGTCTGCAGACCAACTTACTTCTTTTGAATCAGGAACTCAGCTGCTCTGCCTCAGTCCTTAAAGCCAGGCACAGTTTCCCTTAGGCCACTGATCAGACAGACCAAACCCCTCCAGGCAAAAGCTGAGCCACAGGGTCCAGTCCTTGGCCTTTTGGTGTCTTGCTCAGGCTTTCTTTGCTCACCGGCTTCTTTCTGCTTCAGGGAGAGAGCTGGCCATCAATGGCCAGCCCTTTTTTCAGCAGGACTCTTGGAGCTCTCTAGCATCAGGGGCCTCTTCCCTTTCTGGGCTCCATGCACTGTCCTTAAATAGGAGGAACTCTGTTTCAGCTTAAATTGGGCTGCGCCCACTTAGCAGCTGAAAACAATGTCAGGCCAGATACTTTGTTTCTTCAAGTCCATTAAGTCTTTCCTGTTTTTCCTGACTTCAACCTTGTTTTTCAGTCTATTAAGTCTTTCCTGTTTTTCCTGACTTCATGTTGATAATGCTCTTCAGGCCCCGAATTAAGAGACAGTATCAGAAACTCCTATATATTTTCTAAATCTAATTTATCTAACCCCTACATACCGTCATAATGATTATTCAATGAATTTGAGTGTGTGGGAGAGGGAGGATTTATGTATATACTATCAGGCACTGTTTTGGCCTGTGGCAATTTAGCAGAAAGAAACATTTTTAAATGATTAAAAGTAAGGCTATCCCCATTGAAGGCTAATTTATCAAGGGAATCTCTGTGTGATATAACTTCAAGTCCTAAGAAATCCATAGGGAAAAATAAAGCTTATAGAAAGATTAGAAGGTAACCAACTGAGTTTGCAGTTATAGGTAGAGGCCAGAGAAGGTCCAAGAGCAGGGATTTAGGCAGGGTCAGCAGAATGGCGATAAGGGGAGGGAGAGGGCTTGGCATGCAGGGACCAAATGCAGCATTCCCAAGCCAAGTTCATGCCTGGCAGTCTCAAGGAAGATTAACAGTCCTGTGTTTCATGAGAGGAAGAAGTCATAGAACATGAGCTTGCAGAGGTAGCTGGCAGCCAGACACTGAAGGGCCTTGGAGACCATGAAAACATGGTAGGAAGCTGCTTGGATGCATGACTGTAGTCAAAACTGCCCCATCTGAAGATGAGAGTTAAGCTTCAGCCTCAAAATGCAAATTAAGGAGACATTGCTTTTTTTCCCTTCTGTCTTCTGTCCTCAACCATCAAATTGTCTTATCGTCATTTGGGTGCCTAGGTTTACAAATGGCAAAGTTTAACATCTCTCTTCCCAGAGGTCTACATTTGCAAGTTATTTTTATAGCTTAAATCAAATCAGACAAGTAAAATCTTCCCCCTACCATTCGAAAGAACAGCTTCAGGTCATGACTAAAGTTACAATCTGTACCGCTGAGTGGGTTGGCATGTATGTGGCATTTAAATAAAATGGAAAACAATTTTTAAAACTGCCACAATTCTGGTAAATCTGGAGGAACAAAAAGCTGTGAATGATCAACAATTTGCTTGTATTTTCTATTAAATTGGAGTGGGTTTTTTTTGCATTGATATTGTTTACAGAATACAAAGTAAAATCTATCCACAGTCCACTTACTGTAAGAGCGCCCACAAAGAAAACCTCATTTTAAATCTAATTGTGGACATTGTTCCTTCATTAAGAATTCATAGGGTTTGTGAATGTGTCACACAAGTGCTGTATCTCCATCATTCCCCAGTTCTTTCCCATGGCCAGTTCTGATCAGAATTTCAAAACACTCATGTCTAGAAAGTTGTCCTCCGAAGAGCAACCAAAGAAAAATACAATGAAAAAAGAAACACATGATGAATGTAAACAACAACCGTCACCAAACAAATAGACTCAGTCTCCCCCCTGGTCTTGCAGCTTATACAGGCAAATGGACAGGAGTGCCGAACCTTACCTACCTCTTACCCTGAATCTAACCGTTGCAGCTCAGCAACTTGTAAATGCACTGCTAGCTGTCAACACAGAGGTTGCTTTGTCTTGTTGTGAGTTCCCAGAAGAGACTGGAGCAGACCGCTGTCCTTTGTTGCTTCTGTGCCCAGGCTCTTCCTTCCCTCCACTCAAATGGCCAGGCCATTGAGGGGCAGGCCATTGGTCACACCGTGCAAGGTATCTGTTTGAAACTGATGAGACAAATAGCGCTAAGCTACCAGAGGTTTTGGTGAGGCAGGCCAAATGTTGAGTCTTTCCTGTTCATGCTTTTTGTTTTTATACATTTGCATCAGGAACATTAAAACATTGTCCTGTTCCCTTAACAAGGCTTCAGACAACAGCAGGCTCCATAGAGGATAATGCCCTCATAAAAATGTAACAGCATGGAAATTTTTCTTTAAGTGGTGATGGTTGCAACAGAGGGCATTATGCGTTCTCTACTTGTACAGTCAGTCTTCAGGCAGCCCCCACACAATTATGTATAGTGAATAGTGCTGTACTCTGGTCATCACTGAGTATAATCCTTCTATTTACCAAAGTTGCTGTGAAGCAGTGTACCATCTATGTTAGCAGCTAAGTACAAAACATGGAAACTATGTCTCCCTCCAACTTGAAACATAAATAGGAGCCATGGGAACACAGAAGGGGTGAGTTGTGGAGCCATAAACTGAAGAAAACAGAAAACACAACATCTAATTCTTGATCCAAGGGGTCACCACCACCTTCCGGGTACCTCATGTTTCCTTTGTCTCTTGGTTGCTCCAGGAGGCCATGGGGGGATAGCTGCCCTAGTCTGTCTGGGTTTGTGAAGTCTACTCCATGATGCCCGCACATTCACAGAATGCTGCAATGATACATTCCGCGGAACATGTCCCTGCAGTTAAATGAGCTCTGAGTACAGGAAAACTGGGGGCTGACATAAACTAAGATTATGACTGAGTCTTCTAAAACTGGGATCGTTTGGATAGAGGAGTGTGGTTCTCCGAACTTCATATATAACCTGACAGCAGTTTCACTATGGCTTATAAATTTTGGCAATCACCTTTTCTCCTCATGTAAACCTTTACATTTGAGCTCATCAGGCAGCTTGTGGATTCAAAAACAACTTCATCTCAGCACAGTTTTAATTGGAAAGATACATTTCCAACTGGGCCATTTTATTTTGCATCACATTTTTGCTGTTAATTTATATTTTCTCCAATTTGCCACCCTTTCAATGAGGCCTGATCAACTCCTTGGTTCCGAAGTGTGTGGTGTATCCTAAAGGTCCCTGCCCTGAATGAACATTGTTCTGAATTCTCGGTTGTAGACTGAGACATCAAGATCATACTACTACGTACCCCTAGAGGCATTGCAAATGTGGCTGTGTGTCACATAAACATCTCTAAATGGCAGAGAGGAGAGAAGCTATGTCTATATTCAGTGCTGTGACATATAAACATCTGAATGAATAGTAGCCTAACATTCCAGGGGACTGGGGTGGGGGGTAAGCAAGCCAGAGACCAACACCACTTTGGCACCATGGAGCCCAGAAGGGAAGCTAGCCTGTGTTGACCACCAGTCCAGCTTACATGCTATTGCACTCAGGAGAGCAGGCCCTGTAATTGGGATTTGCAGGCCCAGAGCCAGGGCTTTGAGGGGCCCAGCATATACACCAGGCAAGCACCAGATGAGATTCCCAGGACAGAAAGCAAGCCAGAGACTAGAGGATCCCTGCTTGGCCCTGGATGAGAGGGTTGTGAGTGAGCCAGCACCAAGGGTGTGAGTATGGGAGAGACAACCCTGCCTTTTATCTGCTTGGTGGTGTTGGCAAGGGAGAGATCCTCTCACTTTGGCCCTCAGCAACAGTGATAGACAGGAGATCTGGCCCAGATGGGTTCACAAGAGCAGGAGAGCTGTCCTTGCCCCTCACATGCAATAGCACTCGGGAGAGCAGGCCCCGCACCTGGCCTGGGCACCGTACTACACCTGGCCCCGGATGTGGGGATTGTTGGTGAGCCATCCCTGAGGGAGTGAGAGTGGGAGAGCCAGCCCTGCCTTTTATCTGCTATGTGGTGGTGTTGATGAGGGAGAGATTCCCCTCCCCTCCCTTTACCCTCACCACAGGTAGTGGACAGGAGATCTGGTCCTGATGGGGGTCACATGAGCAGGAAGGAGAGCTGTATCAACCCCTTACCTACTATAGCACTCTGGAGAGCAGGCCCTGAACTTTACCTTGACAACACTATAGCTGACCCTGGATGTGGGGGCTGTGGGTGAGCCAGCCCTGCTTTCTGTTTTGTAGTGTTGGTGGGAGAGATCCCCTTTACTCTCTTGCCCTCAACACAGGTAGCAGGTGGGAGAGTTGGCCCTGTTGGGGTCATGCAAGCAGGAGAGCTGGTCTAACCACTTGCATGCTATTGCACTCAGGAGAGCAGGCCCTGTAATTGGGATTTGTAGGCCCAGAGCCAGGGCTTTGAGTTGGCCCACCCCAGCATACACCCGAGGGATAAACAAGAGGCCAGTTCTACAGACCCAAAACTGCAGGATGTCCATGACACAGGACAATAACAGCATAAATGGGAGGAGTCCCAGTGAGGTTCCAGTATTGACAAAGTAGCAGAAGCCAGAGGGTTCATACCAGGAGTCATTATAATGAACATTTCCAAGCAAAAAAACATGTGGACAAAAGGGAATATTGTGGGACACACTGAGACAAACTACAGCTTCCACAATGAGATTTTTTTTTTATGTGGGGGGAGGTTGCAAGGGTGGAGGGTGGGTCTGAGGGAAGATGAGAGAGGAGAAGGAACAGAGTGCATGATGTGAAGTTCACAATATAAAGAAATAATAAAAAGGAAAAAAAAATCTCACTGCCTTGCTTTCCCCTGTATGATCTTCTGCACCAAAAAGTTAACAAACCAAACTGGCAATGCAACTTCCAAACCCCTGCCACACACAGGCTCAGAGTACCTCATCCATCACCCTGCCAATGGTGAGTTGGAAGGCAGGAAGGCCATAAAGACCAAAATACATACTTTCTGGAGGGTGAGAGAGGGTGAGTTGCAGGAAAGGCTACTCAGGGAGCCTCCCTCAGTGGGCTTTGTGTAGCCCTGTGATCAAGACTATTTATTACCCTGGGAAGAACGTCTGAGGGAGATGTGGATTCAGCTGTCAAAGTGTCTGACAGCTCTGCGAGTAATGCTTCATAATTTCAGCTCATGCAAAAGGCATTGTATGTTACCTCCCCTCCCCTCTGACCCCATGCCTCCTGAGATGAGAACTGAAAGCATAGAGTGGAAGAGCACTGTGACTGAAGCCTCCTCTGGCCTGCACGTTGTACCCCCAAACTGATTTGCACTCGTCATAGGAGAGGCAGAGAGAATGATGCCCCCAGACCACTTTCTCTCCGCTGGTACTGAAGAAGTAGCTTCCACAGTTGGTAATGGCTCAGCCCAGTGCACAGGAGATCTCTGATTTAAGTTCGCCCCTTGGTAACCAACATAGACTTGTGTGTCCAGAGTCTTGGGACTGGTGGTGATCCTTTAGAATAGTAATTATTATAAAATCTGGGTGTTCTGCCTTATTCGGCTTGTAAAATCATAAGTATCCCCCCATTCCCTGTTTCTGTGGGTCTCGTTTATGGTTTATGTTGAAAGGGGAAATAAATTGCAGGCCTCATAGCTAGCTGCCAGCGTAATGAGATTGCTTGTGCTAGAGCTACCGTATTGAGTACAAGAGAGAAAGCAGACTGAAAGGGAGAGGTGCCTGATGGGTAAGGGAAAGTAATCGTGGTCAGACTTCACTTCTCAGCCCAGGAGAAGAGTCCTAGGCAATCCCCGATGACCACAGATTTACTTCCTGTCTCTCTGTCTATGTCTCTCTCTATATACATACATAGATTTTATACATTTGACACACCAATCTATCTAGATAGCCCTTCCCTGGTACCCAGGCTGTCTTGAACAAAGATGTATCAACCATGCTGTCAGTGGCCTGCCCTCATGTCAGCACTTGGCTTTGAACACTCCATGGACACATTGCATAAGTTGTACAACAATCCTTTTTCTTGCTTCAAAGCACAGCTCTGGCTCTAGAAGGCACTAGTTCAGCCACTACTGTTTCAAAACAGCTTGCAATGGTCCTTTCACCATCATAAGCCTTGGTGACCTCTAGTTGACCCTTTCTACACTGGACAGAGGGGAAGACTTCCTTTGGTGGCCCAGGAGAAGGCCTGTGGCTGGTACCCATACAGTCCTTCACTTTCCAAAAGGACAGCCATGATTGACAAAATCATCCTCACCATGTCCTCTTTCTCGGCCATATATCTAGGTTGTTCAGCCTGCAGTTTGAGCCAGCTAAGAGACACTTTCTTGCTGTTCCTGGTTTTACATTAGACCTAATGGAAGACCTTGTGGAATTTTGATCTTATTAGGAGAGTGGACTGAGCTAGTCACACACACAAAAAAAAAAGATGCTAGAAGCACCTGCAGAGTGGGTAACAGTAGCAAAATTATCTGTGACCACCACGCAAGCAACAGCAGTGTCCACAGTAACAGCAGTGGTAACAACCGGACGGTGGCTACAAAGGTCTTGAATGTGATGGGTCAGAAATGACAGAAGCAGAGGCCAAGGAGACTGGAAGAGTTTTGAAGAGCCTTAGCTGAGAAACTATAGGCCAGTTGCTGGAACTGTTTCAGGAAGCTGTGGGGTCTGAAGAGCCAAGAGTCTCAGGCATCCTAGGTCTAAGAAATGGAATGCTTGCCGCTGTTAGTCTGCAGCCCCAGCAGCCAAGGCCTGTTCACAAGCAAGTACTGGCTTGCTGCTGACTACTGCTACCAATCACTATTGCTTACTATAGCCAAAAGACAAAGATCACAAAAGCTGCCCTGTTTGGAGACTGACATAGTTAAATCCCAGAGCAATAAGCCTGTATCCTTAGTGCCTAGAGCCATGTCTCTAGCTTCTAAATCCCAGAGCAGTAGGCTCCTAATCATTGAACTATAAAGTTCTGGGTCTGCCCATCCTGTTCCCAGGCTTTAGGAACTCAAGGCCCTTGGATCACCAGCTGTCCTAGTTAAATGTGATTGCCTATCTGTGAGGGAGTTTCTAATTAAGTTAATTGAGTTGGGAATTCCCACCCTTAAAGTAGGCGGCACCATGCCATGGGCGGGGGTCCAAGGCTGCATAAAAAGGATAAAGTGAGTTCAGCAGCAGGCATCCATTTCTCCCTGGCTGGGGGACAGTGTAACCAGTTGGCTCAAGCTGATGCTGCCATGATGTTCCTGCCATGATGAACTATGCACTCCACCATGAGCCAAGTGACCCCTGCTTTCCTGCAGCTGCTTTTGCGAGGTGTTTTGTCACAGCTGTAAGGAAAGTCACCAATTCCTCAGCCCTGGAGTAGCGTCTAGTCACCTACTTAGGATTCCAGGTGGCACAAAGGTCAGTTCATCCAGCTAAGCTAATCTCCGGACTTTGGACAAATGCCAAGCTAGGATGCAGGTCGCCCCTGGCCAGCACCATACACATTTGGTCCTTTGGTTTTTCGCTAAATGGACAGTTATTACCCTGACATCAAGAAAAACATGACTCTCAAGAAAGTATGACTTTTTGTGTTTCCAGCAGCGATTTCTGCTGATTGGCCTGGATCCTTTCACTTGGTCAGACTTCCAGTCCCCATCAGACTATGGCTGTATCTCAGGGTTAGGGCTGTCTCTTGGTTGAGTGCTGATGGTGGCATTGCCAGGCTCAAACCTGGCTTCTTTTGATTTACTGCTCAGGGCTCATTCCTCTGGCTTCAAACTACTTTCCTCCTTTTCTTTCTTTTCTTTCTTTCTTTCTTTCTTTCTTTCTTTCTTTCTTCCTTCCTTCCTTCCTTCCTTCCTTCCTTCCTTCCTTCCTTTCTTTCTTTCTTTCTTTCTTTCTTTCTGCTTTTTTTCTGTCTTTGTTTTTCTCTCTCTTCCTTTTTTTTTTTCTTTTTGGAAGAAGGAAGGCATCTTCAAATACTTCATATATAAGCGCAGTAGTAAGTACAGCAGTGAGTAGTTTTCTCGCAGAACCTGCTTATGGGCTTGTTGTTTGTTTGTTTCAATAGGAAGGCCCCTAAGAGACTCTAGTTGACCACAGCGCAGGAATCGCAAGTCTGCTAGTCCTTCTTGATCTCTGAACGTGTTCCGTATCACTGGAAACTCTCTGAGGACAGAGTCTATGTCTTGTTCATCACTCTGCTATTGGCATTTAACATGGTGCCCTGTGTACCATGGTCACTTAATGAAGACCTCCTGAGTGGGTGTGTCTTTAGAGGGTGGAAGCAACCTTCCAGCCCAGATTGTTCAGTCTTTGTGCCAGTAAAACTCATAGGAGCTCAGCCTGTACTTTCGTTGGAGGGAACCTGTATTCCTTGATTCGATACCAACTAAAGTCGAGGCTAGGGACCGGATCCAGGGCTCTGCCATTCTCTCTGATCTACAGGAAATGGTCCAAGTCTTGGTCTTTGGACCTCTGTTTTCCTGTTTTTCAATACTGCAAACAGTAGCCCCATAGATGGTTGTGTTCGGTAGAATATTTTCCCCAAGAGATCCAGGATATGCACTGCTTATTAAAATGGCATTTCATGATGATGGTTTTCTCCGGTGAGCACCTCTAGAGAATATGGCTAACGGGAGGTAGGGTGTGGAAAGAACGATGTCCCTCTTACT
Source organism: Lophiomys imhausi (assembly GCA_907164525.1). Classification (NCBI taxonomy): domain Eukaryota; kingdom Metazoa; phylum Chordata; class Mammalia; order Rodentia; family Muridae; genus Lophiomys; species Lophiomys imhausi. The sequence continues at coordinate 26,782 of CAJQZJ010032746.1, forward strand.
GTTTAAACTAGCTTTATTTGAGCTCATTCCATGTATTATCTAAAATAAACTTTTCCTTATGGAAGTATTCGTTCCCATCTCCCAGCCATCTCTCAGATCAAAGAGGACAATGTCATTGCATTGATATGCAAATATCACAGCCAGAAGAAAAGACAGCACATTGCTGGTGATTAGGAATAGAAGCCGGAGCCTTCGGGTGTGACTGAATGATGACAGCCATCCCTACTCACATAGGACTTGGTGTCAGGAGATTATATTATAGCTAATCTGAAAATCATGACTTTTGTTTTATGTTAACTATGTGTCTCAACCATTTTTGTTTTCCTTAATCTTACCTGCTAGTAAAACCCTTTTGCTGTCCAGACAGTCAGATTGATAGGTTGGAGAAGTACAAGCACCTGTCTCCCTCGTTGTTCATACTAGTAAAATAGTTACCTTAATCAATACACTATTCAGGGGCAGGTGGACATTTGGAGTTGACAGCCACCGTAGCTCTCAGTTGTCACCTCTTCCTGCACTGCATTGCTCAACCACCAGTAGTCACTGGTTATTTTCTCAAGTCACTATTTTGCAGTAAACATCATCTCATGATAAGCTGTAACACATAGAATTGCTCAAAAATAAGAATATAAGAGGACTGGAAGAACAGACGATCTCTTTCATTGAAGCCTAGAAAGGGAGAAAACGTGATAATTCTAGTGGGAATTCTTTAAGAATATTTGTTTAGGTTGGGTTTAAGCCATCTAGCTGTGAAAATAAACCGTGGTAGCAGTAGCAATATAATGTAATTCCCACAAAACACATTCAGCATAATTTCTTTTTCTTTAAATAATAATACCATAAATAAATATGATTACCCTAAGCTAACATGAAATTATATTCAGGACCCTAGCCCTGAATGTTTTTCTCTCATATCTTTGTTTTTCAAGTTTGGTGTTGGCTCGCTCTTCCCTCTGCTGTCCTTTTTGCTCTGACTTACCTCCATGTGTTTAGTTTATGGACCTATCACTGGAGGTGGGGTGGGGGCGGTGTTTGACCTTAAACTGAGTTTGGTCAGTGGAGGGAAAGTATAACTTTATCTCACAGGTTTTCAATAGGAAGCAGGAGACCAACAGCACCTTAAAACTTTGCAGGACTCGGCAGCTTCCCACCCACAGGTTTCACCACATGTCTTACCATGAGTGGGAATGGCAGTCACACCTGACAATATAATTTCCCTGTAGGAATTTTGGATGAGATTCTGATAATTTGGCTTTTGGAATTATTGGCTTATGAGTTAAAGCTTTTCATCCAAAACCAGCTCTGATTTCTCCATAATTGTGCAGACTTGGGAATTCTGAAAAAGTGAGAAAGCCTGATGACAAATGGTTTTCAACTGTAATGACTTTCTTCTGATGCTAAGTTTGATAAGAATTGTCCTAATACAAAATTTATGGGTATGTAATGAAATAATTCTTTATTTTAGATAATGCAGTTTTCTTTGTGTGCTAGCACAAAACATTTCAGGTCTCCAATGTTACTATGGATATCTTATGCCTCTAGTACATAATTGATATTGTAGCCACATTGAAGAGAACAGGCAGGGGCAGGGGCTCCTTTTATCTGGAAGACTAGGAGGGAAAGTGTTCTCCTTGAGGAACCTAGTCATCTGAATGCCACTTCCACGTAGGAATTCTGTCTGGCTTCTTTTTGTTTAGGGTTTTTTTTTCCTGCATTGACATTTTCTTTTTGATTTATTTTTTATTCCTTGACAGTTGTGTCATGTATATAATGAACTACCTCTTTCAGCCTGTATTACCCTGTCTCTTCCTCTGTCCTCCTGGTGAAACCCTTGTACTTTGCATTGAGGCTCCCTCCTACTTTCATGTGCTTTGTGTGTGCGCCATCCACTGAGATTAAATAGAGTTCCTGCATAGCACAGGCAGGAAGTCATTCACTGAAGCATGGGAAACTGCTGAAGCATGGGCAACTTATCAGTGATGATACCACTGAAGAAAGCCACACCCCTTAGAGCAGCCACCATTAACTGTCAATTGTCCCTGAGGAAAGGGTGGAGCCTCGGGATGGGATGTTGATTGGCTAGATCTTGTGTAGGTCTTGTGCAACAACTGCAGGTACAGTGAGATCAAGAGTCCATTGATCACGTCATGCCCTCTATTATGCAGCACTCCTGCACCACCTCTGCCTTTTACAGTCTTTCTGCCCCCTCTTCCTCCGTGTTCTCTGAGCCTTTGGTGGAGAGGTATGATGTAAGTGTCCCACTTAAGGCCAAACACAACATAGTTTCTTACTCTCTGCACTTTGAGTTGTGAGTCTTTATATTGATTACTGTCTACTCCAAAAAGAAGTTTTCTGATGAGGACCGAGAGTCACACTAATTGTCGGGGATGAAGATTTAATGGACAGTTTGATATTATGCCAAGTTAGCATAATAATAGTAGTCGGTTCTTTCCTGGGGTCTGTGACCTCCCCAGCTATGGCTGGTTGCGTAGCTTTACAGTACTGGGCATGAGTTTCTCCTATGGAGTAGTCCTTAAATTCAATCAGAAAACAATTGATTGTTTCCAATCAATTGCGCCAATGGGCCTATCTTCCCAGGCTGGTTGTTATTATAGTTGGCAGAATTTACAGCTGGGTAAGACTGTTAATGGACTCCCTCCCTCAGGCAGTCTCCACTGCACCTTCCCGTACTATAAAAGCTAGCCAGCAGGGAGAAAGCTTCCAGGCCAGTTTCAGCTTGATTTCTCTATGTCCTGTGACCCAATATATGTGCTACCTTCAGCAATAGGGTCTTATTATCAAGTTCTACCGGGCAACAAAAAGTAGAGGCAGTAGCCTCTACTGTCTTTGGGTTCTCTGGGACCATGCTGGCCAGTTTGTAGGAAGGAATTCCATAGTTGATACTGGGATTTTTGTTTAGTAATTTATGCTCTGGAAGGAGTGTTATCCCCTGTGTAAGGAACATCCATCAAATTTTTAAAACTGTATTTTCACTAAGTGCCTTTAGTATTAGTTATCCTTGCCCAGTTCCCTCCTCTGCTCTACCTTCCCGCCCTCTTGCCACATACACCTCCCTCCCCATCTTTCTCTTTTACCTCTTCATATAGAGAAGGTCACTTGACAGTTATTAAGGGAATGACATATTACTTGAGAAGATAAAGGTTGAAGGCAGTGCATCTACAGCCTTTATGGAATCCTAGGCAAGATAGGAAGGGTAGACCTGTTAGAACTCTAGCAGCCAAGTGTGACAGTGACCTTCAGCTCTTCCTCAATCCCAGAGCCATCCCTTGAGTGTTACTCAATATGTAGCCAAAGATGGCCTTGCTGATCCTGCCGCCTTCCGCCCTTGAATGGTAGGAGTACAGGCTCCACCACCATGCCAGTTTTACATGGTGCTAGGACTCAGGATTGAACCCAGAGTTTTGTGCACACTAGGCAAGCCCTCTACCCACTGAGCTACATCTCCAGCTCCAGGACAGTTTCTAAGTTCTGAATCATATATGTTCCTAGCGTCTCAAACCACTTCCGTGTACACCCCATCTACCTTCAGCCTCAGAAACCTGGCTGTGCTCAAGCCACACAGGCCTGCCTCTCCCCTGGCACCTCCATGTGAGCCTTGTTGAACACAACCACCATCATCAGAGGCTTAAACCATTCCCTTAGATTGCTCCCTGCTGGACTAGAATTTTCTAGCAGATGCCCACCTACACTTGCATCAGGCATTGTACCCTGCTCATTTCCCTAAGAATGCCAGGAAGCTTTCTGAATAGCCCACCATGATGGAGGCACACTATTTGATTGGGAACTGGGAAGTCCACTGTTTTTACCCATTTGTTACTCACCAAAATGCGGGCCATATGCGGTCATTTGAAGAACAGAAAGTTAGTTACCTCTGGTGATTTGGAGGAAGAAAATGCTAGGCTTCTAGCCCAGGGCAGTGCATTGGAGAAGTGTGAGCTGCTGTTTCTCTAAGTCCTGGGGCACATTGGCTACGGGGCTGCTGCTTTCTTCATTGGGCTGCATTGGCATCATTAAGAACCCATTAGCTTAAAGAGTAACTAACTCATTCTTTGTGATTCTAATAAAGAAAATGGTAAGCAGGATGAGCCACTGGTTCAGGCTGGTCAGGGTCTGATCTGGGTTTTACTGCAGGTACATTTCCATAGACTAAAGGCTCCGCCTAGGGCTTTTTGGAAATAGATAACTCATTTACCAGGGTTTGCAGCTATTTAAGGGTCAGTTATTTACCCGGGACAATTAAAGTGTTTCCCTTTGTATCTTAATTTGTTTTCCATGCTTGGGTCAAGGTATAAAAAAGTACTTAATGAAAACACTGAGCCACCCACAGCAGAGGTTGTACAATGATGTTGGGTCTACTCCCTTTGTTTTATAAGAAGGTAATCATATTTGCAGAAAATGTTTTCTGGGTATCAGTGTGGCCAAGAAGTATGCAATAAATACTATCTTTTCATAGTATATATGTGGAAAATTTATTTTTAATATGCTTGCCTATGTCCTCTGTATGAAGAATTTATCTCTCTTGATAGTTCTGTCTTTGAAGCCTAGGAGTCTTGCTCAGACATTGGCTCCTTTCTCTAAAGGAGCTTTCCCTGGTCTCTTGAGCTCAATTCCAATAGTCCCTGGCTTTGTTATTTCAGGTAAAGCTTCCATTAACCTATAGATTTCTTTTTGGTTTACTCCAAGGAGCCCCCTAAATGTAAATGTGAAGACAAAAGAGAGTGAAAATTCAGAAAAGGTGAGGAGTTAGCTATGTCCTTGCTTACTTTCACAAACGTATCTATGATTTGGTTAGATGGTAGTGGAGAGCCAGTAACCTTCTTCCAGGGATAGCTAGCTCACTTTTTTGTAAGGCTGCACTTTACTGTGGAAGTAGACCTGAAGCCAAAAGTCAGACTTAGATCTCTTCTCCAGGAGAGGGGGCAGGTAGAGGGGGAACTTATGAATCCCAGGAGTATTTGAAGTGATGGGAAGTCAAGCAGCACCTTCAGCTATGAATGGGAGTGCCTGTCAAGAACATTTTGGAGACTTCTGTAATGGGGGAAGTTGGAACTGATGAATTTCAACTACCGTCTAATTCTGCATACCATGGTCCTCTGTGAAACAGGGTGTGTTCATCATGAGCCCCAGGAGCTCTGCTGTAATGAGGGCTTATCAATCTAGACTCAGGTTTACAGGTAATGGTGCTTCTTTTAATAACTCACTCACCATTGGAGAAGAACAATGATAAATGTTTTGATATTGATATATTTAGAAGGTAGAAAGCAACCCAAAAGAACAGATAGCATATGAAAGGTGTTGATTGGCATCTGTCCATGAGAGGACTGACTGAGCTATTGTATTTCGCACAAACAGTCTTCACATATAATGTTGCCCTTTCTAAGTAACCTGAAGTAGTCTCTCTGTGTAGAAAGTCATGGGTTTTAAAAGCTGTCTTCAGAGACCTACAAGTTACAAATGGTCACGGAGTATACAGGCCTTATCTCCTTTCTCCTTTTAATGGAAAGGACAGTACTTATTTTCCTGAAGATCTCAAGATTGCTCTTTAATTATTTGTTCAATCTAAAAGTCGGAATGTAGTCTTTTTGACAAGCAAAGGCTTCCTGAGAAGAATGACTGCACCTGCACCTGTCTTTTCTCTACACACACACACACACACACACACACAGAGAGAGAGAGAGAGAGAGAGAGAGAGAGAGACAGGCAGAGAGAGACCCAAAATATTGAATAGTAGTGTGTGAGGGTGTGGGTGTGTGTGTTAAAAAGTAATTGCCTTTGGTCCTCTACCCATGTTTGTGTAGTTATAAGGACAAGAAGAAGAAGTCTCTTTTGGTCATGTTATAGATTCTGTAATGTCAGAGGAACCCTGCCTCCTTGCCTGGCCGCCCATCTTTGTATGCCCTCCCCCTGAAGACAGACAACATGTCGAGGGTGACGTAATACCTCACCCGTTCTGTGATCATTACTTCCCTAAGATAAAAGGAAGATGATTTAAAGCTTAAAATTGGCTGCTTAGCAAAGTAGGAAAATGGAGGCTATAATCACAGTCCCCATAATGGATTTCAGTGTTTGAGAACTGGCCAGATCTGCTTTTCGTCTTCTGTAGTACATGCCAAATTGAAACTCTCCTTTCTTCCAGTGATTTCACCTCCTTCCTACTATACCTTTATGCCTCTGTCATGCTAATGTACTGGTTGGTTGGCCTGGAAATGCAGTTATTTATAGATCTGGGCTCATTCAAATAGCAGCTGCAAGAAACATCACAAAGGGATTATATCCAGGTAACCTGCCCTTGACCCTGCTCTGGTCGCCAAGGAGGTGTGGGACCTGAAATCCCAATAGATGACTTGTGGAGGGCACCAAAAGCTTGTCGTGTATTCTCTGCCACATTTCACTCAAATTACTTTTCTCTGACACTAAGTCCATCTGCATTCTAGTTTCCAAGATGCATTCTTCCTATGGTGTTCTTTAGCTTCCAAACCTCCAAGCATTGGGCTTGAACCCTGGCACTGAACTGGTCGGTGGCTGATGTTCCTTTTCTCTATGCTTTTTCTTTCCTTTCCTCTTCCTGTGCATACATGCATCTGAAAGTGGATAGATATATAATGCTTATGTGGAGAGAGGTGAGGGGGAGAGCCTGCCATATTCTGTGTTCTTGGTGGGTATTGATAAGTTCACTTATTCATCCTAAATTTAGTGTTGACTAATACTAACAGTGAAAAGGAGAGTTAGAGCCAGGTGGTGGTGGTACATACCTTTAGTCCCAGCACTCGGGAGGCAGATGCAAGCAAGACATCTGTGAGTTTGAGGCCAGCCTGGTCTATGAAGCCAGTCCAGGACAGCCAGGGCTATTACACAGAGAAACCCTGTCTTGGGGTGGGGGGATAAGAAAACAAAGGGGAATTTAAAAAGAAAAAAGAAAAGGAGAGTTAGTTATGTCCACACTTAGATCCCTTCTCTGGGTAAGGGCTCAGGTAGATGAGGAACTGATGAGTTTGTGAAGTGAGAAGTGCTGGTATGTGGAAGACACAGAATGGTAGCAGAGAGGAAAGGGTATGTAACCCCTTTGTCTTTGGGCCTTAAAGGGAAAACTGAAGGGAAAATGCACAGGGTAGATATGACATCTCTTCATAGGTGCACTGTGACGGGAATGTCTAACCAGACAATTTTGAAAAGTCTGCGGTGCTCTTATAACTATACATGTAAGAGGGAGGAAATTAAAGATGGTTGCTTGATTCTGTGAATTCGACAGAAGCTGTTATCCTATAAAATGTCCTCCCTGGATTCATCTCTGCACAGCAATGACCTCTGTTTTCTCCTGATTTCTAAGAAGGATCCTCTTAGCCTTGCTTAATAGAGCATTACTACCTGAGGCAGGGCAGGGGAGCCGGAGAGCTGGCTCTTGTTGCTGTTGTGCAAAGCCTTGGTTTAGTTCCCAGTACCTACATGGTGGCTCACAACCTACCACCCATAGCTCCGATTCCAGGGGCTCTAGCACTGCCTTTAGACTCTGCAGATACCAGGCACACACATGGTACATATGCATATATATGCAGGCAAACACTTATGCACATAAAATAAAGAAGTGTAAATTTTAAAGGATATTACTGCCTCACAAATCTCCCCATTAGTTTGTTCTGTGTAAAAGTCTCCATCAAAACCGTAGTTGTATTCCTTGCCACTAATTAGCAGATAGTGATCATTAATAAGCAGTCAGAATCCTATGTATTTACCAGACTTAAAAACTTTATACTTTTTTTTTCATCTAAGATCTTAGGTTATCTCTACTATCATTCGTCTTTTTATTACCACCTTTAAACTATTTCAAAGTGTTCCCAATACTCAAAAGAATTAAGAAGCAATATAGAGTTTGCTGATATTTCTGTGCTGTGTATTGTGTTTGCTAGCTTCAGGGTGGGCAAACATGATGAGTCTTCTTAATCATCCTGAGCTTAGAGTCAATTAGAGAGTGGTGCCAGAAGAGAGTGCCCTGGGGAGGGACATGGAAGGGCGTCCACGTCTCCTGTCTTCTCCCATTAGAATGCCCATGGCAATCTTCCTTCAGCTCCATTGTGATTTACATTGTATGCTTTTCTGTGAACCACTTGATATTCTGTGGCTTGATAGAGTAATTTATCTCTATAATCTATCCTCCTTACCATATTTTTGGTTGTTATTGTTTATTTTGGTTTTCAGTGCTTACAAGTATGAATGTGTTTAGGGTTTTGTGTATCTGTGTGTGTGCATCTGCGTGTGTGTGTGTGTGTGTGTGTGTGTGTGAGTGTGTGCGTATATGTATGTATGTATGTGTGTGTGTGCATGTATGTCTGTGCACCATGTGCCCATGGAGGCCACAAGAGGGCATCACTTTCCCTGGGACTGGAATTGCAGGTGGTTGTGAGACATCATGTGGATGCTAAGAGTCAAACTCAGGTCCTAGAAGAATAGCCAGTGCTCTTAACCACTGAGCCATCTCTACATCTCTCCACCCTTATCTCCCTTTTGAAAACATTTTGAAGGGTAGTTTCATTCTGACCCCCAAATTTGCAGATTCCTCTCATCTCTTCAAGCAGTAAAATACTCAGTAGTGAGGATAACTTGCTCTCCTTAGAAACCAATGGAGAGACATTCTGCAGTTCTTGTCTTTGTATTCTGTGTTGTGAAAAGAAAACAGAATTTTATAAAACAAAGGTGAAACACACAGCTTTCTGGTTGTTCTTTAATGGGAAGGTCGCTCTGGAGTTTCCTGAGGCAAAACGCCTCGCTTATTATCATAGTGATTTTTAAAGCGTGACATTAACATGTAAGTAGCATATGCCTGGTTGTATAATATCCCATCATTTTAATCTATGAAATATCTCAATAATCTATGAAATGGTCAGCAGGTGTTCTGCTGAACAACAATATTAGCTATATTTGAGTGATAGAAAAAGATGAATTTGGAATAAAAATACAGCTTTACCACATACATAAACTATAACTAATAAAGAATGTCTAACAAATGAAGCTTCAGCTATCACATGACTTTAAGTTTGCTTCACTCTTATTTCTTTTCAAGACGTTAATAAAACTGATCCTCTCATTGTAATAATTTTTCTATTAAAGTAGGTATGAGCCTAAGGAATTAGGTCAAACCAATTTAGTTTTTTAATCCAATATTTTCCAAACCTAGCTGATTTTTGCCCCCTTTAACAGGAAACTCCTTTTTTTTTTTTTTTGTGGACAGCCTCAGGTGAGTTTTCTTCTTTAAAATATTTTTCCTTCATACATATAGAATTAGAAAGGTCTAGAAGATGTCGTATTTTCCCAAGTGCAAGCAGCCCATGCCCCTCCTGAACTAGAGTACTTTTGTAGGCTGATGAGAATAAAAACAATTTTCGCTTGGTTGATATAACCCAGTGAAGTACTGAGGGAAAATATATCTTGTTAAGCATTTGGGAAACTAGGTGTAAGATTTCGGCCTTCAGTGTGTTTCAGTAAAGAACAGGTTCGAGGTCCACTAGGGCCAGGCAGAACTCTCTTGTTATCCTTGACATTCTGTATATCTGATTGCTTTGTAATAATTCCTCAGTAAGACCTGTAAGCAGAAACCACCAATTTTTTAATTTGTCAGGAAGCTCTTAAAAGCTTTTATATTTGCATAGAAAGAAAAAAGCTGAAGAGGAAAAAAATACATCTTTTATATGATGTTATTTTACAAAGGAATTGTGGGGAATGAAATAGCCTTCTACAATTTAGGTGTGGCACACAAAAGTAGGGCGACACTTACTTTTAGAAATATCAAGTGTTATTCACTGTTTTATAATTAATTACATAATTATACACCAGAACACAAAGATCCCAGGATACCTTAATAGAAACATTGTACTTCCAAATAAAATAACAATAATTATCACCTACTGTATTCAAAGTACTTTATTAGCTGTAAATGTTAACTCCACATATCTGTGTGTAAATAAACATCATTAAGAATATTAATCTTTCCTATAGTTTAGAAATAAGAAACCTAAGGCAGAGAAGTTGGTTTGAATGAACAGTTAACCATCCTGGTCTTGAATGGGTTGAAAAGAGACCAGCATTTCACAGAAACAATAGATGTTAACAAAGGACAAAAGTCACTCTTGTATTCATTCATAAATTACCAGGTAGTAATTAATAATTACAGTATTCCCTTTTGTTCAAGCCCATATGACCACATCAGTTTAAAATTTAAAAGCAATATCCTGACTGTTTTGAGACCACTGGAAATATCTGGCAGGAACGAACTTACTTCAGAGACACCATCCTAGGTAACTGATAGCTACATGAAGTTGTATGTAATTAAAACCATTGGGTTGGGACACTGGAGAGCTATAATAAATTGAAAGTCACAGAGTTCAAGATAGGGATAAATGAAAGTTTACAAACCACATCCTGCTAATAAAGCAATCTTTTGGAAATAGTAGCAGTTTTTTAAGGTGGCTATGAAAGATAGAGGCCACCCCAGGACCTTGGGTGCTCCTGGATAGAGCCCACCACAGTGAGCATTACCCCTGCAACAGACTGTGTGGAACCAAGACAAGCTAACGCCCTCCCTGTAACACTATAGAAAAAGTCAAGGTTAAGCATAACAGAGAGGCACACGCCATAAAGCCGACAAAGTAAGGAGATACTCTCTGATAGAGTGTTCCAGAACTGCAGACTCATTAGACAGGGCGGAAAAATGTGTGATTGATGTCCATTTGTGGAGGTCCGAGCAGGAGGAAGGGAGCCAACTACACTTCACTTAAGGAGCCAAATAAGACCAAGAGTGACGTCCACTCATTGCAGTGCTGCGCGCTCCTCTGACTCTGCCTTGGTGCCCTGAAATGGTTGGTGTGGAGAGAAAAGTTCCCTGAGGCTTCTTCACCATGGTGCCAGTGAGTGTCCAGGTACAGGGCACACACTCAGGCTTGCTACACATCTGTCGAGCTAGGGTCATATGGAAGGAATCTGTCCTGTGGCATTCCTTGCCTATGATAATTGGTGTATGATACACAAGCACATTCTAGATTCACCAGGAAGCAGTGTTCAACAGAAAGTTTTGATGTGTATGTTCTGAATACAGTTTGTGCCCCAAATTGGAGCCATCCATTGCTAGGTGATAGGTAGTTGGGAGAAAAATTCCCCAGCATCTCATTTGCCCCTCTTAGTGATGGCTAGAGATTTATTTGTCAAACTACCACAACCATGTGCTCATTGTGTACTCAGGGTGAGATGCTGAGACCTGAGCTTGCATTTGAATTGAACTTGCAAGAAGCTTTCTGGTGTCATCATTCTCATTGAGGAGTTGAATAACCCTTACTTGGCCTAAGATTCAAAGAACGTAACTTGAAACACTGAAGTTACACACAGTAGTCAAAAGCTAGAATATCTACTTCTAAAAGTATGAACAGAAATGTGACTCGGGGGGCCAAAAGTAAATTTATACCTAAACAAAAACAAACACTTCAGTCGTCATCTCAGAGATGGGTCAAGCAATCATTGGGCTGCTCATCCAGGTTTGCAACTGGCAAACATGCACTTAAACTATGAATGTATGTGTGGTTGGCCTTTGCATTTGTAAGGGTGGGAAAAGGTATAGAATTTTATAATTAATGTCACAGAGAGGCCTTTGTAACTTTACTGTATGTTGTATTGTTACTTATATTTATTATAAAAACACTGAGTGTAATAAAATACATATCTCCATATAAATATAGATATATACTCATACCACATGTATACATACACACTGTGGAAAGGAAATAAATCTAGTGTGCATGTGTGTGTGTGTGTGTGTGTGTGTGTGTGTGTGTGTGTGTGTGTGTGCCATGTAATTCTCAGGAAAATTTGGATCAAACAAATTTGGACCAGTTCAGTTCATCATTTTATCGAACTGAAAAATAGACATTTTGCCTCTGCTTCTGCAGCTCTGTAGATTTCTTCCCCGACAGGCCTGTCATTCTTTTCCTTTTACCTTTTCTAATGATTATTAACTCCTTTGCCAGCCTTACGGGGAGGGGGGGGGGAGGAGGTTCTTGCTATTTTATTTTCCCTCCCCACCTTTTTGTCCTCTTTGAATACATTTCACAGACGGCCATCTTCCAAAATAACAACATCAATTAATTTTTTTTTAACTTGAAAAGAAATCGAGTTCACCCTGGTCTGCCCTGGCTATTGGTGTACAATGTGTGGAAGAGGCTGTGCAGGCCCCGATAAGACTCATAGGCAAAGACCGAGCTCTAACACTCCCACGCTGCTGTCTCCTGAGGCAGCCCTGGGCCAAGTGAAGTGAGCTGAATCTCCCAAGCAAAGAGAAATGTGCCCACAACACTGTGGGACAGGAAGGAAGCACCTTTAGGTCTTTGCCTCACTACCGGAAGTAGATCCTTGTGGTTTAGCGTTTTGTGTTCTTTGCTAATGACCCTTCCTTACCACAGTACTTTCCTCTTTTGCAGAGTCCAATGATCTCCAAGGGGACCCTCCACTCGACTATCGAAGCACCCCAGCGCCCCAGGGTGCTTGGAATTCAATGGTAGATGCAGCTGGATTTGAGAACATCGCCCCGTGTCCTCAGGAGCTTCCTCCCATGATGGCTGCAGGTAAAGGTTGGTGGTCGGTGGAAGACACAAACAAGAGCTTTTGCGTTCCTACTGGAAAGGCTTGCTCAGTCATGGAAATCGGTGCTGAATCAGGACCAGAGCCTGGGGACAGGAGGAAACTATAAAATTCAAGAGAAGAAAAGAAAAAGTATACAATCAAATTGAACACAATTTTCTGGTTTTCTTTTTTCTGTTTAATTTCTGCTATTTGTTTTTTTTTTAATTTTATTTACTGATTCTTATTAGCCAGCTTTTATAAGGAATATTAAAAAAAAGAGGCCATAAATTTGAAAAGAACAAGGAGGGGCTTATGGAAGGGGTTGGAGGGAGGAAAGGGAAGGGGGAAATTATGTAATTATAACCTTAAAAAATAAAAGAAACATTAAAAACCAGAATATTCTTTTTAAAAAAAAAGGTCATTTTAGGTAGATACATGCATTTCCTTTGAGCAGTGGTTCTCAACCTTCCTAATGTTGTGGCCCTTTAATACAGTTCCTCAGGTTGTGGTGACCCCCAACCATAAAAGTATTTTTGTTGCTACTTTATAATTTTGCTACTGTTGCAAATCAGAATGTAAACATCTGTGTTCTCTGATGGTCTTAGGCAACCCCAATGAAAAGGCCATTCAACCCTCCAAGGAGGTCAAGGCCCACAGGACTAGAACCGCTGCCTTAGAGAGACTATGCTTCCTGGTGATCGCCTTCCATGTTTGACCAGGACCTGTTCTGCGCCTTGACAACTGTTTTCTTATTGGACAGTTAGAAGGGATGCTGGCCCAGCAGTGTCCTCAGAAACAGATACATTGTCTATTTCGTTCTGCTAGGCAGTTAACTGAGCACTGCTTTGTTCTAGCCTCTGTCTTTTAACAAGCTTTGCCTCACAGGAAGAAGGAAAATGAGTCTTCACTTTTTCCCAAAGGTGTCTCTTTAATGGCATGCTGCAAACCATACAGATTCCGTGTCATCAAGTTTCCTTCTAGAAAGTTCCTTGGAAGCACTTCTTTATGCTCCCATCTTTATGCTTCCACCCAGATGCTTTTACATCTGGAGAAATTATTGGTGTAGTGTAGATTACAGTGCTTCTTTTAATGCCTTAGCAATGTGCTAAATGAAGCCTCATGTCTTTAGAAACGTGATTTCCTTTAAAAGAGAGAACCTTGCCTGTCAACACTAAGCTGAGTGTGTTTCTCCCGCAGCAGCTGATGGCTTGGGGAGCGTAGCCCTAGACACCACCCAGCTGAACATGTCAGTCACCGATCCCACAGCCTGGGCCACAGCTATGAATAACTTGGGCATGGTTCCCGTGGGGTTGCCTGGACAGCAGCAGCTCATGTCTGGTAAGCTTTGTCCTGGTTTCGAAGATGCTTTGCAATGCCGCCAAATACTGTGGGTGACACGTGTTCCGTGGGAATCTCTCCACATGTCGATGTTGAACGTGGGCTTCACTTTTGACCTGGGCATGTCTGGCTGGTTGTGTTAGAGGTTGCTCTCCTCTGCACTTTGCTCTTTGCAAATGCAGAAACCTTCACTCCCACTGTTCCTGATACATACTGCATCTTTTCTCCACAGCCTGGCAGCTACAACTGCACTTTCAAACTCGTAGATAAGATGGCTGAGCCTTCGGCTTTCCAGTTTGTGAAACTTGCTCTTGTACAGTGCTCTGTTTGATCACCATTTCCTTTGCAATGGCTCTGTAGTCGCATGTTTGGTTGCTGATTTTGCTCTTGTTCCCGTGTTACAAACATGGAAGTAGAAGATGGGTGTTGAAGGTCACTCTTCCAGCACTGAGTGAGATGTGTAGAACTGACATGACAGCCCAGCCGACACTAAGTTCAGACTTTGCATTTTGCTGCCTGTCACACTTTAAAATAGTAATTCAGAGCAGTCAACAGATAGCATATTTAGAAATATCATGAAGTTAAACATCATTGAGAGTTTTAATACTTAATTCAACATGTGTTTATTGAGGGTTTTATGTGTGTTTTGTTAAACAGGCTTTGAAAATATACTTGTAAGTATTAGCAAAAAACATGTATCAATAAATTGAAACAGAAAAAAGTGATTGATGATAGGAACAAAAGTTGCGCAGGATCAAGGGTTCATTGGTGGGTGGTAGAGATGGAATATGGCAGTTGCTGTTCAGTCCCTGGGGCTCTGAAGGAAAGGATTATCAGATGGGAGATGACTATGTCTACAGAGAGAGTAGGTCTTGCATGTCTACCCACTCACTCAGCACATGCTCACAGAGGCTCTACAGGCTACAGAGCTCTCAACAATCAGCAAGTCGGCTGCTCACCATCTTGGGGTGTACACTGAGTGGATGACCTGGTGACTATACTGAGGATGTGTTTAAACAAACAACAGAATAATTGTCTTTGACCACCAAGTCTGGAGATAGTGGATGGTATGCGCTAAAAGGAATCAGTTGCTAAGTTCCATCTGTCCATCCTTCTTTCCTCCCTTCCTTTGTCCCTCCTTCCCTTTCTCTCTGCTTCCTTCATCCACACCTCCTTCTCTCCCTCCCCTTTTCTTTTGTCAACAATATTCATAAACACCAAAAATTAATTAGCTATATTAAATTTATGTATGCACATATATATGTATGTATGGTTTCTTTTTTACATTTTTAAAATTCATTTTCTGTGTATCAATGACTTGCCTGCAAGTAACTGCATGTGTGCCTCTGTGTACTACATGTGTGCCTGGTGTGATGGAGGCCAGAAAAAGGCATTGGATCCCCTGAAACTGGGGCCATGTGAACTCTGAGAATGGAGCCCAGGTCCTCTAGAAGAGCAGCAGCTAATGTTTCTAACCACCAAGCCACTTCTCCATCCCCATGGCTTCCCTTTAGCAAGAAAAAACAAAAAAAAAAAAACAAAAAAAGAGCATGAGAAGAGGGAGGAGATAAGAAAACTGTGAGACAAGAAAAAATAAATCGAAAGACAGACACTGGATTGTAGCCAATTGAGAAGAAACCTATAATTCCAACACTAGGGTGGCTGAAGCAGAACGATACGAGTTTTTGGCCATCTTGGCTACTTGGCTGGTGAAATCACAGCTCTAAAAATGCTGTAGAGTTAATACAATTGTCAGCTATTCTGTTGTCCGGGAGGTATACGCACAAAAAGGCATTGACTATGAATTGCCAATGAGCTTATCCAGGCCCTTTTCTCAGAAGCTCATCCAGCAGATACTTCCTTTTGATAGCATGAGGGTTAAGATTGGCGTCTCACTACTTACCAGCTGCCTAATTGAAATATTCATCCAGCAGAAATTACCTCACTGTAATCTCAGCTCCCATTTCTCTCAGAAAACGTGTGACTTCTAAGAGTAAGCCCAAACCTCAATAATTCATTATTTTTCCCACTCATGATTTTGAGTCTTCTGACATTTTAACCATGACCAATTTATGATTTTCCTAGCAACCTACCATGAAAAGAATTACAGCCCTGCTCGTTATAGAAGATTTACCATATCTGCCCCGAATTGCGTTCTCTATCTCCTGTATTAGCCAGACTGCCTAAACTGGTTTTGAGCCTTTCGGTGTGTCTCCTGGCTTTTCTTCCTCCCAGCCTGGCAAGGTGAACTGCACCTGGCCTCATGGTCAGCACTAGCTAGCTGCAGTTACCGACTGAGCATCAGGCCTGGTTCTGTTGAGATTGGCTGGGATTTGTGTATTTTCCTTCTGTCTTTTTTTCCTATGAAAATGTCACAGTCACTGTGAATATGGAATTTTCTCTCGTGTTTGTGTGTGTGTGTGTGTGTGTGTGTGTGTGTGTGTGTGTGTGTGTGTGTGTGAATGTATTGCTGTCAACTATTTTCCCTTCTGTGCTTTCGCATTAAGGTAAATAACCCTCCAAGTCAGTAGTGCCTTACATTGTGTGTATTTCATTCATTTCTACTTCTTTGTTATCACTGTGTTTCTTTAGAGAGCTTATTTTTCATTCTGAAAAGGCATCCTGAAGCTTTCCTGTCATGTGATCATATCTGTTGAGACCTATCATAACAATTAAATGCAGTAGCTTGGACAAAATGTGGATCTATATGTAATGAGTATTTACTAAACGTTGAGTTTTTGCCCCTTATTTTTTGTCTTTTAAAAAATGTTTGAGGGTCCCATACACATAATGATGTGCTTTAGTCATTTTCACCCCACAGTTTTCCTTTTGCTCGTTCCCCTCCCTGTTCCCCTGAAACCTTTTCTTCCCACAAAGGCCTCCCCCTGCATCCATGTCTTCCTGTGTGTGATCCACTGAGGTCAAGCAGAGTTTCTATCCTAAGTGTGGGGTAGGTTACTTACAGGAGCATGAGCAACCTCTAAGTGGCTACACCATCGAAGAAAATGACTTTCTCCCCCCAGCAACTATTCACTTCCACGAGGGATTACTCAGGAAGGAGTGGGGCCTCATGAACCACACCCCCACATGACAAATGTAGACAGACCCAGCCCTGTGTGTAGGTCGTATGAAGGCAACCACTGCTGCAGTGGGCTCATGAATACAAGGCTCAGGCTCTAACTTCCCGTCATCTTGTGTCATTTTCCCTGAGCTCCTAAGGGGGTGGTGTAGATGTCTCACTTAGGGCCGGCCACTTTACCGTCACTTATTCTTGGCATTTGAGACAGGTAGGAAATTTTTTATTAACTGTGTCACCACCTATAACAGTAAGTTCTTGTGATCAAGACTGAGAACAGCACTTCCTTAAGGATAAAATCTGATTGCCCACAGAATCAGCTAACCTGAACCTGTAGGCACTCACAGAGACTGAACTGACAATCAGGGAACCTGTATAGGTAAGAAGAGTCTGACCTAGGCCCTCTGCACATATGTTATGGTTGTGTAGCTTGGTGTTCTTGTGGACTCCTAACAGTGAGAGTGGGAGCTCTCTCTTACTCTTTTGCCTGCTTTTGGAACCCTTTTCCTCTGTCATCCAGCCTTAATATGAGGAGAGGTACCTAATCTTATTGCAACTTGATATGCCTTGTTTGATTGATATCCCTGAGAGGCTTGCCCTTTTCTGAAGAGAAATAGAGGAGGAGGGATCTAGAGTAAAGAGGAAACAGGGAGAGGGACTGGGAGGAGAGGAGGGAGGGGAAACTGCAGTTGGGATGTAATGTATGAGAGAAGAATAAATTTTTTTAAATGAGAAGAAGAAGAGGAGGAGGGGGAGGAGGAGGAGGAGGAAGAGGAAGAAGAGGAAGAAGAAGGAGGCAGTTTGAGAGACCTAGAGATTTGACTCAGCAGTTAAGATCACTGGCTGTTCTTAGCAAGGATGTGGGGTTTGGTTCCTACCATCCATATGGTGGCTCACAACCATCTGTAATTCCAGCTCTAAGGGATTTGGCTCCCTCTTCTGGTTTTGGTGGGCACCAGGCATGCATCCAATACACATGTAGGCAATCACATCTAGGCAAAACACTCACATATATAAAAAAATGCAAATAATAAAAAGTAAGCAGTTTTATATCATGAGCACCTAGCAAAACAGTAGTGCTGGCTTCCTCATTAGGGCCTGTGACCTCCCCAACCAGGTTTAGAGAACTGCACATCAGTTCACTCCTGTCAAGACACTTTTTTCTTTAGTTTTGTTTTGAAAAAAAAATGTAGTTTATATAAATATAAATATAAGTAGTGAGCATTTTAAAGCATGGTCAGGACTTTTCAATTGAAATTATTTTGCTTGGTTGGTTCTTATATGTAGAAATAGTAAGTCAAAGAAAAGAATATTTTAAAGTTTCTTATTATACACTAGGCAATTAATTTCCCTAGTACTTAATTAAATTTAATTTAGTAATTTTATTTGCAAATGTGACATGCTATTACTTCACTTTGCATTTTCTCAACATCTGAATTCTATAAGGAAATTCCCATAAAGGTCCATACACTGAAGGCTTGGTCTCCAGGATATGGTCTTATTGAGAGGTGGAAGAGCCTTTAGGAAGTAGGGCCTAGTGGGAGAAAATTAGGTCTTGGGATTACGACCTCAGACAGTGTGGTGGTTTCACCCCCCCTAGACACATGTGAATGCTTGGCTATAGGGAGTGTCAGTATTAGTAGGTGTGCCCTTGTTGAAGAAGTGTGTCACTGTGGAGGTGGGTTTTGAGGCTTCCTATGCTCAAGCCCCGCCCACGGTGGAATCAGAACCTCATTCTGCTTACCTGTGGAAGACAGTCTCCTCCTGGCTGCCTTCTGATCCAGATGTAGAAGTCTCCACTTCTCCAGAAGCATGTCTGTCTGCCTGCTGCCATGATGATAATGGACTAAGCCTGAAACTGTAAGCCACCCCCCATTAAATGTTTTCCTTTGTAAGAGTTGCCTTGGTCATGGTGTCTCTTCACAGCAATGGAAATCCTAAGACAGACAAGATATTAGAATCCAAGCCCTTCCAACTCTTCTCTCTTCACATCCTAGCTTTGTTCTAACTCTTGTTCATTCCATGATTTTCTGCTTTCCAAGGCAGAAATCTCAGAAACCATGAGCAAAAATAAACCTTATTTCCTTTTCAGTTGATTTTCCTCAGACATTTTATCACAGTAGCAGAAAGCTGACAAATTCACCTTATTCATGCCCTCTTTATCTTTTTTTATTTATGTTTTCCTTTTGTAAATATGTTATTCTCATTCTGAACTTATTTTACAAAATGTGGCCATGGGTCACTTTTAGTTGATTTATGTTTGCTTCCTTTTAAAATTCTGTCTTAACACTGACTTCATACTTCCTAATATACACATATAGCCTGTTTTTTCCTTCTTAATGCCAGTTCCTTTAAGAAATATTTCCTTTATGAATTCTTTATTCTACTTCTAAATGCAGAACAGTTTGCATACCTGGCAGTTGAGATATGTGTTTCCAGTTTTGTGCTCTCTCCTATCTTTTATCAGAAATCAGATTTCTATAAATGTCTCAGCTTTCAACATATCTATTGTACATTAGTGATCTATTTTCATCCTGACACCAAATTGGCCAATTTTCACAGTTCTATAATTTGTTTCTGGGAAGATCTGTTATCTCTTTACTGCTTCATGCGCGGCGCTCTGTGTTGTTTCTCTGCATAGCCACGGTACTTATACAAGGCCCAGCGTCCACCCTGGCCACCTCTCCAGTTCTTCAGTGTGGCTACTGAATGCCAGAGGCGGGCTCTAATGTTTCAGAAGGGACTTGAGGATTATTTACTGGAGCATCCCTTTCAAGAAATCCTCTCTGCAATATCTCTGACAGGATTATAGAGAGGCTCATTTTACAAGCACTTGGCTTTCTCCCAAAGTTTCTGATATTTCTAAATGACCAAGTACTCTTCCTGTGTTTGTTAAAATCAAACTGACACTAAATCCTGGTCTTCAGTGCTTCTTCGGTTTATTGAGAGATTAAAATTATCAGCAAAGCAAAGTGCACATTTTTCATATCCTTCGATTTTATCAAAGGGTTCCCAAGACCTCGTGTCACTTACTTCCCGTGTCACTTACTGCCTGCCCTCGTGTTGCTCTTCGGTGACGGCTGACTTGTGCTGACATAAATACACCTGTCCCATTTATCACCAGGGCTCCACTCTCACTTCCACGAATGCCTGTCTACCTTCCTCCGAACTTCTACCCGAGGTCATTGCAATGGACTTGTTTTCGCTTATCCAAAAAGTATAATATCATTACATTGTTCCGCATCCACCCTGTATCCTCTGCTACAAAGGGTTGCTGCTTTCCTACACACAGTTTCATGTTTGTTTCATCCCCATAAATGTTTTGGAGGTTTGTGATTCTTTTGTTTGTTTATTTGTTTTGCTATGAGTATTTTGCGCATTGTTGGAGAGCCATGTTTTCTAAATTTGTCTGTTAGAATATTCGTGTCCAACATTTATTTATTGTTAGGTAAGGTGAGTATTGCGTTAGTATATAGATGGCCTGCCAACTGTGACCAACTCAGAGTTAAACACAGGTAAATTGGATTTTTCCAAGCCCTTACTATGTTAATGTACAATGTGCAGTTTTTCACAGTGTGGGAGCTAGTAGGCAGGATTATTAAGTTTAATCTAACCTTTAGGGAATACCCACCAGTATTTCCTGACACCCCAGAGTGCAACCATCTGGACTAGGCATTTCCTGTCAGCCATGAAAAACCTTAGTGCCTCCATATTTCTTTGCCACATATGCTGTTACTCACATGACCTAGTCTATGATTGTGTTTGTAAGTGTTGTAACTGAATGGTGTCACTATCTAATCCCACCTTTCCTAACAACTGTTCGCTTCTCAGGACTTTCCTGAAACCTGTTCTCAGTTTTCTGTGATACACATTGTTCCTTTATAAGGAACCTCACCTCTGCTGTCACAAACCAGAATCTTGTTGTAAAATCCTGAGCTCTGACCATCTGTGCGGGCAGGCACTCTCTTCTCCATTGTCCACGTGTCCAAGTCTCTGTCTCTCTCCTCTCCCTTGATTTTTATAAAATTTATTCTTTGAAACTTTCATATATGTACAACATATATCTTGATCATATCTACCCCTCATTGTCCTCTTCCAATTCCTCACAAGACCTCTTATCGCATCTCCTCCCTCCCAACTTCATATCTTTTTAAAAATAATTTTAGTTAATGTTTTAATTGCTTAATAATTTCATACATGGATTTTTACAGTTTATTTATTACTTCAATTTACATCTCTATCACAGTCCCCTCCCTCTACCCCTCCTGGGTGAACCCTCTCACGTCCCACCCTCTCCCTCTTCTCCTACCTATCCTACTCCTCCAGTGTGGGGTGTCCTACATATCAGCCCCCCTCAGTTCAGCAGTCATATGAGGGTTAAGAGCTTCCTCTTGCACTGGGGGCCTACACGGCAGCTCCACTAGGGCAAAGTACCCCATTAACGAGTAACAAAGTCTATGTGCATATGATATGTTTTGATTAAACATTTTTATATGTTTACTCCCCATTCCCTCTCTTCTAATCCCTATCCCCATTATTCTCTTCCAATTTCAGGCATTCTTTTTTAAAAATCTACTATGTCCACTTATATGCATTGGTATAGCGCATTGGTATACTGAATCATCAGTAGCCTCTCAAGGGCCACATCATTGAATAAGATTCTCATTCATTCTCTCTCTCTCTCTCTCTCTCTCTCTCTCTCTCTCTCTCTGTCTCAGCAGTTACCAATTACCAGTGACTCTTCAGCTAGGGTTAGGATTCATGACTCCCTCCCTCCTCTGTGCTGGGATTTTTTCGTCCAGCTTGAGCTTGCATAGATCTTGTACCTGTTGTCACAATTGCTGTGACTTCACATGAGCAACTGTGTGTCATGTCTAGGAAACACTGTTTCCTATAGTCATCAACTGCCTCTGGCTTTTTCCATTTCTTCTTCCATAATGATCCCTGAGCTTTGGAAGGAGGGAGTGCAATATAGATGTGCCATTTAGAGCCAAGCACGCCAAAGTTGTTCATTCTTTACATTTTGATCAGTTGTGGGTCTCTGAATTAATCACCACCTACTGCATGAAGAAGCTTCTGTGATGTGGGTTGAGAGATGCTCTAATCCTTGGGTGTAGTGGTGAGTTATTGGAAGTCAATTTAACACTATTTGCATTTAGTAGAGTTATAGTACTAGTTGTTCACTAGTTCACAGGTTCTCGGCACCATTAATGGTGACAGACATGACTTTTATCCACTCTAATGGGATTAATCCAGTACAACTGACCATTAATCCAAGGGCTTAGTTACTCCCATAACATTTATGCCACTATTACACTAGTGAGCATATCTTACTAGTCCTGTAATTACTGTAGCTCTCACAGTTAGGTAAGAGTGGTGATTGTCGTTCCCCCCCCCCCCCTTGGTAGCATATATAGCACTTCAGAGCACTATGAAAGCTAGCTATTACAGACAAAGCTTCCAGGTCAGTATCAAGTTTCTCAGTGTTCTATGACTCAGGTATGTGATGTCTTCACCAATATAGTCTTCCTGTTGGATTCTGGAGGGTAACCAAAAGCAATGGCAATACCCTGTAATGGTTGGTGGGGGGGGGTCTCTGGATCCCAGTCAACAACAATTCCAAAAGAAGTTACCCATTCCTGGCATTGGACTTCCTATTTGATAGCCTATACTATCTGAAGGCATTGCCCCTGTTGTACGGTAATTCCCATTTAAACTCTCAGTATCAGGGGAGGCGGTGGTAATGAAGAGTCTGGGTGGAGATAGGAGGCCTTTCCCTGAATATGTTTAACAGGACTTGAGGTCTTCAGGCTGCAGGGTGAAGTCACAGCCCAGGTAGGAGTCCCTCCCAGGAAGTAATGCACAGGAAGTGATGCACAGGAAAGGTGGTCCTCCTGCATCAGGTGTGGAACTGTAATGGGGTTCTGTCCTA
The DNA here is from genome assembly GCA_907164525.1 of Lophiomys imhausi. NCBI lineage: Eukaryota > Metazoa > Chordata > Mammalia > Rodentia > Muridae > Lophiomys > Lophiomys imhausi. The sequence continues at coordinate 49,746 of CAJQZJ010032746.1, forward strand.
GTTTGTTTTCCAAAGCCTTGGCAATCAACTGGAAGGAGAGTTGGAGAGAAGAAGACTCTGTAAATATCTTCTGATCATAAAATTATACCTTCCTCTTTTCCGTTTGTGGCATCTCCTTTCTTAATGTCAACAGTCTTTCGTTAGCTGTTAATCGATTTAAATCGACATAAATCTTTCACACTAAGTCTCTTAGCATGCTCTCAGATACAATAGTACCTGAAGCTCCAGAGAGAGCCACATCCTCACTGGGGATTACCTTGAAAGCAGGAAAGACTTCTTTATACCTTGAGTAGCTATTAACACTCTCCATTGCCCTGAGTTCATTCCTTGCTGTCTTCTCTCTACATGTTTCTCCCCATCCTTGCCAGCTTCCACCACTCTGAAAGTTTCACTCTCTGACTCATGGGAGGACTAATGTGGGATACAGTTTCCTCACTGTATTCTTTATTATCCACTCCCCTTCCCTGCAGTTCTCATTCATTTTCATTCTTCTCTGCTTCCTCAGACTTTTTTTTTTAAATAGTTCCCTTCTTGGGTTGTTTAATCCTCCTAGGAACACCTTTTATCCTCTTTAATGTGCCCAGATATGAAGAGGCATTTGCTAAATCTTTTCATCTCCTCAAGCATCACCCTTTTAACTGGGATTTACTGAGCCAGATGTTGTGCTGAATGCTGGAATTACAAGACATAGACCTCACTGCCATGTAACAGAGTCTATAGAGAGACAGGAATAAGCAAGTAAGCAAATACAAATCAACAGGGTAAGTGGAGATGTTTCTAATAGGTAAGGATGCTATAGGGTGACACCACAGAGTGGCAAGCATGGCAGTGGTGAGGGGGACACTGTATTTCTGCAAAGGGCTTTTTAAGTGCTGCAGATCACCCATGGTAATATAGAAAGTTGGCAACAGGTCATTAGATACAAGGCTGTAACAGTTGCACAGATAAGAGACAACAATCAAATTATGCTAGTCATAATCCTGGCATTGAAGTTGTAGCCATATGGAGTTCCTCAAGAGATATGTATTGTGATTGTAGAAACATTAGGAATGGTCAACTGAGTCCATGTGGAATATAAGGGAAGGGGAAAATGACCATGAATCCTAGGAGGCTAGCTGGAAATTGATTAAATGGTGGGGAAGACAGAAAGAAGAGAAAGGGAAGAGTGGATGGTTGTTTTTCTTTGTGACATAAGAAGCGTGAGGAACCTTTTGGAAAGAAGAACGCTGTGAACAGTCTACTTTGTGGGTCCTCTGCTCAAGTAATATGGGAACATGGAGAAGCAGCTTTGGCAGACACCTGATGGCCTTTCATGCCATGGGGGAATTTATCTGTTATGAAATTAGGGAAGTGCTTTTGTCTGCTCATGCAGATGTCACTCTGACCTGTGATCCAAATCCCTCTCATATATTGCTTCTTCTGTGACCTGCTAGATTCTGTCCATTGCTGGGTTCCAAGGCTTGAAATGCGAGATGGGGTCTAATGCATTCTGGGAAACCTGCCACACACCCATCCTCAGCTCACAGATACTCGGGGTACTCTGTCGATAAACTAACCACACAGGCTTTCAGTTAATATGAAAACAGTGCTCATAGCAGGCCACTTCTCATCTCAGATCTCTTATACATTAATGGTGATGCTCTCTGACCCAGGCATTATTAAGGGCAGGCAGAAAGGCTGGTGCATAATGGTGAGGCTTTTTGTTTTCATTTTTCTTTTTTAATGTTTATTTATTACTTGAAGTACATCTCTATCACAGTCCCCTCTCTCCACCCCTCCCAGTCCTACCCTCCCACCCCTTACCCCTTTTCCCACATATCCTACTCCTCCAGACTGGGGTGTCCCTACATACTGGCCCCTGCAGGTCAGCAGTCAGATGAGGGCTAAGAGCTTCCTCTAGCACTGGGGACCTATATGGCAACTCCACTAGGACAAAGTTTCCCACTAACAGGTAATAAAGTCTATGTTCCTGTTCCTTTTGGTGTGTTGGTTGTAGGATAGTTATCCTGTTCTACATGACTAAAATCCAATGATAAGTGAGTAGATGCCATTCACTTCTTTCTGAGTGTGGGTTAGCTCACTCAGGATGAACTTTTCTAGTTCCATCCATTTGGCTGCAAATTGCATGATTTCATTGTTCCTGATAGCTGAATAATATTCCATTGTGTAAATGTACCACAGATTTTTTTATCCATTCTTCAGTTCAGGGACATCTGGGTTGTTTCCAGGTTCTAGCTATTACAAATAAGGCTGCTATGAACATAGATGAGGAGATGTCCTTGTGGTTTGGTGAGGAATAGTTTGGATGTATACCCAGAAGTGGTATGTCTGGGTCTTGAGGTAGAACTTTTCCAAATTTTCTAAGATATCACCAGACTGATTTCTATAATGGTTGTACAAGTTTGCACTCCCACCTGCAATGGAGGCGTGTTCCCCTTTCTCCACATCCTTGCCAGCATGTGCTGTCATTTGAGCTTTTGATCTTAGCCATTCTGACAGTTGTGAGATGGAATCTCAGAGTCTTGAGTTGCATTTCTCTTATGATTAAGGATGTTGAGCATTTCTTCAAGTGTCTCTCAGCCATTAGAGATTCTTCCATTGTAAATTGTCCATTTAGCTCTGTTCCCCATTTTTTTATTGGATTATTTGGTTTTTTGGTGTGTAATTTCTTGAGTTCTTTATAAATTATGGACATTAATCCTCTGTCAGATGTGGAGTTGGTAAATATCTTTTCCCAGTCTGTAGGTTGCCATTTTGTTCCAATGTGAGTTTCCTTTGCCTTACAGAAGCTTTTCAGTTTCATGAGGTCCCATTTATTGGTTATTTTTTGATTATTGGTCTTAGAGCCTGAGCTATTGGTGTTCTGCTCAGGAAGTTGTCACCTGTCCCAATGATTTCGAGAATTTTCGCCACTTTCTCTTCTATTAGATTTGGTGTGTTGGGCTTGATGTTCAGATCTTTGATCCACTTAGACTTACGTTTTATGCAAGGTGATAACTATGAGTCTATTTGCATTCGTTTACATGTTGACATCCAGTTAGACCAACACCATTTGTTGAAGAAGCTGTCCTTTTTCCATTGTACAATTTTGGCTTCTTTGTCAAAAATTGTTACCATAGGTTTGTGGATTTATTTCTGGGTCTCTGATGCAATTCCATTTGATCAACTGGTCTGTTTCTATACCAGTACCATGCTGTTTTTATTACTGTTGCTCTATAGTATAGCTTGAAAATCTGGAATGGTGATACCTCCAGATGTTTTTCTATTGTACAGGATTGATTTTTCTTTTTCTGGGTTTTTTGTTATTCCATATGAAGTTCAGAATTGTTCTTTCAAGGTCTGTAAAGAATTGCATTGGTATTTTGATAGGAATTGCATTGAATCTGTATATTGCTTTTGGCAGGATGGGCATTTTTATTATGTTGATCCTACCTATCCATGAGCATGGGAGATCTTTCATCTTCTGATGTCCTCTTCAATTTCTTTCTTCAAGGGCTTGAAGTTCTTGTCATACAGGACTTTCACTTGCTTGGTTAGAGTTACCCCCCCCCCTCAGGTCATTTATATTGTTTGTGGCTATTGTGAATGGTGTTGTTTCCCTAATTTCTTTCTCAGGCCATTTATCTTTTGTATAAAGAAGGGTTTCTGATTTTTTTTAATTAATTTTGTATCCACTCACTTTGATGAAGGTGTTTCAGTTGTAGAGTTCTCTGGTAGAATTTTTGGGGTCACTAACATATACTATCATATCATCTTCAAATAGAGATAATTTGACTTCTTCCTTTCTTGTTTGTATCCCCTTGATCTCCTTTAGTTGTCTTATTGCTCTAGCTAGAACTTCAAATACTATGTTGAAGAGATATGGGGAGAGTGGATATCCTTGCCTTGTCCATGATTTTACGGGAAATCCTTTAAGTTTCTCTCCATTTAATTTGATGTTAGCTACTGACTTGCTGTATATAGCCTTTATTATTTTTAGATATGGTCCTTGTATGCTAGCTCTCTCTGGGACTTTTAGCATGAATGAGTATTGGATTTTATCAAATGCTTTTTCAGTATCTAGCAAGATGATCATGTGTTTTTTTTTCTTTCAGCTTGTTTATATGATATATTATGTTGGTGGATATTTGTATGTTGAGCCCCCCCCCCCGCATTCCTGGGATGAAGCCTACTTGATCATGGTATATGATACTGTTGATGTGTTCTTGAATTCGGTTTGCCAGTAATTTATTAAGTATTATTGTGTCTATGTTCATGAGGGAGATTGGTCTGAAGTTCTCTTTCTTTGTTGGGTTTTTGTGTGGTTTAGGAATCAGGGTGACTGTGGCCTCATAGAATGAGTTTGGCAGTGTTCTTTCTGATTCTATTTTGTGGAAGAGTTTGAAGAGTATTGGTATTAGCTCTTCTTTGAAGGTCTGGTAGAATTCTGTGCTGAAACCATCTGGCCCTGGGCTTTTTGTTGTTGTTGTTGTTGTTGTTGGGAGACTTTCAGTGACTGTTTCTATTTCCTTAGGGGCTATAGGACTGTTTAATTTCTTAACCTAATCTTGATTTAACTTTTGTAGGTGGAATATATCAAGAAAATTGTCCATTTCACTTAGGTTTTCAAATTGTGGAGTCCAGGTTTTTAAAGTAAGACCTAAAGATTCTCTGGATTTCCTCAATGTCTGTTGTTATTTCTCCCTTTTTGTTTCTGATTTTGTTGATTTGGGTATTTTCCTTCTGCTTTTTAGTTAGTTTGGCTAAGGGTTTGTCTATTTTGTTGATTTTTCTCAAACAACTAACTCTTGGTTTCGTTGATTCTTTGTATTGTTCTTTTTGTTTCTAAGTTGTTAATTTCAACTTTTGTTTCTAAGTTGATGATTCCCTGCCTTCTGCTCCTCTTGGGAGTGTTTGCTTCTTTTTTTTTTTTTCCCCCTAGCTCTTCTAGTTCTGCTATTAAGTTGCTGGCATGAACTGTAACTATTCTTTTCAAATGCACTTAGTGCTATGAACTTTCCCTGTAGCACTACTTTCATTGTGTCCCGTTGGTTTGGGTATGTTTTGCCTTCGTTTTCATTGGATTTTAGGAAGTCTTTGTTTTCCTTCTTCATTTGTCCTCTTACCCAGTGGTCATTGAGTAGAGAGTTGTTCAGTTTCAATGAATGTGCAAGCTTTTTGTTATTTCTGTTGTTGAAGTTCAGCTTCAATCCATGGTGGTCTGATAAGATACAAGGGGTTATTTCAATTTTCTTATATCTGTTGAGGCTTGCTTTGTGTCCAACTATATGGTCAATTTTGGAGAAGGTTCCATGAGGTGATAAAAAGAAAGTATATTCTTTTGTGTTTGGGTGAAATGTTGTGTAGATATCTGTTAGGTCCATTTGGTTCATGAACTCTGTTAGTCTCATTATTTCTCTGTTTGTTTTCTGTCTCGATGACCTAGTGAGAGGGGTGTTGAAGCCTCCCACTATTAATGTGTGGGGATTGATGTATGGTTTAGAATTAGAAGAGTTTCTCTTACAAATCTGGGTGCCTTTGTATTTGGGGGCATAAATATACAGTATTGAGATGTCATCTTGATGAATTTTTCCTTTAATGAGTATTTCGTGCCTTTCCCTATCTTTTTTTATTAATTTCAGATGAAAGTCTTTTCATTTGATATAGGATGGCCACTCTGTTTGCTTCCTGGGACTGTTTGCTTGGAAAACCTTTTCCCAGCCCTTTGCTCTGCAGTAGAGTCTATCTTTGTTAGTGAGATGCATTTCTTGTATGCAACAAAATGATGGGTCTTGTTTATGGATCCTTTCTGTAAGCCTGTGTCTTTTTATTGAGGAGTTGAATCCATTGATGTTGAGGGATATTAATGACCATAGGTTATTTCCTGTGATTTTGATGCATGTAGTGGTTGTATGTTTCTTTTGGTGTAGTTGCAGTAGAGTTTTCTGCTTCCTCTCTTTTCTTGGGTGTAGTTATCTTCTCTGGGTTAGAATTTTTCTTCTAGGGTCTTCTGTAGAGCTGAATTTGTGGATAGATACTGTTTAAATTTGGTTTTGTCATAGAATATCTTGTTTTCTCTGTGTTGATAGAATGTTTTACTGGGTAATATATTCTGGGCTGGCACCTATGGTCTCTTAGGGCTTGTAGAATGTCTGCCCAGGCCCTTCTGGCTTTTAAAGTTTCTAAGGAGAAGTCATGTGTAATTCTGATGGGTCTGCCATTATACACTACTTGACCTTTTTCCCTTACAGTTTTTAATATTCTTTCTTTGTTCTGTACATTTGGAGTTTCAATTATTATATGGCAAGAGGAGTTTTATTTTATTTTTTTCTGATCTAATCTATTTTGTGTTCTGTAAGCCTCTTGGAATTTTATTGTCATCTCTTTCTTTAAGTTGTAAAGTTTTCTTCTATGATTTTGTTGAAGATGTTTTCTGGCCCTTGAGTCAGGAGTCTTCTCTTTCATCTATACCTATAATTCTTAGGGTCTGCCTTTTCATTGAGTCCTTGATTTCTTGGATGTTGTAGGTGAAAAATTTTTTTAGATTTCTCATTTTCTTTGGTTGGTGTACTGATTTCTTCAATTGAGTCTTCCACACCTGAGATTCTGTCTTCTATCTCTTGTATCCTATTTGTGACATTCATGTCTGTAGTTCCTGTTCTCTTTCCTTGGTCTTCCACCTCCAGGATTGTCTCTGCTTATATGTTCTTTATTGCTTCCATTTCCAGTTTCAAGTCTTGAACTGTTTTATACATTTCCTGTTCCAATTTGGGTGTCTTTGCTTGCAAATCTTTCAACCCTTTCATAGCCTTGTCTCTTTCCCACTCGTGTTTGACTGAGTTAGCTTGGATGTCTCTAGTGGAATTCTCCATTGCTTTCATTTGTAAAATTGTGGTTTTTAAAAATTCTTTCAGGGATTTATTTTCTTTTTGTAAGGCCTCTATCATTTTCCTAAGTGTAGATTTGTCATTATTTCATGTGTTTCAGCTGTGGTGGGATGGTCAAGGTTTGCTCTACTAGCATAGCTGAATTTTGTTGTAGTCATATTTCCCTGACTTTTGTCATTTCTGTTCTTTTGCTGGCCTTTAGCCATCTGGTTGTTCTTAGCTGTTTGTTCTTAGCTGGTGCCTTCTGGACTTGGTGCCAAGGAGGGAGCTTTGGTGTAGAGGCTGTATAATCTTGGTGGGCTTTAGCTCTCCACAAGCTAAATGGGGCCCTGTATTGGGGGCTGATTCTCAGTGTGCCTCCCAGAGCTCAAGCCTTCCTGTTGTGTCCCAATTGGGAACTCAGGTCAGAGGTTGGGGTAGGATGTGTTATTCTTGCCTGCAGGTTCCTGAGATCCATCTGGTCTTCTTAGTGATGCCAGCCAGACTGTAGGCTAGAGCTGCAGTTCACCTGCAGCTTATGCATCAGGACTGTGATCATGGTCCTCCCAAGCTGCTGGGGGTGGCTCTCTTGTTCAAGGAGTGCCTTATAGCCAGAAGCACTGTGATCTGGTGCAGCCATATCACCCAGGCAGTAAGCAATGGTCTGGGGTTGTTGCACTGCTCCAGGGTCACAGTTCTCTGTTTTGTAGCCTTGGTGTTCAGCTGAGTGGCAAAGCAGGTGCCAGCAGGGAGTTCTGATGTGGAATTCACACCCTGTCTACAGTGCTTAGATTTCAGAAAGCTCAGCTGCCTTTCCAGGACAGAATTACTGTGCTCCAGTGCAGCCTGCCTGAGTCAGTGTAGCTTCTGGCAGTTTCTATATAGCTAGGATGTCAAAACTGTGGTTGTTTTCCTCCCAAGCTACTCTTAGGGGGGGTGTCAGGATCAACCTGGGCCTCTCTGTCAGAAGCTCTGTGGTCCAGTGCAGCCCACTTGCTTGGGCAGCATGCAATGGTCCAGAACTTCCTTACTGCTCCAGACCAAGATCTAGATGCTGTGGACTGAAATAGTAGACTGGGCACCCTGCCAAAGTGGGCGCAGCCAGGGAGTTCTAGTATGGAGTTCACAAGTCATCTACAGCACTTAGACTCAGGGAGAATCTCAGCTTCCTTTTCCCTGCCAGGAGTGCTGTGTTCCAGAGCACCCTTCTGGGTAGCGGGGCTTCTAACAGTTTCCCTGTAGCTAGAGTGTCAGGACTGTGGTTATGGTCCTCCCAAGCTACTCTTGGCGGGTGGGTGAGAGGGGTCTCACAATCAACCTGTGCCTCTCTGTCAGAAGCTCTATGGTCGGGTGCAGCCTGCTTGCTCGGGCAGCATGCAATGGTCCAGAACTGCTTCACTGGTCCGGCTGGGGGTCTCGATACGTTGGACTGAGGCTGTAGACTGAGCGCCCTGCCAGAGTGAACACAGGCAGGGAGTTCCAATATGGAGTTCACAAGGTGTCTACAGCTCTTGGACTCAGGGGAGTCTCAGCCGCCTTTTCCCAGTCTGAAGTGCTGTGTTCCAGAGCAGTTTGCCTGGATAGGCAGGGCTTCTAAGTTTCCCTGTAGCTAGGGTGTCAGGACTGTGGTTATGGTCCTCCTAAGCTACTCTCAGATGAGTCTCAGAGTTAACCTGTGCCTCTCAGACTGAAGCTCTGTGAACCGGTGCAACCCAGTTTCTCCAGCTGCCCACAGTGGCTCAGAACTGCTTTACTGCTCTGGGCTGAGATGTAGATGCTGTATCCTGAGCTCCAAGCTGAGGGGCCAGGCAAGGAAGGGGCAGGGAGTTCCAATGTGTATTCTATATCTTGTCCACAGCACACTTGGGCTTAGGGAAGCTGAGTGCCTGCTAGCTCAATCCCCCAGTTACCGGTCAGCCAGATGCCACCATGTTGCAAATCCCAGAGAGGAACGCCCTCAGTCTTACCATAGTGGCTCTGCTGGTCTTCTTTGGGTGTCAGAATGCCTGTACAGAAGCTGAGGACTCAGGAAATTGAGGAGGGCCTCTGTTTGGAGGTCGAAACGGCCAGCTGGTGTCCTGAAAAGATCAGGTCTACTAGCTCCTCCACTGTGGGAAGTGTACTGTCTCCCGGCAGGAAGCACTCCATCCCAGTATCTGGCATCTCTGTTTTTCCAGGGTCTATATGTCCACTACAGAGTTCATATTTGTCCCTGTCTTTGCCAGGCAAGCCCAGATAGGCTTGAGCCTTACAAACTGCCATTCAGTAGGAGTATATCTCTGTCATGGTCCAGTTGGTCTTCCTGATGATCAGAAACGTCTGAGCTTATTCCTGCCATCTTGCCGACCCCTTGTTTTCATTTTCTACCTAAGTGAAAGATTTCTCATTATCCAAGTTCAGAAACCAAATAGGTCCTTGATTACAGTTCATGGTTTGTGTACCATATTTCATGCATTCATGCCAGTTTTGTTCCAGTTTGCAGTTACCTACCCATTTCTCTCCAGAACACCAGGACAGTGTGTTGGTCTATGTCATTCATACACCATGATATTAGCAGAGGTTCAAAATGCACACCGTATTCTACAGAGAACCAGAAAAACAGGAATTTACGTGGCATGCTTATGGAGTATGAAGTAGATGCTGCAGTGGTTTGAATGAGAATTGTGCTCCACAGCATGTATTTGAATACTAGGTTCCCAGGTGGTGGCCTATTTAGGGAGGCTGTGAATGATGCAGCTTCATTAAAGGAAAGCATATCATTGGGGGTTGGTTTTGAGGGTTTGTAGCCTCAACCCACTTCCTGTGTGGATGGAAATGTAACAGCCAGCTTCCTGCTTCTATAATTATGCTGTATCTTCCCCACCATTATGGATTCTAGCCCTCTGGAACCATAAGACAAAACTAAAAACAAAAACAAACAAACAAACAAAAATAGCTGCTTTAATCTGAGCACTCAAGAGCTAGAGTCAAGCTAATTCCCTGTGAGTTTGAGGACAGCCTTATCTACAGAATGAACTCTAGGCCACCCAGTGCTGCGTAATGAGATCCTATCTCAAAAAAGAAAACAAAAATAAAAATCAAAACAAAGAGAAATAAAGACAAGAAGAACCTCTTCCTTAAGTTACTTTTGATAATCATATTTTGTCACAACAACAGAAAAGTAAGTAACTAATACAGATGCTATATAAGTAATTGTGCACATGATTAATTGCCAATCATGGATCCTTATGAAGATGAGGAGCATGCTTTTACCTTGAGGTTTTTGGGGAGAGGTTAAGACAGGCTTCTCTACAGAAGTAATCATTTGCTTAAGCCCTCACAAAATCATATTTTTTCCCTCACAGAGGATATTCTAATTCACCGGGAAACAGAAAGAAAATCTATAATGAAATACACATACCAAGATTGATTTGAGTATTCCTAACCTGTTATGAGTGTGGTGTGTGTGTGTGTGTGTGTGTGTGTGTGTGTGTGTACATGAATGCACACTAATGTATATTGAATCTTTGTTTTAATGTCAAAGTCTTTCATTTGTTAATAAGCAGCAATTGTACTTGAGTTCTATATCTTTTTTATTATTTTACTCCCTTTAATTATTCTGTAGCTTTATTTATGTGTTCATACTATGATCATAAGTTGTGGAAATATCACATTATACATTTCTATGACTATCATTTATCGAATAGATTGTGCTGATTTCTGTGGGCAAGAATTTAATTCATACTTAATTCATCTTTGTATGTTTTCTATTACCAAGCATACTTGGGCCCAGTAGCCATATAACTGAAGAGATTTACCCTTTTATTCAGTTACATGAATAATTATACAACACTTGAAAAAGAAAGTTTTATCCTTGCCCCTTAGACATAAGTATGATCTTTGCACCTTTAATCATGGCGAGATATCAAAGGTGCTGACCCTCACTCCCATGACTGTCATTTCTGATGCATTTGTCCCATAGTTGAGCATGATCTTTCTAGATCGTGCCTGTTCTAGGAGTCCATCTTTCCTGTCATCGCCATCATATTTACCCTTCTTCTGCCTTTGTGTGGATCGGAGTTTGTTTATGCAGGGTTGCTTTGTTGTACTTGTCTACTGATTCTGTGATCTGTGACATCTCTGAGTCTCCTTCTCCCGACTGATTTTTCTCCTGGTGATGTGGTCCTCTTGTTTCTTTGCAGGCCTAAGTAAGTTTTTGTGTCTGCCAAACATTTTGATTTGTACATTACTGTGGGCTAGATTTTGAGATTTGATCAGGGACCAGGTCAAGTTTCTTGGAAACAGTTTTTATTCTTCCAAGGCTACCATTAGGTTTGGGTAAGTATGTCCAGAGAAGCCTCTAGACTGCACAGAATTTAGACGAATTCAAGGTGAAATACTTCAGGGAACTCTCCTCCATGTGTTGTGAGGTTTCCCCCATCTGGCTTCTGGGAACTTGACCCATTTCCAACTCACGTGGAACCTCAGACCTGGTTCTTTCCCCTGGCTTTTGCCCTAGCACTGGTATTTTCTGCATAAGCATTGTGATAACACTAAGCTGAGGACTCTGAAACAAAACTTTCTGACAGTAGACCTCACAGTCTGAGAATTCTCCTTCATTGTGCTCTACCCACAACTGCACTTGGCTAGAATGCAAACTCTGGATTTCTGTTCCTTGCATTAAATCCTGGACATGTTCCAGACAGAGGGCTGAGGCCATTATAGGCTCTGTTTTAAGTGTTTCTTGATGTTCATCATCTTGCATGTCCTGTTGTCCCATCTCTAAAAGCTATCACTTCATATATGCTCTTCTTTTTTTATTGAGGTAGCAGATAAATTCCATCCCTGTTATTTCCTCATGGCTGGAAAAAGAAGTGTTTAAAGTCTTTCCAAATATTTTCATGCACTCCTTGGAGACATGAGCAGTATAAATCTGAGGGTGTGATATGAATGACTTAAAGAATGCTAAAAAGGACAGTAACAAAACCTGCCAGTTACATGAAAGTAGAAGGGGAAACACTTGAGAAGAGGATGAATGGGTGGGAGAGGGGTAATAAGAGAAGGTTAATATGGGAGTATGATACAATTGCATGATGTATTTGTATAAAAACACTCAAATGTGTTATTTTGCATAGTTTACATATGCTAATGAAAACCCAAAATATGACATAAAATAAATTTTCATATTCTTTGAATGTACTGATGGTTAAAAACTTAATATATGATAAAGTCTCTAAATATATTTCTTTGTTTATTATTCTGCTGAGTAATATTAGTAACCTTATAACATAGATAGGGAACTAAAGCCTAGGTAATGCTAATCAACTTACTCACAGTAGCAGAGGTAGAAGAAGGCAATTTTAGGATTGATACCAGCCCTGCTTCCTAATCCTTCTCACAAGATCAAGATTTGTAGGGAAATGATCAAAGAAAAGCTCTCTTATATTTTTGCCTATGCTGATCCTATCTTCACACTTTTCATAGAAATCTTTAGGTCCAAACACTGTTGGTAAGGATGGAGAGGCAACATGAAGATTTATTATTATTATTATTATTATTATTATTATTATATTGAAATTTAAGACATTTCAATTATCTAATTTATATTCATGTCACTTTTTCCTGTGCTTGAAATCTAAAGAATCCTAGGAAGCCTTTTAGGATCTGAGTTCTAGGGATCTAGGATTTGTTCTAGTACTTTACAGGGAATAACTAAGTGATATAAAATAGACTGCTATGAATGAGATCATCGTGGCCAATCTTCAGGTTCATAACAGCCCCAAAATTTGTAAGTATAGGGATAATGTACATGAACATTATGAAAATTAGAAAGTTCTGTCAAAGGAAAAAATATACTTTGACTATTTTAAGATTAACACAGATGCGATGGAGTTAAGTCAAGTCAGTGTAACCATTTACTGCATGGAAGATGTAGGAGGCAGACAGACGGGTGTGTTGTTCTGGTAACACTGGTACCAGGAGCTCTTGCTGATGGAGGTCATCCAGGGAAAAGTGAGGGGCAGGTACATCTGCTGATTGCAAGTGTGCATCTGGGGACTGGAAGTGTGAGAAGGGGAGAATGCCTTGAAGGTCCTCACCAGGGTGAGCCAGGGAGGGGTAGCTGAGAACAACTGCAAGATCGCTGGCTGGAATTTGAGAGCCCTGTGTAGTTTTCCCTGAAGAGTGGCTTTTCCCAGGGGGCGGGTACAGAGAACATGGGTTTTACATGGGGCTAGATTGAACAGCTAAGTTAAATCAAAGGATAGGGACACAAGGGTAGGACCCCACATTCCTACAAGAGTGTAGAGGTGACCATGATGAAGGGGAGGGTTGACTGGGGGGAAAAAGTGGAGAACTGAAGGGACTAACAACAGCAAAGAAAAAGAAGAGATGAAGGTGTGAAAAGAGGAGGGTATTAGCCTACAACCTCAATAGATTGGGACTTTGCCTGTAATAATTTTGCCATAGATAGTGAGGAAACTTCTGGAAGGTGCAGATAGTAGCTTTTGAAACCATGGTCTCAGGCTTGAATCCATGTTCTTTCCCTCAGCTGTATAACATTAAGCAAAGTATTTAGCCTGTCTGGATTGTGTATCTGTATAGAAGGAATTTTTTGTCCTCTTATTGAAAATAGACTTTTTTTTCCTCACATAATATGTCCTGATTATGGTGTCCCCTCCCTCTGCTCCTCCAAGTCCTTTCCCAACTCCACACCAATCCAGAACCACTGTTTCTGTCTAAACAGATAGGCTTCTAAGGGATAATAAAATAAAATATAATAGGATAAAATGAAAAATAACAAATTGGAATTGAACAAAACAAGCCAAAGAAGAAGACCCCAAGAGAAGGCACAAAAACCATATACCTACTTGCTTGCACACTCAGGAATCCTCTAAAAGCACTAAGCTGGAAGCCATAATACATATGCAGAGGACTTGGTGCAGACCTGCATAAGCCCCGTGCATGCTGCTTCAGTGTCTGTGAGTTCATATGTGTGTTGATCATGTTTACTTATAGGGCCTTGTTTTCTTGGTATCCTCCATCTCCTTTGGTTCTTACACTCTTTCTTCCTCCTCTTCTGTAGAGTTTCCTGAGGGGAGGGATTTGATGGAGACATCCAGTTTTGGGCTGAAGGTTCTAAGGTTTCTCTTTCTTTGATTGATGTCCAGCTGTGGATCTCTGTATTTGTTGCCATCTGCTACAGGAGGAAGCTTCTCTAATGATGGCTGAGCAGGACACAATCTATGAACTTAGCAGAGTGTCATTAGGAGTCATTTTATTGCTACTTTTTTTTTTTTTTTTTTAGAACAGTAGTATTTGGTTTTACCCTAGGCCCTGGGCTATCTAGTTTCAGGTTCTTAGTCACCTAAGCAGTGTTGGGTATGGGTTCCATCTCATGGAGTGGGCCTTAAGTCAAATAAGATATTGGTTGGTTACTCCCACAAGCTTTGTGCCACCATTGCACTAGCATATCTTGAAAGCAAGACACCATTGTCAATCCAAGGATTTGTGGCTGGATTGGTGTTTATGTTTTGCATAGAAGGATATGTTAAGGTCAATGTCATAGCATTGTTGCCTTGTCCAGGACTGGTAATATCGGGTATTGGTCATATGTGAGAGTCACATATGGCTTTGCTTTTTTTTTTTACTCTCAGTAGAGAACATTAGAAGAAGGAAAGGAAAGGAGAAATCATGATCTGGGTGATTTCCTATGAAATGGATAAAAAGAAAATTCGGCCTCTGTGAAGAATCCTCCCCTTGTCCTGATTTCTCCCATTCTAGGAACAGTGACCCTATTGTCTTCAGTGCACACTTACAATTTGAAATCTCTCTCAGAAGTTACCTGTATTGATACTACCTGTCCTTCCTGGACCTCCTTTAAATCTCATGGAACATTAAGTCCTTCAAGCACCCTTAGGGCCTGGGCTTAGCTGAGGAAGCTTGCTGGGTGTGCAACATCTGTTGTTTTAATTGCAACACAGTTCTACAGTCGTAACTGATTTTTGTAAAAGTGGCTGAGCTGAAAAGTGCCCGAAAGGTGGTTGCAGATAAAACTTGAGCCATGATTGAAATGTATGTGTCCTGTGAAAACTCATATTGAAACTCTAGTCACCAAGGTGTTAGGAATTGGGGCCATTAGCTGGCCATGCCATGAAACCAGAGATCTCATAACTGGGATTTATGTCGTGATAAAACAGATCTGGAAGACTATCTGTCCATATCCACCATGTAAGGATGCAGCGAGAAGAGGCCGCCATGGAGCATTAAGTAGGTCTCAGCAGACAGTTTGGCAGCACCTTCGTATTGGACTTTCCTATCCCCAGTGATGTGAAAACAAACTTGGGTAGTTCATAAGCTATCTAGTCTATGTTAGTTCCTTACAGCAGCCCTAGAAAACTAAACCATGGGGTATATACTCATCTAACCCACTTTTACCTTGATTAAAAAAAAAAATGTCTCAGGCAGTAAGAGGACCATCATTGAGGTATATGATACACTGTTTTCCTCCTCACCCTGGCCATTTTCTTTTATCATAAAATATATACTTTTGACCTTGATACTTCCCTTCTGAAAGTTCCTGTCTACAGAACAAAAGGAGACTTTATCCTTAAGGGGAGGGAGAAATCGCATAGGCTTCAAGTCCACTAAGCCTTTCAAACCACAAGAACATCTTTAAAGAAATGTCTCTCACTTCAGTGGCTAGGACGCTTATGTCCTCCATCAGTTAATGCATCCTCACCATTTATTCCATCTCAGCAGGAAAAATAGACCCCAGTGCCCTAATGTGAGCTGACTAAAGCCTCCACGGGGGACCCCTTGCCCAGAGTGAATCATCACTGATGAGGTTCTAACCAGAGACATTTTCGTGAGCTGTGCAATCACTCAAAATGCTCATTTTATATTTGCAAGACTTAGTGGCCTCTTTTGGAAACCATGAATTTGAGAACATCTTTTTGAATTTGTTCATCCCCAGCTGTGTGAAAATACTGCCTAGTCATGGGTAGAGAAAAAAAAGACAACTTAGAAAAATAATAGAAGAAAAGGATGATTTCATCTTTGTCCAAAGTTTCTATGCCTTCTTTGTGGGACTTGGCTAGGATAGGGGCAGGTCAGAGATTCTTCCGAATGTGGAGGATCCCAGGGCTGCAAAGCCCTGGCTGGCCAGTGAAGACAGACAAGGGCACAGAAGTTTAGAGAGGACATGCGTGCAGCACTGGAGGAATGAAAGACAGAGTCCTGCAGGCCCTGGGTTAAAGACATTGACTCCTGTCCTGCCCTTAGACAACTGTGGGCAAGTTGTGAGAATCACTCAACTTTCCTAGGGAAGACATGAGCATTTGCTCACCCCAGTTGGGGGGGCCAATGACAGACAGCGCAGCAATCCCCAAGTATAACTTTGTGAGCCAGTGGGTTCATTGGACTTACCCACAGGAGAGCAAGTAACCCCAAAGCATCCACGTCACTGAAATGCCCCCCAGCAGAGATAGTGCTTTCCCCATGGTTGCATAGATGGTGTCCCTCTGTAGCGCTGTGTTGCCTTGTCTTTGCTATAGTTATAAGACATGTAGCCGATGCTGAGTTGTCTTCTCAAAGGGGAAGTCAGTCAGAGCCATTTTCCTTCGTCTCATGGGGTGGTGTGCCTCCTTCATGAATGTGGTTCATCAAAGGAATACAGGGACGCGCCAAGAATGACTGACAGAACCAGAGAGTATGTTGCAGCCTCTGAAATTAATTCACAGAGAACTGGATGGTAAGCAACCTGTAGAGGTTCTACTGTCCTACTGTGAATGATAAGGCCTAGAACTGGGCTGTGCTGTCTTCCTGGAAGGAATTGACCATGTGAGGGATAAATTATAAGAAGTTGTCGATGGCCACATCGCTCTGAATGTGCTCATTTCATCTGATCTCAGAAGCTAAGCAGAGTCAGGCCTGGCTAGTTCTTGGATGGGAGAATTACAAGAAAAGAGAGAGGCACATGGATGCATTCCTCCACACTATCCTCTGAAATGACAGAAGTGGGAAATGGAGGATGAGGAGGAGGTATGTGCTTGCTGTTCATTAAAGCTAAGAATGCTAAGGGGAAAGAGTACAAATTAGACCCACGCTAAATAGCCCCTCCTGAGGTCTGAAAACTTGGATCCCATGACAAGATGATAACAGGGAGGAGAGAGAAAATGAGGTTAAAATTGTCGTGGAGGAGATGCACATGTGAGGTTATGTGTAGTGCCCAGTGCACTGAGCAATGCAGGGCTGTATTCACCAGAGAGCTAAGGAGGAGCTGATTCAGCGAGGCCTCGGGAGGGAGGGGGCTTTCGTGGCTTTATTAAACCTCGTGACGGAAGATCATTTTTAAGAGGAAGGGGAGGCTCGGGAGGATCTGGGTGACTTAGATGGGCATATGGATTGGATTTGTAAAGTGCTAAAGCAAAGGAGTTTATGAAGGGAAGTTTAGAGAGGGGAACTCTATTTATGTAGCTATTAGAAAGCCATAATCCATGGTGGGGTGGAACACTTTGGTAATGCTTTGGGGTCACCCACATTCCTGTAAGTTATCTCTGACCTGTATTCTGTAAGTCCAATGAACCATTAGTTCGCCAAACTAGACTTGGGTGGAATGGTTTCTTTGATCTGTCATTTGTGTCCTTTCTAGAGTAAGGAGACATTGGCTCGTATCTCCCCCATGAAACTCCTGTGATAGCAAGTCACACAGACTTCTAGGGCCTCAGTAGGTCCCCTATCAAAAGAAGATGCTCAGCTCCCTCAAAGCCCTGTTTTGGTTATTTAAAGAGAACCCTACCCCCAAATCAAGGACTGAAGACATTAATACTCCTGATTCTATAATGACTTGAATCCAGTTAATTACCTTCAGCAAAGAAAGCAACATAGTAACACAGTACCCACAAGCACGGTGTGCCTGGGATTAAGATAATCTTTTTGGTGGCAATGAAGCCTTTTGTTTGTTTGTGCATTTATTCTCTAATGGCTCCAGAGAGCCCTGAAGAGTTAATCACACCTGCAACAGTGTGAGTGATGTAGGAGAATCACTCTAAGGAACTCTTAATCTCCTGAAGCTTTGAAGGACCAAGTACAGGAGCAGGAAGGATTCTTGCCAGCTTCAGGGCCTTGGACTTAGCAATGGCATATGGTGAAGTTAAAAGTGAAAATGCGCAACCAGGAATATATATAGTAATGTAAATGTTCAATATGCTGTGGTCTTGCTTCAGACAGTCAGTTGTAAGAGAAGTGTATGATGCCTGGTCTTTTCTTTAGGTAAAAGATAACTAGGAACACATTGCTAAGAAACCACATCACTGGCCATGTTTGCTTTTATGATCGGTTGTTATAATAATTATATCTGATCTCTTTCCTCTTTGTATTTGTTGCTAGGGATTTATTGGAACCCAGGGCCTCCTCAAGCTAAGAACTCTACCACTGAGTACATCCAAGTCCTGCATTTGATTTCAGAATATATATACTTCTTGAAAGAAAACAAGAGATTCCAGGAAAATAAAAGTGGGAAGAGCCAGAAATGTACATTTTTCTTCCACATTCCTTGACAAAACCATTGCATATATTATGTCCATGCTAAGAAGGGAGCTGCTGTGTGTATACAGTGTGCACGTGGTGGGCTCTACTCTAAGTGGCTTCCTACAGGGTCATGGGATTTGGTGGGAGCAGTAGGGAAGGCCATGATTCTCCTTCTTGTGAAAATGGGGACTTGAAAGAGTTTTGGAGCAAAAATAATCAAATGTTATAAATAAGAATGGGCTACAGTAGAGTCTGCACTGTGAGAACAGATGACAGCTGCAGCCCAGTGCTCCCCGAAACTTAAGATGAAGATCTAGAGAGGGCTTCCAATAGTCCTGTCTCACACTGGCACTCAGTGCTTTAATCATCTTTCACCAACATTGAGAGGCAGTGTGTCATTTAAATATTAATGAGCTGCCACCTCAAAATGGGAGTGTCTCTCATGATTCCTGTGCTCCTAGCAGACTGGTAATTTGTCAGAGAGCTCACTGAGAAGGGTTGCATCCTCATGTCTCAGTGTGATACTCTAAGCAGTCAACACCAGACTCGTGAAGAGACCTTTCATGTTCATACCCAGATATGGAGGGGTGGTGATTAGTATTTGTCCCTTTCTTTGTATGAGTGATATGTGGACCTTTTTTTTCTTGATGGAGTTTTGTCCTTGGTGACCTTTATTGGCTCCATGGGTATTCCACAGGGTGAAGACACATACGTGCCCTTCTATAATATCCCATGGGGCTGGTAGGTTTGGAGAGACATCCGTGGCCACAGTTGTGCATGGGCTTTTTCATGTTCTTAGTCACGTGGTGGCCCTTGCTGAGATTCCAGGGTTCAGAGTAGCACACATCCATGGTCACTGCTCTGCAGTACATATGGCACCCTTTCATTACATGAGGAGGTCCGGAGACAGTTTGGGGAAATCCAACAGAGCAATGTCTTGAAACTTTCTTTATATTTTGGTAAGTGCTAGAGAAATCCTCAGGAATTCTTGCTTTCTTCCTGCCTTCTTCCTAGATGACGGGCATTCCAGGCATTTTATATCTTTCTCTGAATTACTAGACAGAAAGGGACAACTAAGCTTTGACCTTCGTTGCTTAATCAAAAGACTGAATGACCAAGAGGAAGCTACATGTTCCATGCATTCATTATAAGCATTTTGTATATCTAATACACAGGAAAATACCATTATTATTTCACAAAGCCTCTGAGATAGGGATCAAATTAACGAGCCATGCTCATTCTTCGCATTTGTAATCAATCTCCTTAAGACTGCCTTGTGTCATTTTTAAATTCCCATTGCTTTCTTTTTGTTATGACACAAACCTCAGTTGTCCATCCTATGTTGATTGTATTTGGCCATCCATCCACACAGGAAAACAAAACAAGAAAACGGAGGGTAAATTGGAAATGGAATGAGACTATACACTCTCAAAGCCTGCCCCTAGTAACCTGCTTCCTTTGGTAGGTTCCACGTCCTAAAAGTTTCATAACCTCCCCAAACTGGGAGCCAAGTGCTCAAATGCATGAACCTCTGGGACAGCATTTGGGTCACTGCAGGATAGGTTTCTCAAAGGGGTATCTTGTATCCCCTTCCTTCTGTGTTCTTCTGTACTTCCTGCTTAACAGGTGCTAAGTATCTCATCCTCTTCATCTTTCCACACTATAATGCTCACCCTCCCCTCAGACACACAGTCACTCAGCTAGCTAGCCTTGATGGGAGCCCCCTCAAACTGAGAGACAAAATAAACCTTCCTTTCTTCTAATGCTTTCTAAGAAAAAGAAAAAAATGTGTAGCACAATTTGTATTCAACAATGTGTACTGAAGAAAAGACTATTTTGCTTGTGTGTGTGGTTTTTTTTTTTTTTTTGGTTCTTTTGTTTTTTACCTTTTGTGCCCTCTCCTTTCGTTAGAACAATACAAACCATTCTCCCCTTTCCTTTGCAAAAAGAAAAGAAATTGGAATGTGCCTTCCCCAAAGGCTCACAAGTATCTTTTATCAGGTTTTAGGCCTGAGTACCCACAGCAGGCAGTGCTGGGAATTTATACATCAGCTTCTTGGAAACAGTTACAGGTGTTTGCAGCCAACTACATGTCAAAGAGGTAAAGTTACCACCGTGCTTTAGCTGCAAATGAACTTCTTTCCCGAAGTAATTCAAAAGCAACAGTGCTTCACATTATTTTCTCTTATTATTTGTGTTTCATCTTCCTTATGTGAATTATTTATAATGACCAGTGTACAATAGCAGAAATGCCTGCAGAGCTGTGTCTGATTTTTGCCTCGGCTTTTTTGGCACAATTTACTAGTGATCACGATGAGGGAGCTCTCTAGCCTCAGCATCCTTGGACCATGCTGTTTTTATTTTCATTTTTTATGGGGCTACTGAAGACATAGAGAAAAGATTTATCTCATATATATATATATATATATATATATATATATATATATAATATGTATTTGTGTGTGTGTAGGATCGTGCATGTTATACTTGGAATGAAAAAACAAGATTTTCAAACAATTCAATAGCTTTTAATGAAAAATAGAGGGATGTTTAAGTGTATATATAATACAAAGAAAAATATTCAGAAAACATTGAAACAAATTCTGTTCTCTCTAGAAATAGTTTTCATATGTGTATATGGTATGCATGCCTATGTGTGCATGCTTGTGTGTGCGGTTGTTATGTTCTATGTATGGGTGCACATGCATGTGTGCATGTATGTAATAGGCCTGGAATTAGGAACATGTTTCTTTCATTTGCTCTCTGCTTTATTAATTGAGGCAGTGTGTCGCTGACCCTGGAGCTCATGGATTCTGGCCCTTCTAGCCAGCCAGCTTACCCCAGGGACCCTCTGCCTCGGCCTCCGGATCACTGCATCCACAGGCAGCAGCTGTGAGGACCACCTCAGCTTTGCGTGTGGGTGCTGGGTGTCTGGGAGGTGGTCCTCATGCTTACTAACAGGCACTGGATCCACTCACCCATCTTCCCAAGCCCTAACAAATAGGTTTTTTAGATTAATGTTATATCCCCTCAACTTCAGGGATTCCTGACTTGTGTTCGGGATTTTTTTTTTTTTTTCTGAGCCTTATGCAGCCCAGGCCGACCTATGTATGAGGTCAACGTGACCTTGAATTTCTGAGGCCCTTGCTTTTACCTCTTGGATGTTAGGATTACAAAAATAGACCACCATACCCAGTTTTATGCTGATCAAAACCCAGGACTTTCGTGGCACTGAAGCATTGGTGTCTGGAGCAGGACATTGCTCGTCAAATTGCACCTGCAGGCAGGAAGCATGGGGTGGTGGACGCTGACACTCACCTTGCTTTCTTACATTCATGGAGCCTATAGGGTGGTGCGCCCTCATTTTGAGTGGGTCGTCTCATCTCAGTTAACCTAATCTAGATAATCCTTTATAGACATTTCCAGGGACTGGTTTCTATAGTGATTCTAGATCCTGTCAATTCGATGATCGTTTTTCCACCATCACACTAGGTAAACACTCAACCGGCTGAGTTACATCCCCAGCCCCTAGATTCATGATATGACAGCATCCTTTCCCTCTGCCTTCCTATAACACTCCTACATTTTTTTAAATTACTTCACTATGAAGAACTCAAGTTAATTCTCCCTTCACTGAGATTTTATCCCGAACGTAGAGACTGATAACAACTGAAAATCATCACCAAGATGACATGATCCAGTGCTGCACTAATAGAACACAGAGTGAGGATATCACAAAGACCCTCTCATGATCAGGCAAGGCTTCTCCATAAGAAAAATCCTAGGCTGTGGCTGTGGTGTATGAGAAGAGCTACATCTAGAGTGAGTGGAAGGAGAGAACACAAGAAGACATCAAAGGTGGGAGAGCTCAACATACGTGAAGTCCTGGAGAACCAGTTTGATGGATGAGGTAAAGACACTTAGGAGCAAAGTTTAAAGGTGTCGATAGAAGCCCTGTGGGTTCTGGGAAAGAACTTGGACTTAATTCTAAGGTAAACTGAAGATGGTTTGTTTATTTGTTCATTTCTTTATAAACAGATTCCATGATAGATTTAAAAGTTGAAAGGGGAGAGAATTCAAGGTAGAGGAGCAAGGCTCAGCTGAGAGGCTGTGTGTGTTCAGGAAGAGCTGAGAACAGCTATGGCCTGGGAAGGTAGTGAGTTGGAGAGATGACAAGGAATTTGAGATGCATCTTTGAAGTAGAAAGAGGACTTGGTATTCCATGATGGATTCTATAAGAAGGAAATGAGAAAGACCGGAACCAAGATGAATCCCAGATTTCTAACTCAAGCAACTGGGTAGGTGATGTCATTTGATGAACTTAGAAGCGTGGAGATATAAGCATTCAGATTTGTGCAGCTGAGACTTGGTCCCCTGTGGGAAGTCACAATTGTGACATTAAGAGGGCAAAAGATATGTGGCTCTAGAAGTAGATCCAAGGGAGGCTAAAATAGTCACATAAAAAGGTATCTGTGTTGATTGGAGTAAAGAATATATGGATGCTGTGGACAAGATGGAAATTTCCTAGACACAAGAGAGGAAGGGGAGGCAGCTGGAGGAGGTGGCTCTGAAAATGTCTGGCAGTTAAAGCTTCAGAAGGTGACAAGCTGCACAGGAGCTCGAGAAGAAGCAGGCACCAGAAAGCTGCAATGTGCAGAATTACAGAAGGCAAGTCACAAACTTCAGCCATGTAGCAGCTAGAAGGATGGGTTTGTTTTGTTTTGTTTTGATCCATCTGATGGGTCAAGTTGCAAACAAACAAAAAAAATTGCAGGAGGTAATTCTGGAGTCATTGGTGAATTGTTGGAATGGAAGCCAGATTGATGGGTTGAAGGTTGAACCATGTCAGAAAATATCAAGGGAGGTGGTGCTCAGGGAGGTCCTGTGACAAGACAGAAGTAGTCACAGAGAGCACAGGTGAGTGCATGCATACATACTCTTCTTCCTTTCTGTTTCCTAATTAAATTTGGATTAGTTATTTAAAAGACTTCTTTAAAAAGTAAAGAGAATATTAAGAAGTGAAAATTCAGAACACTTGAGGCAGACAACTCTTAAACACACTTGTCTAAAAAGCCAAGCAGCTGTGAAATCAAGAAAAAGTGAAGACAAGGTAGGATTCAGATGATACACTCTTGGAAATGAAGTCATACGTGGAAAAAATATACTGACTGAGGACAGAGAGGCAGAGGTAAAAAGTAAAGTCCTTAAGAAGATAGAGATAACTTGCAGGATTAGAGAAAGCTTTTTTTAACCAGGAATGGAGGGAGACACTGAAACTGAAACATAGGAAAAACAACCCAGTGAATCATTGTTCTAAGATCAAAGCATTAGCCACCAAAATTAGGGAATTTGGAAACTCAAAATGAAAACAAGTTCAAAACTTGAACTTTTCAGAATTCTATAGACTTACTGACATTATACTTGATAAATAATTGAGCAAGTATGATGGGCGCTCAGTGAATGATGATTATTGGGCACAGTCCTGGACACAATGCCCCTTCCTCCATTTGAGCAGCCTCTTTTGCTAAAGAGTAAGTTTACATGGGTGATGCTCATTTGTGTATCATGATTTCATATCCTTGTGTATGAACTCATTCTAAATATTTACTTTAATTAATTAATTGACTATTGCGAAACTCATAGAAGTCTACACAGCTTTTAAAAATTAAAATTGTGACTTCTTTTGCTATGAAATAATAATGCCCCCCTCTCTGCTTGACCCACTTTGCAGGGACAAGCAACTCATTAGAGTTACAGCCCTTGCACAAGTCCACACCTTCCTTTGAGTAGTCACACTGTATTTAATATTTGACCATGTTATTTTTTTTATTCTTTCACACAAGCTAGATCAGAGTATCAACAAATCATCCCCTGCCCAACTCTTTCCCCAAGGTTTACTACAAATAACACCATCCTCAGAATAATTGGCCATCCATTGTTTCCCCAGACTCTAGACCCCTTCATAAAGTGGGGGTCTGTGCCTAAAGAGAGAGGGATTTCTGTATAAAGAAGATGACTACATTTCAGCTTTATGAAGTTCTCCCCAGGAGCCTAATGGAAATTTTACTGGTTAGGCATATGAACTTAGGGCTAGTAAAGACTCAGTGTTTGTTTGTTTTAACCTCTATTAAGCAGGTCAATTCCAAGACATCTTCAGATTCTTTTTGATAAATAGATAGTCCATAATATAATTGATCCTTGAAAGATGGAATCAGGTATATTATGGACAACCTATTTTTTTAAAAAGTAATAAAATTTGAAACTGTCTTAGAATTGACAAAAACCTTGTACACTTTCAATATCTAATACTGTATTAATCACTAGTACCAAATATCTTACAGAAAATGTTGAAGAACAAAAGGAAATGTTCTGGCTCGTAGCCTCAGAAGGTGCTTCTTGCAAACTACGCATGTCCATATGCAGGAGTTCCCAGTCTTTAACAACTCCAGCATTGTTCAAAAGCCCACGTTCAGTGTCTCCACTCAAACTAGGCAGGCTTTTACTTATATGACCGTTAACTTGTGAACACTTCTAAGAAAGCACAGAGTGCAGATAGTCCAACTGTGAATAAAATAATGACTAGAAAGGGCCCAACACAAACAAAATCAAATCCCAGCAAGTCGTTGAATCCTGTAGCTCCATGTCCAACATCAGGGCTCAGGCTGTTCTGATGTGAGCTACATGAGGCTAAGGCAATCCTACTTCTCCATCCTTTCAGTCGGTAGGCCACATAGCCTCTCTGGGTGGTTCTATTTATTGACAATACTTTCTATATCAGTAATTCCACATTCCTTGCATTTTTAGCTTCCTGGAATCTCCACTGCAGCTAAGACTGTATCCATTCAGCTTTGTGGTTAGTCCTCTTGAGTACTTCTTGCAAAGAAGTTGAGCCTACTAAATACTGACTGGACTCCCAGACATCCTTTAAAAATCTACATAGAATTACTCATGACCCTATTACACATGCTGCACACTTATAAAAACTAATACTGTGTGAATGATACAAAGTCAACCACCAGCTCAAATGGTATCGAGTCCACCTTGGATCATGCCTGTAGTAGCCTGAATACCTCCCCAGCTGAACATTGGAAATATCTTCTTAGGCATCCCTTCATGCATAGGATACTCCACTGGGTCTCTTTTCTCAAGAGCAATTTAGAATTTTCCACCATGAAAACTGAGTGCTCTAAATATTCCCTTTTGACCCAGCATGAAACTTTTAGCTTCACTTTAATAACACTCGTCTTCTCTTTAACAACTCCAGACACCTTATCAACAACTGTCACTATAGCCTTTTTCTGACCAAACTTCATGTTTTTCAAGTGCTTTGGCTACACTTTGTGCTCCCTATTCACCTGACTAAAAGCAGCCAGCAATAACCATGCCACAGTCTCAATATTATGCTGTTTTGAATTCTCATCTGCCAAATTTATCAGTCCATCCTCCTTAACCTCAGTCTCCCACAGAGTTCTGGGTCTGGTCAAAACAGAGACAAATCCTTTGACGGAATGTACCACGAACGACCGCTGGTCTTCAGTGCCACCTGAGGGTTGTTGAGCACAGTCAGTCCTCACTGCCCAGGTTTTTCACTGACACTCTCATCGTTCTCCTCTGTGGAGCGCCTGCCAGAATTTCACATTAAGCTCTGTTCTCAGCATTCAAGGGCTTCTCTAACCTCCAAATCCTTCAAAACTCCTCCTGCCAACCAGTTCCAGAGCCCTGAGAACCACAGTCACTTCTAGTCGCAGCAACAGTCCAATCAGTCTGTGTGTGCAGGTGAGGGGTTTGTTACCATTATGCTGTCGTGATCACATACTGACAGAATGACTTAAGTACTACAAGATCCAGTTTGCTTCCTCCAAGAGAGTGCAGTCCATCGTGGCAGGGGAATTGCTGATGGAACAGCTCATACATGGCAGAAAGGAAGAGAAAAGAAGGGAACACTGGTGATAGGTTGCCCATCTCCCTTTTCCAGACCATTACTGCTGCCACTCGCAGTCAGGATATATCACCTCCTTCCATGAACCCTCACTGGTAATGCCCTCCTAACCTCACCAATCTCCAGGGTGATTCTAAATCAGTCAGACTGACCATGTGGATTAACCATCCCAAATACTTATCGAAACTTCTGGATCTGACCCAGAGGAGTGTATACTTTCAGTTTTACTATTGCTTAATTACCCAATTCAAAAGTTTAACCTGTTTACTTGCACACCAATGGCGGCTCTTAAGATCCCCTTAAGCCTTTGAATCTCCGTGGTGGAATGCTCACATTCATGTGTTCCCATTCACCTGCCTCCTCTGACCTCAAGCTACTCCCAATTTGCAAATAGTCTGAATAACTGCAATTAGTGCACTTGGCCTTTTTTTTTTCCCCATTCGAACTGTTTAAGATCAACTTCAGATCAACTGAAGGTAAGGTCATCTCAGTTCTTCTTGGGCATCACCCAAACTACCTCCACAGGGATATTTTTTCTACCTATATTCTCATTAGAGGTTCATGGGTACTCTGGAAACATGTTTCCTTTTTAACGTTCTTGCAGAATTCACATATAATTTTTTTTAAAGTTTGCTAGAAAACAAAACACAAACAAAAAAGCAATGCCTTCTTTGTATCTCTCAGGAACTACTATGTAAAGAAATAAAAATCATCATGAAGATATGGGTCCCAGATGGAAGCTGGCAATGTCACGCATGGTTTGTTCTCTCTTTTCTCACCTGCTAGTTAGTAACTAGGGACTCTCACAGTCGGGTCAGATTGATCGACTCTTGATCAGCTGCTATTTATTCAAATATGTCTTTCTTTTCTCCTCTCCCCACATCTGAAGTCTTCCAGCACCTCTAAGAACATCCTTAAGTTCTGTTTAGTTTGAGTAGCCTGATAATTGTGCCTAGTTTTAGCAGTGCTGTTTCTTACTCACCTCCAGGCAGTTTTGCTCTTACCGTAGGGCTTGACCTTGATCGTAGTCAATTTGTTCCCATCATATGCTCTGTTGATAGGATTCCGGAAAGCAAGGCCTCCCATGTGCCAGGTGGCATTAGGTGTCGAGCCTTTTCTCTTCACTTGACTTTACTCTTTACATCCTAGCATGGCGCCAGCCCCACACACGTACATAATCCATGTCAGTTGACTCACTGCATCTCTTAAAGAGATCGTACCCTAAAGGACAACAGGTAAAATGGATACCACGCGCTCCTCTCACAAGCCATCTCTATATCTCTCAGTAAGGAAGCAAAACTTGTTTATTAAACTTGGCTTTCATATATTGTTGTTTTCATATCATTCTAATTTGCTTTGTTAGAAACCTCTAATGATGTTTTTCCCCCCCTAATGATATTTTTTCTGTTTAGTCCTCTGGCTTATTTTAGCAAGTAAGCTGAGATTTCTCTTCAAACAAAATACCTTTTCTGCATTCTCGCACGGTGGGCTGAGTTTCTATTTAGATCATGTTTCGTAAGTGACACCAATCCACTTAATTCCATCAGCCTTCATTGTTGTTATTGACTCTATCTCTAATGGTAGCATTTTTCCACTGTGTGGCTTTCAGCATATAACTGTGCATGTCATTTTTGTGCATCTTTTATTAGTAACTGCTGGTGTCCTTGACACACTAGGCTTCTCCAGCTGAGGAAAAGTTTCCACCCATCTATGGCTAATGTTGCCACCACAGTCTGTAGTTCTTGCAAATCACTCATGTTCATTTTCATTATGTACCCTGTTTTCTAAGTCACTAATTTGCCAGTATGAATCTTCAACCTGTGTTCAAAAACCTGTATGTGCAATCTGTGTTCAAAAACCTGTATGTGCAATCTGCTTGTGTATATGACCTTACATGTTATAAATGTAAATATTTTATATATACCATGTGTTTATATGCATGTTTATGTGCATTCATATCAGTATCATGTTTGTAGACATATATCCTCTAACAACTGGGATGAAATATAATCTTCTTACAGGTATTTACTTTTGGACCTTACAAATAAATGCCTGCCCAAGCAGAAAGTCAGTAGATGTACAAGATAGTAGTTACCAGCTCAGTACTAGAGAGTAAAGATGCCCTTAGAGGTGCTCTGTTGAATCTTAACTTCTCCTCACTGTACCCTGACTCACCAGGCTACATGAACACCGACTTCCTGTCAATCCTGGAACATGCTAAGCTTGTTCAGGCCTTTTCTGGATCCACCCCTTGCCTGGAACCCCCTCATCCCAATTGTGCTGTCGCAGATGAACTCTCTCTTATTAGTTCAGCTCACAATCCATGTTTCCAGTCTGTCCTCATGGAACTAAACACTTCCTTCTTCCTCCTGTTCCACGCCAGGGAGCTGCATGCATCTCTGTAGCAGGTTACTGTGCAGAACTAAAGTCTTTGTATTTTACTTCCTTCCTGTCTTTTCCTACTGGAAAGTCAGCTTCCAAAGAGTAAGCAAACTCAGCCTGCCCCAAGTCCTGTGTGCAGCCCCGAACCACTGCCCGCCTTAGAGAGCTCTGGCTGAGGCTTGCTAGGATGAAGACAAATGGAACTTTATTCACACGCGTTTGTTCAATTCTGAATTCTCTGGTGTGTACATTGTAGAATTTCAGTTTTAAAGATGCTTCACAAGTCAATGTAATTAACTTGATTCCTAGCAGGAATCTGAAAGCATATGTCAAAGGTCACTGCAAACAATAATCCAGCATAGTTTTGAAGTCAGTTCTAAATATTTGAAAGGGAAACCTAGGGTACAGTCCCTGTTTATGAAATAAATAATATTTCAAAGTTAATTTCTGAAAGAGAAATCCCCATGATACCATGTTCTTGGGTCTCTTAACTTCTACTGTCAAAAAGCAATTTTCTTTCGAGTTTTTAATTATTCGAACAAAACTAAACCTTTTTACATCCAAGCCAATAAAGAGTGGTTTTTAAAAATGGTTCTGCATAAGCATTAGTTTTGATTGACATTTCACCACTTACATATATTCTGAATGGGAAGCAGCTATCAAACCCAACAATCGCTTTGGAAAATACCATTTATGGTATTGTGATTTATGCTTTCTTCTGTAATTATGGAAGACTCTGCCCATACTCAACCAGACCTTCACTTTTGAAAACTATGTTATATAAAGTTAAATGTCCTAATACATTAAACCATCTAGTTAAATTCAGTAATTCAATAATCTCCATGGGAAAACAGTGATAAAATTGTTACACAGAAAGTTTAAGCGTCATCTGCACGTCTCAGTGATGTCAGAAGGATAGCACCCTGGATCTTGCCTCATTCCTTTTTTTTCCCCCTCCAAAGACAGTGTTCTTTAGAGAACTTGGAATTTACCAAGGAAATTCTAAGTAACACAGTTCTGTTGCTAAACTTTTGAATATATATTTGAATATTGTAATTTAGTGACTTGAAAATAACTTTCTTGTGAATCTTGGTGCATTGCCTTCTGCTTGCCTTGTCTACAAATTACAAATTGATGTGATTAATTATACAATCTTCCTGCTATTTCAGATGTGTGCTAGCTTCCCACTTTTCCCTGACCTGTAGAAAGCGTGATTTTCTTCTCATTAAGTATTTCACTGCACATCATGTTGATCCAGTCTTCAAATCTTTGCTAAAATAGTTCATTATTGCTTCAAAAATATATGTTATTGATACCTGTATAGAGTATTGTGATCTGGTTTGAAGCTTTTCGTTTTTTGAATAATTAGGCCACAATTATGACAATTACAAGGCACAACATACATTCCCAATGTCCAGTCCATACATACCCAGCAACTGACATCAATACTGTACCTATCTCCATATGTGTGAAGTTCTATACCTAATTCATTTTGCATCCTACCTTGCATTACCAACTTAAAAACATCTTTTTAGACCTAGAACATCCTTTTAATTCCTAAACAACTTGAAATCTAACTGTGAGACTACAATACAACTATCTGGCCTTCAGCCACATCAGAGACGTATGAAGGATAAATATATCTGATTATACAGGAAGTGCAGAGCCAGCAGCTTCCAAAACTAAGAAATGGCAGACAACTGGCTGCCTGGACAGTCCCCAATTTCTCTCCATACATTACAGCATCAATCTTCAGCCTCTTGGCCCCAGATCTCTGACAGGCATTAATTGTAAAGCAGGAATTATGAAGGACTTGCCTACCCTGTCTTGGCAGAGCTAGGCTGTCGACTTACCTGCTTCCAAGTTTTGTCCTTTTCAGACATCATTCTGTCTGCAGTTGAAGCAAGGGATTTTTCTTGCCCAGTGACAAGCTTGCCACTAATGCAACTATCCTTAAATGGCCACACCAATCTCTTCTTTTATCAATACTATGTCAGGTATGTGGCACACACTTCAGTCTCAGCTTTCAGGAGGCTGTCAGAAAGCGCACACCCCAAGGCCCACCTGGGCAACATAGAGCATTTCAGGCTGGCCTGAAATGTGTAACAGGAGCCCAGCTCGGAAAACAACAGCAATGGAAATCTCTGTGTGTCCGTCTTACTCCCCTTCTAATGAGACATTAGACATGTCAGTGCTGCTTCATTCGAGGGAGGGTTTTTGTTTTGTTTTGTTGTCTTTTGGGGATTTCCCCCTTTACAGTATGTCACAGATGAGCCCTTTTTGGTAACGAGAGGTTCAAGTTTGGCTTACTCTACTATCTTTCTAGAGAATTGCTACTTAAGATGAAAGTCAATCTCATATTTCTTCCTTCAAAATGAATCTTGAGAGTTTTCCAATAGACTTTGATTTGTTAATATATGAAATAAAGCTTTCTCTTCCTTATCAATTCTTTGCACCTTTTAATCACAAATTCTTCTAAAATACATCAAAGTAGCCTCATTTAGGCATTCTACCTGAGACCCCTTCCCTCTTATCTGAGAAGCAGGGAACCTCTCTCTGGCTGTTGATGCCACAGTGCCTTAAAGGAGGCCATGACACCACCGGACATTTGTTTTCCTTTTCTCCAAGCTCTCTGAAACATATTGTCTTCAAAGAAGCACCATGTAGCCTAGCTTGAGTTCTGGTCCCAGGTCCAGCCAGAAAATAAGTGACTTCATTTCAGGAGTGTTATCCTGCTTCTCATGGATGAGCCAGTGATGCTGACCATCCCTCCGCATTCAGACGTGACAAAGAAACTGTTTCACCCAGCAGCCTTTAATATGATCCCTCTTTTAATGGCTTCAAAGTCTGTGCATTGTTGGAAGCTCTGCATCCTAACAGATTTGTTGTCCTCCTAAATGCCTCTGCTCAGAAAATACCTCTTCCTTTTGGACTGGAAAGCCACATGATATAGCAGGAAGCCTGTGGGCTGAGAGCCAGGCAGCTCCATCCAGAAACGCTGTCCTCAGCCAAGAAGGCTGAGGCAAGTGATTTGTCTTTAATCTTCTCTGGTCTTAGTTTCCTTGTTAAAAAAATGTGAGGTCTGGTATCCTCTGCACAACGTTGCAATAAGACTTAATAAGATAACATACATGTTACCCTTCATGTGATTTAGGGTATACAGAAAGGCCTGGATCCTTTGTGCTATAACTGTAGGTCTTGATAGTTGAGAAGCCAGTCATGCCCAGCTCTTCTTTCTGGAAGGTTTTGCTGCATCGTTAAAGGAAGGGCTTCTCTTTTTTTATTGCTTGTGTGCATGCCATAGGGAAGAGGCTTAGAAATGCCATGGTCACCGCGGCCCTGCATACACTGTGTGGCTGTAGAGCTGGGTTAATAAGAAGCATTGATTATATATGTTGTTTACAAACCAGGCATTGTTCTAAGCATCTTAAGTTATAACCCTGTCTAATCGTCACCCAGTTAAATAGGTGCCATGATTATCCCCAGTCTACAAATAAGTCCATGATGGCACAGAGGTGCTGCCAAATTGACTGAGAGTCACACAGTGCATGGCACGACTGGGACAGAGTGAACAGGGGCACCCTGGCTTCACAGCTGACAACCCTCGGCATCTTCTCCTTCTGCCTTCCTGTAGTAGGAGGCTCTACACTCTGGGACATTTATTTTAGAAAGATGTCAGAATGCCTGCTGGAAGGAATGAGGAGGGCTGCACTCCCAGTTGAGTGCTATTAACCTGCAGGGGGGTTCCTGAAGGAGCAAAACCATAGACAAACAAACCCATGAGACCTGCCAGCCACAGACTGGCTTCCCGGTGTCAGGAGAATTGCTGTTCATGGGAATGGTGTCATTTCTTGTTTAGCCCAGAACCCTTCCTGGAATTGCAGTCGTAGCAACAGTGGCCACAGGAGACTGAGGGAAACCTTTGTGGATAACTCCATAGGAACTGTTTCTTTGTAATACCTAAATAGACCCTATTTATTGAGCATGTAGAAACTGTTTAAAATGCTACTTCTAAAGGAGACAACCAAGTGAAGTGTGAGCTCCCAATGGATGGCCAACAAACAATGACAATATTAAAATATTAATGGTCTCTAAAGCAGCTTTAGCTTCACACTACCTCTATGCCTGGACTGTATTTCAATCACACATAGAGTTTAAGGTTTGCTTGCCTTGAATCTTTATTACTGTGAGCTTCAACCATCTGCACTTTCTCATTCTGCTCATGGCTCCAAGAAAAGTCTTGAAATTTAGCCCATTGGGAGAATTTCTGTGGAATAAATTCAGATGTACAGTGACATCTAAAGTCTTGCAAGTTTTTATGTTACTTGAGAGACATTTTCTCTACTGGATTGAATTGAAGGGGAGAATTAATCTAACCCTCCCAAGTCATCCACAGCTCTCAAACCCTTCTGAGGTCTGGGGCCCATCTTTCATGCCAGATTATGTTAGGCTATCCATAATCCAAAATACATTTCTTACTGACTTATAAGATTGCAGAACTGGCATGTAGATGACTGTTTCTGTGGAGATCTATGAAGTGTCCCCTTATTGTACCCTAAAAAGTTTTATGTGTCCACATCTGATGTTCTTTTATTCTGATGTTAGAATAGCAATGGCCACCTGTAAAGAAAGTGTACCCTGAGACATAGACCTGTATGGGTTTTAATTGGGTCACTCTGGCAGTGATTTCAATTTTACAAATGATCTAAGCACTTGTTACTGTTTATAGCTTAATGAAATGTAACTGAAATACAATGAGTGTAGCACACCTAAGCGTACCATGTGATAAATTGTAGCATACGTATATATGTCTGTGAGATCGTTCTGTTCAAAATACAGAACATATCTGTCATGTCAAAAAACAAAACACAAAAAAACCTCACACTTCCTTCTGTAACATTCCTACCTCACACTCTTTCCCCTTTCTATCACATTCCTTGGAATCCCCGATCTTCTGGCTATAATTTTTTTTTAACTTTTTATTGGTTCTTTGTTAATTTCACATCATGTACCTCAATCCCTCTCATCCCCCCCACCACTTTGTTTGAGCCTTCCACTCTTGCAACCTCCTTCTATCACAACAGAGGGAAAATATCTCATTGTGGAAGCTGTAGTGTGTCACAATGTATACCATAGGATACCCTTTTGTCCATGTTTCCTTGCTTGCAGATGTTCATTGCAATGAATTGTTAGTGTGGTTCAAGGCCTCTGGCTTGTGCTACACTATCAATACTGAACCTCATTGGGATTCCTCTGAGATATCCTGTTGTTGGCCTGTGTCATAGAAATCCTGTGTTTTTGGATCTATAGGTCTGGCCCCTTCACACACTCCAGCAGTTCATCAATGGAGTAGATATTGGGGTGGGCCAATTCAAAGCCCTGGATCTGAGTCTAAGAGATATCTGAGATGTACCAGCTCTGCTGCAGCCACGCCACTGGAGCGAGCTCTCCTGCCCTGCCCCGGCTGCCCCATCCAACGCTGCCACTAGTAGGCCAAGTTAGCTCCCCCAGTCTCTCTCATGCCCTTTGGACTAGCTCATCCTCACCCACACCACCAGGGCCCACTCTCCCAAGTGCTGCAGCAGGTGAGGAGCAGGGCCATGCATGGAACTACATAGGATTCATTCAATGCCTGGCTTCTTTCATTCATTACAGTTATTTTGAGAGTGACCCATGATGTCACTGATGCACTAGTTGAATGGTAGTGTTAAGAGATGACTTCCTCACCTGGTTTCTAGTCTTCAGAGGAAACACGGGGTGGTGTGTGCATGCTAATAGGTAATAAAGCCATTGATTTTATCACATTGAGGAAGTTTCCCTTGGGCTTTGGGCAGCTATGAAAAATGTCTCTGTGTTCTGCCAGATGTTTCCTTGCACCTTTTGAGATGATCTGTAGCTTTACTTTTTAGTCTAGCGTGGTGTAAATTTCATTTGGTTTTGTTGTGGTGGTTGTTGTGCCTAATGTGATACTAGCCTTGTGTTTTTTATTTGCTCATGAAACATTATCATTTATGTAGATCATTAAATTCAGTTTGTCAAAAGCTTACATGCAAATTTTATGTAAAAGTTCATGATGGATGTTGCCTATAATTTTCTTTCCTTCTACATTTGCCTGATTTTGGTATCACAGGAATGATGGAATTCTAAAATCAGTTGTCAGGTAACACACACACAATTTTTCATGGATCTGGAAAAGTTTGTGTATAATTAATATTTCTGTTTACTCAATAGTGGATTTCTCCTAACATTAATTCCCCACTGGGGTGATCTAAGCTTGACTTTATTGTCATATTTATTGACATAAGAATTCCATAATAATCCTTTATGTTTACTACACATAGGGTCTTTAGCTCTGTCACCTTTCTCACATCTAGTATCAGTAAGTTTGTATCTTCCCTTTTGCTCCAATGTTTGCCAGAAGTTTGTTAATTCCACTGATCTTCACACACACAAAACCTAGCACCTGGCTTGACTTTTCTCTTAGTATTTATTCTCAGAGTCCATTGACTCCTGTTATCTTTTTTTTATTAGCGAGGATTAATAAAGTTTATTAATAATTAATAAAGTCTCTCAGGTACAACTGGGAAGTGACATCTGAGATCACCACCTATAGCAAATGTAGGATCAGATTTACTCTTTATTCATTGATGGCTCTCAAGAACCATAAAGTATCATTTACAATAATAAACTGGAAACAACTGGATAACCACACACTGTAAAATATAAAGGTTCAATGAATATTAACAAGCAAAGTTTGCATCAATGCATAAAGTCTGTAATTATAGTAAGTTAACTTTGAACTTTAAAATTAACTTTGAGTATTTAAAGGGGAGGGAGAAAGATTTCATATTAAGATATCTGCCATGTGACCTACAAGTGAACTAACTTCTCCCCAAATTAACGGAAAAGACTAACATGTTGGGCACCATCCATGCAGTATTTATAATCAATTAAGTCATGTTAAGCTGACACAGAGAGAGTAAGTTTGCTGCCATTCAAATTTAAGTTACATCTATGGACAGATACTGGGGTGGACCATGTCCATTGTCTGACTCCTGTTATCTTTATTACTTCCCGGCACTCCCTGTACTGGGTTTGCTTTGCTGTTCTTTCTCTGGTTTTCTCAAGAGGAGACACTGTCATTGCTCCACCACCTTTCTGCTTTTCTCATGGAACATTTGAGTACCACGAACTTTGCTGCTAACACTTCCTGAGCTGCATCCCAAGGGTGGTTGTGTGTTGTATTTTCATTTAGTTTGAAGTGCTTCTTTAATTTCTCTTTCTATTTCTTTCTGACCTATGGGTTATTCAGAAATGTGTTGTTTAGTTTCCAATTACTTGATGATTCTCTAAGGTATCTTCTTATCATTAATTTCTAATTCAATTCCTTTGTGAACCAATAATATTCATTCTATAATTTGTGTCTATATTATCAAGATTTGATTTATGCCTGGAATGTGGCCTATCTTGATAACTCTACCATGTGTACTTGGGGGAAAAAGAAAGACAGAGATAGCCAGACATGGTGGCGCACGCCTTTAATCCCAGCACTCAGGAGGCAGAGGCAGGCGGATCTCTGTGAGTTCAAGGCCAGCCTGGTCTACAAAGAGAGTCCAGGATAGTCAAGGATGCACAGAGAAACCCTGTCTCTAAAAAAAAGAAAAAAAAAAGAGAGACATAATGTTTCCTGCTGTTGTTGGCTTAAGCATTCTATAAATCTCAATTATGTTGAATTAGTTGCCAATGTTATTTAAATTTTCTGTATCTGTTGATTTTCTGTCCATGCATTAGCAATTATTAAGAAAGGGTTGCTGATGTTTATAGAATGTTGTTTTGAATATTGCACTTCTCCTTTCTATTGGGTTTCTTTTACTGCAGTTTTGTTACTCAGTGCAGAATGTTTGAGATAATTCATCTTTTTATTATAATGAAATGAATGTTTACATTTAGTAATAATTTTTTGTCTGAAATAAACTTTTCCTGATATTAATTAGTGTTAGGAAGGTATAGGTTTTTTTTTTTTTTTAGTTCTTTTATTTTTAGCCTATTTGTGATATCACATTCAAAATACTTCCTTTTAGGCAGCATATAACTGGGTCTCATTCTTTTTTAATTCAATCAGATGAGCCTTGCTTTTTAATTAGGATTTTAAACCATTTACTTTTAACATAATCATCAATATGATTGAGCTACAGTTTTATTTTATCAAATGCTTTCAGTTGTCTATTCCGTTCTTGATCCCAGGGTTTCCTTCTTCTTTGTTTTGTACTATCTGTGACTACAACTGTCCTCTTGACTATTTCATGTCTGAACCACACTCTTGTCCAATATGTGCCTTGTTCCTATACATTTTGCTCTTGTAAACCACAAATAAATATAAGTTCTATGTTTTCAGTCAATTATGTTTTACTTATTTATTTATTTTGTGTGTGTGCATGTACATGCGTGCACACACATATACAAATGAACATGTATGACATGATACATAGATAGAGATGAGCACACCAACTATGGGACTCATTTCTTTCCTTTTCTATGTGAGTCCCAGGAATCAAACTTAGGTTGTCAGACACGGCAGCAAGGGCCTTTATCTCACTAGCCCTCAATCCTCTTATAAAGAGCATTAAAAATATCGGGACAAGTTTTATATAATCAACCACACACATATTTACCATTTCTGTTACTTATTATTTTTGTGGGTCAAGACATATTTCATTCATCTCTTGACTTACATAATTTGTCTCTTAGGAGCCTCTACTCAATGCTCCTTATAAATCTGATGATGGATTCTTTAAATTTAATATCTCTGAAAACAGCTTTCTGCTGATTTTACTCTTGACAAATTTTCCTTGGGACTGAGATTTTTGTTTTGTTTTGTTTCTCTTGTACATCTTTAAAAATGCTACTCCAGTGTCTTCTGGCTTACATTGTTTCCATTAAGAAATATGTTCTCATTTTGTCTCTCTGAATAAACACGTATGTCCTTTTCTGTGTGGTACTTTTATGGGTTTGTCTTTATTATTAGGTCTTAGTAACTTGACTGTTGTGTATATTCATATACTCTAACTCATATATCTTGCATTTTATATTCTAGAACTTCTCTGACGTGTGTCTGTGTTTCCATCAAATCTGAATAATCTTCAGTTGTTGTTGTTTGGATAACTTTCTGAACAAATGCTTTACACTGCTTGACATTTTTCCTCCACTCATTAATGTTTTGGTTAGTGTGTTTTTATATTTTTGGTAGATTCTTTGGCTGTTACTGGAGTTCATTAACTTTTTAATGAAATGTCTGCTCTCCGTTTAGCTTTAGAATTTTCATTTCACCTGGTGACTTTCCTCTACTTCTTATCCTCATCCTCTACACATTTTCTTTGGATTTATCTTTATCTGTTTAACATTATCAGTCTGTCTTCTACCTTTTTAAACATACGGAACACCACTACTACCATTTAATATCTTTGTATACTAATTCTGATTAGTGTGTTAATTAATATTTCAGTGATTTGTTTTTCTCCTTATCCCAGGTCATGTTTTCCTGCTTATTTGTGTATCTACTTTCTTTTAAACTGTTGTTACAATCAATAAACACAAACATGATAGCTTAAAGCAGACTTCTCTCTACAGTTCTGTAGCTTAGAGGCCTATGTAGCTCTCATGTGGCTGAAATCAAGGTATCTCTGTGGCTGTGTCCCTTTCTGAAGGCTCTAGAGAGAGTCTGTTTCTGTGTCTCTTCTAATTCTGCATGCATCCATTTCTTTGGCTCCTAACCCTTCCCACTCTGAGGCCAGCACTCTTTCTCATATGAAGTCATTCAATTCTTCTCTTGTCTCCTCCTTTTGAGGACATTTGTAATATGAAGTCTACTCAGATACTCCAGAATTATTCTATCAGAAGGTCAGCTGATTAGTGCCACCTGCTGCCTGATTCTCTTTGTCATAAAATAAGACGTTCAGAGATCTGAGTTTGTCACATCTGGCAATGTTTCATCAGTTGCCAGGTGCTGTAAATTTTACCATGTTGAGTGCTAGATATTTTTGTATCCCTATAAATATACTTGAGGTCTGTTCCAGAGCCCATTTAGAGATTGACCTTAGAACAAAGCAGTATGATGTTTTGAATCTTTATCAAGAGAGGTCAGAGCAGAGCAGGGTCAAGACCCTACAACTTAGGCAATGTCATTCTCAGTAGTCTGCCTGATAGCCCAGGGATTACAAGACTCTGAGCTGTAGCCAATGGAGATAACAGAGCTACAAGCTCCTCCTACTCTTTCATTGTCTCTATGAATTCTTTCCTCTATGTGTGTGTGTGTGTGTGTGTGTGTGTGTGTGTGTGTGTTATGAGTGTGGGGGTGCTAGTACATGTGTCAGTGTGTATGTATTTTGTCTCTGATATCTTCCCCATAAACTACCTTGGCTACTGCAAAGATGAATAACTCTGTCTGTACTTGGGGAAACTACTGAGCACTTTTGGGCTGTCCCCCCCATGTTATGAGGAGAATATTTCCCTGGGCAGTTAGCTGGCACAATTACGTAGTTCCCTTTGTTTGTTTCTCTTCAATGAGTAACCATTATCTTGAACTGTCTGGTGTGCAGTATCTGAAAACCACAAGTCATATATTTTATCTGGGCTAAGCACAGTTTACTGTCTCCTTGCCAAAAGTAGAACTCAAACATCTGTTATTTGTCACATACTCCATTTTGATAAGGGCAACAATGACACCAAAGTATTTAAAAACCAATAGGTCTTGGGTACTGACCAAACAGAACAG
Organism: Lophiomys imhausi; assembly: GCA_907164525.1. Lineage (NCBI taxonomy): Eukaryota > Metazoa > Chordata > Mammalia > Rodentia > Muridae > Lophiomys > Lophiomys imhausi. The sequence goes on from CAJQZJ010032746.1 coordinate 89,191, forward strand.
ATGCTGGCCTTAAAAAAAATGATATGATCATACTTGTATTTACCAGGTAAAGATCACCCCTGTCCTGTGTAGTGGCCAAAGTCCACAGTCTCTGTAGTTCAGGGTTTTGACATTGACACCCTTGGAAAGACACAAAGAACATTGCAAAAGGAATGTCCTAGATTTTGGTTCTGACTCTGCCAGTTCTTTTTTGTTTTTTAATTTTAAGATTTATTTTATTTTAATTATATGCATGTTTGGCATGTCTATGTAAAAATATGAGTACAGGTGCCCATGAAACATCAGATCCCCTGGAGCTGGAGTGACAGGCAGTTGTTAACAATCTGATATAGGAGATGGGAACCAAACTCAAATCCTCTGTAAGAGCAGTTCATGCTCTTACCTGCTGTGCTATGTCTCCAGCCCCTATCTTACCCCTTGACTCTGCTTCTTATAGCTTATGATGATTTTAAAGTTCTCCATTCTTTAACTTCTCCTGCGCAGTCTTCATGAACTTCAGGTGGGATAGGGTTTGGAAATTCTCCTTGGCACCTGGAACACTCAGTAGAAATGAAGACTCCCTTCTCTCCATACCTTTCTTAGTGACCTGTCTAGATCCATTCAGACCACCCACAACAGTGTTCTGCAAACACTGTTGGTACCTAGATGACAATTCACCCCGAGTCAGAAGGGCTGGTAATGCAAAAGAATCACGAGTAGGAAGGGAGGGAAAAGCTATAAGTAGTGACCTTTCTAGCTAAGAGCTTTTCTCTTGGCCAGGCTGAAGTGAAATCTGTCCAGGATGGAACCACAGGAGAGGCCACAGGAAGGCAGGACCTCCCTGGACATGAGGCAAAGGAAGAATGGCCAGGACTTAGTTGATCAAGCTTAGCAGGAGTAGTCTAACTTATAAGCTCGCCAGTCAGGCCTGGTTATTCCTAGGGTGTTAGCATTCCAGTACTGGCCTGGTCCTTCCTGACAGATAATGTCAGGGGTGGGGGACCCTTTGTGACGGAGGCTTTGTAGGACTTGATTTCTCTGACATTGTACTCCAGGATTAGAACCTAGACCTTTCCCATAGACTTTTCTTCTAGCTCTGGAAACATCACTCTGTATTATTCATGGTTCTCTAGAATAACAACTTATAGAATGGATCTATAATTCATTATAACATGAATATAATATATACATACATACACACATATACATACATGCATACATACATGCGTACATACAAATGGGATTTGTTAGAATGATTTACAGGCTGTGGGGCAGCTAATCCAACCATGTACAGAGGGTCCAAGAATCCAGTAGTTGTTCAGTCCACAAGGCTGGATGTCTCAGCTGGTGTTCAGTATATGCAGGAATCCTGAAAAAGCAGTCTCTAATGCCACTGAAGGAATGGACTTGCTAGTGAGGTGAGAGCAAACAGACAAAGAGAGAGAGCTTTTTTTCCCATGTCCTTATATAGGCTTCCAGCAGAAGGTGTGGCCCAGATTAGAGGTATGTCTTCCTACCTCTAATATCTAGATTAGAATTGGATCTTCCCAGTTCAAATGATTTTTTTAAAAATCCCTCAGGGGTGTGTCCCACCATTTTTGGGTTTAAGCTGATTTCACATGTAGTCAAGTTGACAACCAAGAATAGCCACCACATAGTCCTTTTGTTTCATTTTAGGATTTTGTTTTTATTTTTATTTTTCAACAGCGAGAGTGTTTACTCATAGTCACCTAGTAACCTGTTTGTGTTCCTAGCACTGAACATGCTGTGAACTTCATAAATATCTGCTGACAGCAGTAAACAATGAATGCCTTATAGATTCTTAGCTCTGGACACTAAGGAAAAAAAGATACCAAACAGAGAAGGATCCAGGGCGGATCCCACAGCGCATACTCAGTGCCAGTGGAGCCTCTTTTATTTCAGCTTATCGTGTCTCTGTTTAACCAAAGTCCAATGACAGAAGGAATTCACTTCCCTCAAGTCTTTTCCGTCACTCTGAAGAAGAAAGTTAAATGCTTATGATATGGCTTTCAACATTTTTTGACTGACTGACCAAATATATCTGAAAAAAAATGGAAAGATCTGTTCTTGTTACAGTCAAGAAAACATAATTGAATAAAGGCATGAATGCTCAAGCTAACATTTCTATTCTGGCAAATGGAAATCCCCATTCAGTTGCAACAGCAGATATAGATTAGCTAGACCTTGTTCTTGGTTTCTACAAAGAAAGAAAAATCTACAATCTACTCTTTACAGCCTGCTCTGCACCCATGGGCATGTCCGATGTACACTCAGTCTAAAAAGGGCCTGTGACCCAGAATGCCCCTGCTGTGTTGAGAAGAGGAGAAAGGCATGTAATAATACAGATAAAGGAAGATAAATAACAAAGCGCTGGGCAGTCCTCTGCCTCAAAGGGGCATTCAATAAATGCTGTGAAAATGGCTGCTTCTGAAAGGGTGGCTCAAGCCCAGGGGGCAACAACCCTATGACCTAGATTTGTATCTACAGAGTGCTCAGGATTGTCCCGCTTTCTTCTCAATGATGGCATGGGTGTTTGCCTGTCTGATGCTGTCACCACTTTCTGACACAGCCCTGTGCTGTGTGTTTGCATCACAATAGGCCAGGAGCACCTTGGACTGTGGTCTTTGACCTGCCTCTGTAACCCTAGCATGTGCCCTAGCACCTTTCAGTTTATGAAGAAGTGTTTTATGGACAAGTATCTCAGAAAGACCTAGGAGCAATAGATCTTTTTTAAAAAGATATGATCTTCAGTTTCCCAATTACTAATATAAAACTTTCTGGTAAGCCCTAACATGGACAATGACGTAGTTGTGCTGAGAACCACAGATTCCCATGAGAAGAATGAGAATCAGTCTTTCTCTACTTCTCCCTCTTCTCAACATTCGCACTCATCATGTTTCTAGATACTCTTTAGATCACAGTGACATACTGAATAATGTATTGAATCCTGTTTCTGCTCAAGACAGGTACTCACTTATACTGTTATGGAACTCCAAAGGACATTGAAGTAGAAAAGCAAATGCAAGCTATAATATACATTTGTGTATTGATTAACTGTTTGTAAATAGCCGGTGCATAAATATCCACCATACAACTCTAGCACTCACATAAATATGATGAAGTAGGCACGGCAGGGTTTTTGCCTTGCATCCGAACCAAGCAGCCTGAGGTGGGTATGATGGGGCTGAAGCATCTTGCTTCTGTCTGCTCACTGCCTCATCTTTCCATAGAAGCTGCAGTCAGGTAGACATTTACTCTAGTCAGGCTAGAGTGCACAGACCACATGTTGTTCCTTCTGTGATTCCAGGTTGCTGAGCAAATGCCTCCAGTCTTCCCAGTCTCAGGTTCCTTATTTATCTACAGAAGCAGCAAAGATCTTAGAGAAATGTAATCCAGATCAGCACATATAATGACTACACATGAATTCTGAAAATGTAACACTACATATATGGTTAAGAACAATTCAAAACTAAATGGTCTGGGCGTTAGAATGAGATGAATACCTCTGAATGGAAAGAAAAATGACTCTTCCCATTGACCACTGGGGAGAAAATAATTAGCTTAAAATGGACATCCAAGTGATAATCTTTGCGTCTCACCTTCAAATGCTCGGGGGGGGGGGGAATGTTTGGGGTTTGTCTTTCATGTGGAAGATTAGATCTCAGATTTGTAATGTTGAGTAGTGATGGACTCATGCTGTGGCAGAGAGAGCCATCAACCGGGCCACTGAGGAACACTGCTCGGCTCTGATGGCGAAATTGGGAGTTACATTAGTCCACCCTATTTTACTTCTCTGAAAATTTATCCATATTCAGTATGTTGCCTGAAATAACCAGTTACAGGAGAGAGGAGTTGGCACTAGTGCCTTATACAGTAGGAGGTACACTGGGTACACATTAAATCCACCCAGCCCAGAGGTGCGACAAGGTGTTTTCTGCGTCTGCTGCTGCTGGATTTTAATTTACCAGAAAGACATGCCTATGTGTATGTGCATAAGAGAGACATTCATTTAGATGAATAAAATAGGATTACAAAGGAAATCCCTAGATTATTAGGAAAACAGAAATGAAAGTGGGAATGAACACAGCTGGAATGTCTGGGTGTAACTTCTAATCTCTCTGACAGAAAATCTAGAGGAAACAGCACATCTAGTTCTTGGTGCGGAGAGACAGAGTGGGTCCTAGGAAGAGGATATTTTTAATATCCAACTCTTGGAGAGATTTTTGCTTTAGGGAAATTTAATGACAGTGGCTCTTCAGTTGTTTTCCTAGAAGATCTTCAGACTTCCTCCCAATCACTTGTTGAAGTTAGGATACATAATAAAATATGAGCACACACACTGAAGCAATATGTAATGCACATACAAACCACACACACACACACACACACACACACACACACAACACGGGGATTACAAAGGAAACCCCAATTACAAAGGAAAGCCCAAATTTATTAGGAAAACAGCAATATGGAACATGGCAGTGAGCACAGCTGGAATGTCTGGTTGTAACTTCTAATCTTTCTGACAGTGTGCATATCGTGGTATGCACAAACACACCGCAGACACATACGCACAATTCATTATCAAAACGAAAGCCAACATTTATCTAGTGATCACTGTGTGCCAGGCATGCTTTGAAACCCTTTGCATACTTTAAGCCATTTAACACTCAGAATGGGTGTCTGCTAAGTTAGCTCTTCAGAGTAATGAGTAAGACAGTCATAGTTGGTGAGGCAGGGGAATCTGTCCTTGAACCTGGAACTGGGAATCACTATCTGTCTGAGGTGCCTTTCCTTCCGACTTCTCTTTTTCTTTCCATCCTCAACGCTTGTTAAAATTTTAACAGAGGACATGTGAACTTTTTCTTATTTTTATGTTTGTTTATTTATTGTGGCCTTGAGGCTTGAACTGTGGGGCCTTGCATGCTGAGCTAGTGAGCCCCCACTGATCTCCAGTGCAAATTTTCTTTTCAGTCTTCTCTGGTTAAGTTTCATGTTTCTAAGTTACATCTGCTGTGGAATAGTTGTTCTCTTCTGAGCTTTCTAAGCAACCCCAATCTGACTGACAGAGGAAATCCTGTGTGGATTTAAGTGGATTTAAATGTTACTCTACTTACCTTCTTGCTTCCTTGCCTCATTACTGGAAGTTCAAGTGTTGCTATAGATATGAGCTGGCAGGGGTGCTGAGCAGATCTCACCTCAAGCTGTCATGCTGCTGAGCATGCAGAGATCGGGTCTGTCACTGCATTCTGACCCCAGCCACACTCTTTCTCTTGGTGCTCCATGTCCCTCCGTAAAGCTGGCCTTCCACAGTGATAATAAAATAAATGGCTAACAAAACCCTCGTGGTTCTTGCTGTTCAGGGATCAAGATAAATGTAAAGACCACCAGATGTTATTTGCTTAGGGTCACATGTCAGCTTATACAGTAACATTGTGGACTGAACAACCACATACTGCTTCCAATTGTCCCTTTGGTATAAACTCTATGAATATGTAAATGTTGTCATCTCTTTCATTCCCTTAACCAATTAACTATAGAAAGTGATACCACATATCAAGGATGGTACTGTCACCCCTGTGATGATGGGGTGACAGTTCAGTTACCCAGCTCTCCTTTTCTAAGCCATTGATTCGAAAAATCAAAACAGAATAATGATATCTATCTAGGATTTGAAGTCCACTCACTGTTTACATTTTCTCTACAAATCCACAGCCATATGCTGATCTTATTTAAAGAGATCAATTCCATGTTGTTTTAACCCCTGCTGACAGGAAGCTGACATTGAAACCTATATAAATTACCTAGATGACATTATGAATACTTTTAAAGTTAAATGTTGTACAAATTTTTCCTTGTTCTTTTTTTTTCTTTTTTACTTAAGATGTTATCTATCTGTAAGCTGCTTCCAAAAACTGAAACTAAGACTGATAAATAAAATAACAAAATTAACCCATGCATATTATCTTGGAAAGATTCAGACATCAAAAGGGACATGCCCCAGAGAGGCCCATGTGCTGCAGAAGCCTACCTCTCTGCCATGATTGCCTAACCAAAGCAACCTCCGCATCACCAGGGTAGTGCCAGGCTCTTCGCCTGGTTTCAAACAAAGGGATGAACTCTGTAGAGCAAGGCCATGTTGTATACCAGAAAAAAATATCTTAGTATGGTTTATTCTATCTTTTAGTATATACCTGAAGGGTCATTACCCTTTAGCTCTGTGGTTCTCAACCTTTCTCATGCTGCAACCCTTTAATACAGTTCCTCATGTTGTGGTGACCCCCCCCCCATCATACAGTTATTTCATTTCTACTTTATAACTGTAATTTTGCTACTGTTAAGACTCATAAATATCTGATGTGCAGGATATCTGATATGTGACCTCTGTGGGGGGTCACATCCCAAAAATAGAGAGAACCACTTCCTTTGAAAGATAGAGCAATATAAAAATGGATGTGTGATAATTTAAAAGTATTTCTTAGGTGCTTGACTAAGTGTTTGAATATATTTCTCAAAACTCAATGTTGGAGGTTTGTTGTTGATTCTTTTCTATTTTTTTTTTTTTTCTCTACTGTCAGCTCTGGCACCACAAGCTTATTAGCTTGGACAAAGCAGAGAACACATCAAGAGATTATTTAGGTTTTCTTTCTTTCTTTTTATTATTATTTTTTTGTCCTATCATTATGTAACAGCCTGACTGCACAAAGTCACATAACATCATACAGAGAGAAAATTAATCATCGGCTAATGAGATAGGGATGTGGAAAGAAGTTTGAAAGAAGTAATTTAGAGGCCCCAATTAGGCCCTATTCTAGAGGGTCCCTCATGGGCATTGCTAGCTGATCTCAGGTCGGGGGTGTGAGAGAGATGTGGGGACAGAAAGCAGAGGAAGGGAGGAAGTAGAGGGAGAAGAGTTGCAAATGGAGAAACTACAAAGAGGCCTTTACAGTGCCTCAGATGTGGGTTAATGAGAGCCTAAATTAGGAAGGAGAATGAGCAAAATGATCCAGAAATCCCCTCAAAGGCGGGCTGTAACTGGCTTAGCATATACCTACTTGCCACCATCTGCAGAGCTTCCATCCAGGCACTGAGAGGAAGAGAGCAATGACTATACCGGAAACAGGAAGGTCTGGAACCTTCTCACAGGGGTTGTTTGGGACAGAGAAGGACACATGTCTGGACCCTGTGGGCAGTGTTCAGACTACAGGAGAGGAGAGGGAAAGCAAAGCAAGGGAACCGGTGCAAGCTGGGACCTCAGAGAGATCCCACCTGCACCTCTGAGACTTGGCAACAGTCCTCCAAAGTAGAAATCAACAGCAAAGGGTTTGGAAGAAATAAATGTAGGGAAGGAATTCAAACAGACTTGCCTAAGAAGGTATTTCTACAGACTAGGAACCTGCCAGAAGAGCAGACAATAATTTCCCCTGCAAACAGGGCAGTGAGTGGGTCTTATCTGCCTCTGTGATTAAGTGTGGCCTGTAGGGACAAGTTTGCCAGTGAATGAGAAGGAGTGAGAATGCTCTAAGAGAGTCATCTAGTCATTTTATACACAGTTAGGGCCAGAGAGGGAAAAATTGAGAGAAGAGCAGAGCCTAAGGGACAGAGTAACAATTTAGGTGTGACTGTTGCTGGAAAAGGCCAGAGGTGGGAAAGGGACTCAGACCTGTCCCCAGGAGCACAGAGTTCAGAGTAAGGAAAACGGTTATAACCACTGGCCAGGTCCAGAGCCATTGTGTGAGGATCTGTTTCACGTGTGAACCCCCTCTGGAAATGGAAAGCCCATTGTCAGGGTGCTGAATGCAGTATCCCGAGAAACAGCATCTACAGCCAGCCAGAGAGCCTATAGAACATGAAGGACATGCAGCACTCTGGGTCCTCACTCCCACCCCACACTCGCCTGGCTTCATAACTCTACGAAAATCATTTTGTGTTGCTGGAAATTAATTTCTTTAGCACTCAGTCTGGAAGACAGAATGGAGTAGTGGCCATGCCATTTTCAGCTATGAACTATCAAATTCCTTAGGCCCAGAATCTAGGCTTTGACAGTCAGCTCTTCTGTTCCTAGATAGCATGGTTTGTGAGTCTGAGGCACACCGTGTCTGTCTTAACATCTGTCTTTCCCAGCTCACTTCCACCCTCGAGGTATAGCAAGTGGCTTTTTATTTCTGTTTTATTGTATACTGTAATTAATTTTACTGTACTTAATATCTCTACCTCCCTTCCAACCCTCCTTGTTCCTTCCCACCCCCCAACACTAGGTGGGAGAGAAAGAAGGTTAGAAGGGAAATGGATGTAGGTCTCTTGAGCTACTTCCTGCTGTTTAGGGTCTTCGGGATCTTTGGGGACAATACCAATCTCAGTAGTCAGGATATCCAGCAGTCCAGCAAACCAGTCACAATCATCACAGCAAGTGCAGCAGCAGGACGAACCAGCAGCAGTGCGGGGGAGCACCAGCAGGGAGAGCAGCAAACTCTTCCTTCTTCAGAGCACCCTTTCTTCTTGGGTCTTCTGGCTTTTTATATCACTCTTCTCAGAATTAAACTTTCTGCAGCTGACTAAACTACACCCTTGCTCATGCATAGGTTTTTACAGGTGTGGACAGACTGAAACAGCCCCACACCTGGGATTAAAACAAAAATATTTTTATATTATAACTGGGATTTTTGAGAAACAAAACTCTTACCACATCGAGGTCCCTCCTTTTTTTTCTGTTTAATAAACTGCTTCTATTTCTATCTCATAAAATTTAAAAAAAAATGACTTGAGTTCCAACAGGCTGAGGCAATGGGGTGCATCTGATTCTGATGATGCCGCCCAGGTCTATGCACCCAGAAACTGCTCAGGTACTTCATTCTCATGACCTTCGCCTCCAGTACAAACACATTTCACGTACAGGCCTTTGCCTCCTGCTCCCTCAGAACATGTTTGGTTTTTCTGGCGTAGGCTCCAGAGAAGAGGTTGCTAGAAGGGCCTATCAGACATCTTTGAACAGTCAGTTTTCTGTACTCATATCAGTCAGAAGTTTTTAAGTGGTCTTCACTTCCTGTCATGTCACTTTTTCAAACATGGAACCAAATCTCCTCACCCAAGTCAACAGTACCTACAGTAGCTGTTGATGGCTGCATTCCCATTCTGCCTACACTGTGTCCCCAGTCAAGGAGCCAGAGGGTTTTATTGATGGAATGAGGCCTTTGTTTATCAAGGGTACACACCAAGGCTGGAAGAGCACACACTGGAAATGCATCTTGGGTTTAAATGGGAAACACACCTCTCCACCTTTAGATCCCTTCAGAAAGATCATAGGTGCATTTTCAATTTCACTTCCCTAAAGACCCTGCTTGTAGGCATTCACTTATCTTGCAAAGTACACTGTTACGTTAACATGTAGTCTGTGTAGCTGATTTGTTCTCAGCAACTTCCAAGCAATTTTCAGGGATTGTTTCTTCACAAAGGAAAAAAAAAATCTAAGAGCAGTTCTGCCTCTAGGGAACTGATCTGAGCATTTCTGTCTCTGAGAATATTTAGAAGCACCTCTGCACCTATCATCTCAATAAATGTTCTTTGGAAATAACTTTTTTTACATTTCTATCACTTAACTAAAAGTCATTATTTTAAAGAACTAGATTGAGCCCATAATCCCAGTACACACATGGGTGGCTGAAACAAGAATGTAAGTTCCAGGCCAGCCTGGGTTACATAGAAAGCTCTAGACAAGCCTGAGTTATAGCAAGACACTGTCTCAAATCAAAGGTGAGGAAGTTGACTTTCAGGATCTGTTCCCTGACAGTCTCCTTTTACTGGTCTCACAGGGTTACCATAACAAATCAGGTAGCTTAAAGCAATAGATATTTATTCTCTGTTCCAGAGGCCAGATAATTGAATTAGGTATCCACAGTGTTCAGCCTTCAGCTGGCTCTACAGAAGGATGTCTCACAGGCCCTTCCCTTGGTTTTGGTGTCTGAGAACTGTCCTTGAGATCCTGTGCCTGCAGCTGCATGTCCTCGGTCACCACCTCTGTCATCATAAGGCATTCTTTTGTGTGTCTGTCTGTATCTTTTGTCCTCCTCTAAGTTCACAAGCTGTTTTAGATAGGACCCACACTAATCCCTTATGATCTCATCTTATCTTAATTATATCTGCAAACACCCTCTTTTTGAAATTAGATTGGAGTCATTGGCATATGAGCTTAGGACTGAACAGCTCTTTGGTAATGCTATAATTTGTCCCTTATAACATCTCTCCCACACCAGTGAAGATATCCCCATTCTCTGTGTGTCTATAGCAACCCTTACCTTAGTACCTCACAGCAGGTGTCAAGACAGTATTGTCATTTTCTACTAACTCATTTTTAATCACTGGACTGTCATATCCATGAAAAAAAAAGAACTCATGTCTTACAACGTCTTGCTTGCAAAGTGTCTCCTACAACATTCAACACCTAGTAGTCACTCAGATGTTTGCCAAAAGAAACAATTACCATTACTGTGAGCTTTGATATATATTCAATGTTAATATTTATTTATGCAAGGTTACATAAACATCATGCTTTGTGTTGTTTTTTTATAGTTGCTACCCCTTATTGAATACTTGCCATTTGGAAATAAACACTGGAATTCTCTCTTGTTTACTCCTCACATGAACATTGGAAGATAAATATTCCCTCTACTTTAGAGTACTGTAAGTGAAGCCTAGAAGGACATACAACTAGTGGACAGCAGACCTAGGGCTTGTCCTCGGGTCTGTGTGACTGCACATGGGCTCTGTACATTTTGGTGAATTTTTTACCCAGGTCTTCTTGGGTGCCCCACGCTGTAACAATGATATGCTTGGTATTTGTGTTTAGGGTCATTAACGAATTAGCATTATATCACCCAGCTCTAGTCCTATTGCATGACTTCAAGATCACTTTTTGAAAAACAACTTTTCCTCTGCTATGCCACACTATAGTTTTGTTTCTTTTTTTAACGTTTGAGAAAAGGAAAAATTGAAATGTTTATATACTTCTTAATTACTTTTAAATTGCTCTGATAGAACACCATGACCAAGGCAATGTATAAAAGGAAACATTTCATGTGGGCCTCACAGTTCTAGAGGGTCTGTGGCTGTTGTGATCTGGGACAGGCATAGCACTGGAGCAGTAACTGAGAGCTCACATCTTGGTCCACACACATGAAGCAGAAAGAGGGGCTTGAGAATGGTGTGAGCTTTTGAAATGTCAAATCTCCCCCCAGTGACTAAGCTCCTCCAACAAAGCCATTCCTCTTCATTCTTCCCAAGCAGTTTCACCAACTAGGGATGAGCTATTAAAAGCAGCGCTCATCGGTTGAAAATGGACGCTACACTGAGAAAAATCTCTTCATTCTAACCTCTGCAGAAACAAAATACCTCGTGTATCACCAGGATCCCCAGAGCCTGACAATGGGTCTTATTTTAAGTCAGCTACTCATCTTAGAAACAGAAGCAACACTGCCTATATGTCAGGGCCCCTCCACACCATCTCTCTGCCCTTCTCCGAGTCCTGGAACCTGGCACAAGCTCAGCCCCTCCCAGGATCTATAGATACCTCTGGCCTTAGGCAGGAGAAAGAACCCAGAGCCCCACCCTATGACATGTGCTGTGTGCCTGAGAAGTAGGGGGTCACCTCCTTTGCCAAATCCCAGGCTTTGGTTCTGGCATCTGAACCCTATCTTGCTTCTCCAGCCTGAGGCTCAGCAGAGTTAACGTGCCAGATCCTTAGCAGTTCATAGCCTCTGTCCCTGAGGTTTTGTTGCTAAGCCCATTCCCTGTGGGCTGAGTCAGAGCACTGGACCAAAGTAACCTGTGCCTGATAACATGAGGACAGGCATCCTGCCTGGGCCATTTCATTATGGCTGCTGGCAGTCTGTATACTCAGTCATTCATCAGAACATCCCAGGCTCAGGAGGAAACCTGCAATGTTCCCATTTACCCTGATTGCTCTCCCCTTCCTCTTACTCTCTTGGAACACTGTGTTCTGCCTTCTGGACCAGACCTGGTTTTGGCACCCAGCAGCTTGTCTCTGTCCCCCTCAGCCCCAGTCTGTCTTGTCTGTTCACACCTGGCCTAGTTATTTGCAGCTTTGATCTGGGAGAGACCCAGCTGCCTTTTTCTTTCCCAATGAGGTCAGATTCTCACCTCAAATTGGACTGTCTTCACCAAGGTGTCCACTGAAAATGACAGAGCAAGGTCAAACCAGTACTTGGGAACAACCTGCAAGGAGATGAGGAGGATGGAGGCAACTCACACAGCGTAGGATCCAGCTGGCACATGCACATCTGGCATGCAAGGAACTGCCACTCCAGCAAGAAGCATGGGGACACTCACCAGCTTGCACAACACTGGCCCTTCTGGTCTGCAAGATGTCTTATGCTTTCTCAGTATATCATGGTCACCTGACCAGTGTATCTGATGGTAGTGCCGGGGAATTTACTTGGAATTCCTAATTCGTATGAGACGTCCTGCTGGCAGTTCCCTTCCTGGATGAATCTTAGATTTGGCTCATGTGTTCAACCTTTTCTCTGGGCTTGGGGCCCATCAAACCCTGTGATTTCCCACATGAAGAATTTATAAACTTATCCTTGGTAGACTGCAGCAGTAGTAAGTACTCAGGAAATGAATGAATGAATGAACGAATGAATGAATGAAGCTAATTAGTTCAGCTGTCATCCCACTAAAATCCTAAATACAAACTCTTCAAACACCACTCTGAAAAATGCCCAACTTGTCAAATCTGTGCCACCAGCTACACAGGAAGCTTCAGCAAGTTTGAGGGCCACAAAATGAGTTCAAGGCCAGCCTGGCCAACTTAGGGAATCTCAAAATAAAAGGGGGAAAGAAGGCTGAAGGCAGAGCTCAGTGACAGAGTGCTTGCCTACCACATGCAAGGTCCTCGGTTCAACCCCCAGTACCAAAATTAGACAAGCTCGACTCAGAAATAAAATCCCAAACTATGATATGCACCCATAAGCCAGATTTCTGTTTTACTCTTTCCTCTTCCCATCTGAAACAAGAATCAGTGCTAAGTTTTTGTCTCTTGCTGCCCAAGTCTTTGGAGCCAGGGACACAAAAGAACTAGACAGGACCACAATATGAACAACCCTTGGATCGCCTATAAGCAGTGTTCCGAAAGGGTGGTCCTGTTCCGTCCTTGATTGGAGCCTCCCATGCTGCAGCGTGAACTGGCTTCCTCTTCCCGGAGGGTAGACACTGTGGCCCATGGTCCACAGACTTCACAGGGGCCGCTCTCCCGCATGAGTCAGGGGAACTGCTGCTCCACATTTGCATGGTCATTACCTGAATCTGCTGTGACTCTATCAAGTTTCGGAGCTTCTATTTGGCTTTCCTGAGCTAGTACACAATATGCTTTTATGCTGTTTGAGAAATAATTTCCATTTATGCAAATGTTGTTAAAGTAATGTTTTCTTTAAAAAAAAAAAAGGAAGAAAGAAAAGACTAATACTTTCCTCTTTTCCCACTCACATGCTGAATCTCAGCTCCTTTGAGGTCCAGCATAATCTAAGCTTTAATTCCTTCCTAAGCCCCTTCAAGCCCCTGCACTCAGCATGCAGATTTCATTGAACCTCAAAGTCTCTTCCTATTGATGTCTCAGAAAAGGCAAAGAAACCCCTGTTCCATACTAAACATTCTGCTCAGAAATACACTGTCTTTTGTCTCCATTTCTGAGTATTTATCTATTTGGCCTCCAGATAGAAAGCAGACAGACGTCTGTTCTGTTCAAACTAAAGGCAAACGCAAGCACCAGGCTCCCATCTCATTTGTGGGAAACATCTGTTTATTATAATGCATGGGGCTCGAGTTTCAGGGTTTGCAGTCCTGAGTGGCTCCAGCCTTAAATCATCCTGTGTTGGCAAACAATAGTGAGGGCCACGCCAGGAGAGAAACAGATGAAACCTATGTAAGGGATGAGATTAAACAGAGAGCACAGACAGGCCAGCATTTCATACCCTGGCATTAGCTAATGCATTCACCAAGAGAAACAGTGATTTCAGTGACTGACATTGAAAGCCTTTCTGCTCCAGAAAGTCATTATTTCATTTTATGGGTATATTTTTAGAAGTAGTATCCTGTATTAGATGAATGAAGGCCAAAGCTGTACCTTGAACTGGCAGCTGAACTTGGTAATGGGTAAGAGTTTTCCAAGTGGTACTGGTTTTGAAGGCATGAAGGAGTTCACGGAGAACAGCTGAGGCTCAGCACCAGGAGAAGCCAGGAGAGGCCATTGGTGAATGTGTCACACCAGCTGGAAGAGGAGCTATTAAAGGAACATTCCCCCATAGTCTCTACATCAGTTCCTGCCTCCAGATTCCTGATTTGAGTTCTTGCCCTGACTTCCCTCTGTTATGCACTGTAAGCTGTAAGATTAAATAAACCCTTTCTTCCCTGTTGCTTTTGATCATGGTGTTTTATAACAGTAATAGAAAAGTAACTAATACAGCAATGAATCAAGCTGGGTCATTTTAAGAGGGAACATTGAAATCATTATACATTTTAAAATATGGATCCAGACCTGGCCCTTTTTCCAACTCTCTCATTTGTCTGCTTTATGATGTAGGATATTTTCCTTAAATGCTTTAAATCTCCATTTCTCTATCTATGAGGTGTCACGACACAATGAACTCTTACAAAGAATCTATAAATAACCAATTTGTGTCTCATCCTTGTCCATTCTAAACTTCTGTGTCTTTTTTGAATATCACTGTTCTGAGCCCTGTTCTCACAGAATTTTGGAGTCCTGGAATGCTGTTGTTCTGAGGAATATGTCAGTCAAAGCAACCATGTCACAGTTTAGGTAATAGAACCATGGTCACAAAGGAACACCCTAGAATGCCTGCATGATACCTTTGTTAGAAAGTGGTTCTTGAGCATTTCCACTTAGGACTGCTTTTAAAACCACACATGTCACACACCCAAAACAAAACCAAGCTGTCACACACCCAAAACAAAACCAAGCTAATACACTGAGTTTACAGGTCAGGGTTACACAACTTAGGCTGTTCCACCCAGGGAGAGATGGGCATGCCTGTGAAAGACTCCTGTGTCTTTTCCCTGAAAGGAAAAGACTGGCCTCCCATATCTCCAAGTTCATTTATAGACTTCATCATTGCTTTTGCTATCGGGCTTGTCTAACCACTCAGCACAGCTTACCAAAGAATAAAGCCATACAGAGGGTCAAGGTACCTCTGTACATGAGAACCCGGCAGGAGATGGGGGCAGAAATGTCAAAGGGCAGATACCTAAGAGGAGACAGGGAATGAAGAGGTAGTTTCATTTCTTCCTTGAAGAATGGTAGAGAGTGGCCATGTCCTCTCTCAGTGTAACCATCTGCTTACCTGGGAACATTATCTTATCAGAGATAGTGTTTTCTTTTTTTTAATATTTATTTATTACTTCAGGTTAAATCTCCATCACAGTACCTTCCTTCAACCCCTCTACCCCCTATCCCTTCCATGCCACTCCTCTGGAGTGCGGTGTCCTTACATATCAGTCCCCCACCCCAGTTCAGCAGTCATATGAGGGCCAAGAGCCTCCTCATACACTGGGGGCCTACAAGGGAGCACCACTAGGACAAAGTGTCTCATTGACAGGTAACAAAGTCAATGTTCCTGTTCCCTTCGGTGCCTTGGCTGTAGTATAGTTATCCTGTACTATATGACTAAAATGTAATTATAAGTGAATAGATGCCATGTGCATCCTTCTGAGTCTGGGTTAGCTCACTCAGGATGAGCTTCTCTAGTTCCATCCATTTGGCTTCAAATTACATGATTTCCTTGTTTCTGATAGCTGAGTAGTATTCCATTGTGTAGATGTACCACAGTATTTTTTATCCATTCCTCAGTTGAGGGACATCTGAGTTGTTTCCAGTTTCTAGCTATTACAAAAAGGCTGCTATGAACATAGATGAGGAAACTTCTTTGTGGTTTGGTGAGGAATCATTTGGATGTATACCCAAAAGTGGTATGGCTGGGTCAAGATATCGCCAGACTGACCTCCAGAGTGGTTGCACAAGCCTGCACTCCCACCAGCAATGGAGTGGGGTACCCCTTTCTCAACACCCTTGCCAGCATGTGCTGTCATTTGAGTTTTTGATCTTAGCCATTCTGACAGGTATGAGATGGAATCTCAGAGTCATCTTGAGTTGCATTTCTCTGATGATTAAGGATGCTGAGCATTTCTTCAAGAGTGTCTCTCAGCCATTAGGGATTCCTCCTTTGTGAATTCTCTATTTAGCTCTGTTCCCCATTTTTTTGATTGGATTATTTGGTTTCTTGGCATTTAATTTCTTGAGTTCTTTGTAAATTTTGGTTATTAGCCCTCTATCATATGTGGGGTTGTTGAAGATTTTTTCCCAATCTAGAGGTTGCCATTTTGTTCGAATGACAGTGTCTTTTGCCTTACAGAAGCTTTTCAGTTTCATACGGTCCCATTTATTGATTGTTGGTCTTAAATCCTGAGCTGTTGGTGTTCTGTTCAGGAAGTTCAAGGGTTTTGCTCACTTTCTTTTCAAATAGATTTACTGTCTCAGGCCTTATGTTAAGGTCTTTAATCCACTTGGACTTAAGTTGTGTGCAAGGTGATAAGTATGGGTCTAATTTCATTCTTTTACATGTTGGCATCCAGTTGGACCAGCACCATTTGTTGAAGATGCTACCTTTTTCCATTGTATGGTTTTGGCTTCTTTGTTAAAAATGAAGTGACCATAGGTGTGTGGGTTCACTTCTGGGTCTTCAAATCAATTCCATTGATCCACTGGTCTGTTTATATACTAGTACCATGGTGTTTTTATTACTATTGCTCTGTGATAGAGCTTGAAATCTGGGATGGTGATACCTCCAGATGTTTTTTTATTGTACAGAGTTGATTTAGCTATTCTAGGTTTTTTGGTATTCCATATGAAGTTGAGAATTGCTTTTTCCAGGTCTATAAAGAATTGTGTTGGTAGTTTGATAGGAATTGTATTGAATCTGTGTATTGCTTTTGGCACGATGGCCATTTTTATTATGTTGATCCTACCTATCCATGAGCATGGGAGATCTTTCCATCTTCTGAAGGCCTCTTCAATTTCTTTCTTCCAGGACTTGAAGTTCTTGTCATGCAGGTCTTTCCCTTGGTTGGCTAGAGTTATCCCCAGGCATTTTATATTGTTCTGGCTATTGTGAAAGGTGTTGTTTCCCTAATTTCCTTCTCAGCCTATTTATTTTTTGTATAAAGAAGGGCTTCTGATTTTTTTTAATTAATTTTGTATCCAGACACCTTGCTGAAGGTGTTTATCAGCTATGAGAGTTCTCTGGTGGAATTTTGGGGTTATGTATACTATCATATTGTCTGCAAATAGGGATAATTTGACTTCTTCGTTTCCAATTTGTATCCCCTTGATCTCCTTTAGTTGTCTTATTGCTCTAGCAGGAACTTCAAGTACTATATTGAAGAGATATCGTGAAAGTGGGCATCCTTGCCTTGTCCCTGAGTTTATAGGAAATGCTTTAAGTTTCTATCCATTTAATTTGATGCTGGTTACTGGCTTGCTGTATATCACCTTTATTATTTCTAGATATGGTTCTTGTATGCCCATTCTCTCCAGGACTTTTAGCATAAAGGGGTGTTGGGTTTTGTCAAATGCTTTTTCAGCATCTAATGAGATGATCATGTGTTTTTTTTTTTCTTTCAGCTTGCTTATGTGGTGAATTACGTTGATGGATTTTCATATGTTGAACCATCCCTGCATTCCTGGGATGAAGCCTACTTGATCATGGTATATGATACCTTGATGTGTTCTTGGATTTGGTTTGCCAGTATTTTATTAAGTATATTTGAGACTATGTTCATGCGGGAAATTGGTCTGAAGTTCTCTTTCTTTGTTGGGTCTTTGTGTGGCTTAGGAATCAGGGTGACTGTGGCCTCATAGAATGAGTTTAGCAGTGTTCCTTTTGTTTCTGTTTTTTGGAAGACTTTGAAGAGTATTGGTATTAGCTCTTCTTTGAAGGTCTGGTAGAATTCTTTGCTGAAACCAACCGGCCCTGGGCTATTTTTGGTTAGGAGATTTTTTAATGACTGTTTCTATTTCCTTAGGGGTTATAGGGCTGTTTAGTCTGTTAACCTGATCTTGATTTAACTTTGGTAGGTTGAATCTATCAAGAAAATTGTCCATTTCACTTAGGTTTTCAAATTTGGTGGAGTACAGGTTTTTAAAGTAAGACTTAAAGATTCTCTGAATTTTCTCAATATCTGTTGTTATTTCTCCCTTTTCATTTCTGATTTTGTTGATTTGGTTTTTTTCTTCTGCCTTTTAGTTAATTTGGCTAAAGGTTGTCTATTTTGTTGATTTTTCTCAAAGAACCAACTCTTGCTTTCATTAATTCTTTTTGTTTCTAAGTTGTTGATTTCAGCCCTAAGTTTGTTACTGCCTTCTGTTCCTCTTGTGAGTTTTTGCTTCATTTTTTTCCAGTTCTTCCAGTTCTACTGTTAATTCGTTAATATGAGCTGTCACAATTTTCTTTTTGAAGGTACTTAGTGCTATGAACTTTCCTCGTACCATTGCTTTCATTGTGTCCTATAGGTTTGGGTATGTTGTGCCATCATTGTTGTTGGATTTTAAGAACACTTTGATTTCCTTCTTTATTTCTTCCCTGAACCAGTGGTCATTCAGTAGAGAGTTGTTCAGTTTCCATGAATGTTGTAGACTTTGTATCATTTCTGTTGTTGTTGAAGTCCAGCTTTATTCCATGGTAGTTTGATAAGATGCAATGGGTAATTTCAGGTTTCTCATATATGTTGAGTCTTGCTTTGTGTCCAACTATATGGTCAATTTTGGAGCAGGTTCCAGGTGGTGCTGAAAATAAGGTGTATCCCTTTTTGTTTGGGAAGTGTTCTGTAGATATCTGTTAGGTCCTTTTGGTTCATGACTTCTGTTAGGCTTATTATTTCTCTATTTGGTTTCTGTCTCAATGACCTGTCCATTGTTGTGAGTGGGGTGCTGAAGTCTCCCACTACTAATGTGTGGGGATCAATGTGAGTTTTAAGCTTTAGAAGAGTTTCTTTTACAAATGTGGGTGCCCTTGTATTTGGGGCATAGATATTCAGTATTGAGATGTCGTCTTGATGAATTGTTCATTTGACAAGTATGTGGTGCCCTTCCCTATCTTTTTTGATAAACTTCAGTTGAAAGTCTACTTTATTTGATATTAGGATGGCTGCTCCAGCTTGCTTCCTGGACCCATTTGCTTGGAAAACCTTTTCTCAGCCCTTTACTCTGAGGTAGCATCTATCTTTGTTAGAGAGATGTGTTTCTTCTATGCAGCAGAATGTTGGATTTTGTTTGTGGGTCCATTCTGTGAGCCTGTGTCTTTTTACTGGAGAGTTGAGTCCATTGACATTGATGGATATTAATGACCAAAGGTTGTTATTTCCTGTTATTTTGATGTAGGTGTTGGTTGTGTGTTTATTATGGTTTAGTGGCAGTGGAGTTTTTTGCTCCTCTGTTTTCTTTGGTGTAGTTATCTTCACTGGGTTGGAATTTTCCTTCTAGGATCTTCTGTAGGGCCTGTTTGTGGGTGGATACTTTTTAAATTTCATTTTATCATGGAATATCTTGTTTTCTCCATCTATATTGATAGAGAGTTTTGCTGGATTTAGTAGTGTAACCAGGCACCTATGATCTCTTAGGGCTTGTAGGACATCTGCCCAGGCCCTTCTGGTTTTTAACATTTCTGAGGAGAAGTTAGGTATATAATTCTGATGGGTCTGCCATTATATGTTACTTGACCTTTTTCTCTTACAGCTTTTAATATTCTTTGTTCTGTACATTTGGTGTTTCAATTATTATGTGGTGAGAGGAATTTTTTTCTGGTCTATTCTGTTTGGTGTTCTTTATGCCTCTTGGAATTTTATTGGCATCTCTTTCTTTTGGTTTGGGAAGTTTTCTTCTGTGATTTTGTTGAAGATGTTTCCTGGACTTTGAAGTCGGGAGTCTTCTCTTTCTTCTATGCCAATAACTCTTAGATTCCATCTTTTCATGGAGTCCTTGATTTCTTGGATGTTGGTGAGAACTTTTTTAGATTTCTCATTTTCTTTAGTTGTACTGATTTCTTCAATCGAATCTTCCATCCTTAAGATTCTGTCTTCATTTCTTTTATCCTACTTGTGATACTCATGTCTGTAGTTCCTTTCCTCTTCCCTTGATTTTCTACCTCCAGGATAATCTCTGATTGTGTTTTCTTTGTTGCTTCCACTTCCAATTTCAAATCTTGAACAGTTTTATTTGTTTTTGATGTTTCCTGCTCCAATTTGCTTGTCTTTATGTGCAAATCTTTCAGATCTTTTGAATCTTTCATTGCCTTGTCTCTTTCCCATTTATGTTGATCCACTTTGGCTTGGAGATCTCTAATGGTATTCTCCATTGCTTTCATTTGTAAAATTAAGGAATCTTTGAATTTTTTCAGAGATTTAATTTCTTCTTGTAAGAACTCTATCACTTGCTAAAGTATAAATTTGTCGTCATTTTCATGTGTTTCAGCTGTGGTGGAGTGGTCAGGGCTTGCTGTCCTAGCATATCTGCATTTTGTTGGAGTCGTATTTCCCTGACTTTCGTTAGTTCTGTTCTTTTGCTGACCTTTAGCCATCTGGTTGTTCTTAGGTGTTTGTTCCTGGTGCCTTCTGGGCTTGGTGCCAAGAAGGGTGCTTTGGTGTAGAGGCTGTCTAGCTTGGTGATCTGTAGCTCTCCACAGGCTGGATGGCGCCTTGTGTGGAGGTTGGTTCTCAGTGTGTCTCCCAGAGCTCACTCCTTCCTGTTGTGTCCTAATTGGTGACTCAGGTCAGAGGTTGTGGTGGGATGTGTTTCTGCAGGTTCCTGAGATCCAACTGGTCTTCATAGCGATAACGGTGCAGGTTGGCAGGCCACAGACTCTTGGCTGGAGCTGGAGCTCCCCTACAGCTTACGTGTCTGGACCATGATCATGGTCCTCCCAAGCTGCTCTCAGGGGGTTCTTAGGTTCACTGTGCATCTAATAGCCAGAAGCACTGTGATCTGGTACAGCCCATGTTTCCCAGGCAATGAGCAATGATCTGGGATTATTTCACTGCTCCTGAGTCAGAGCTCTCTGTGTTGTAGCCTAGGTATTCAGCATGTATCAGCTCTGCTGATATTCTCCTGGGTGTCCAAGCCTAGCCCTGCACAGACGCTGCGGGCTTTGGAGGTCCTAAGTTTGGGGGTTGAATCTGCCAGCTGAAGTCCTGCAAGGATCCAACAGGGAGCTAGTCCAGTCTCCCGGAGGGAAGCGCTCAGTGTTAGTGTTTGTTGGGCAGGCCCAAATAGGTTTGCGCCTCACACACTGCCTTTCAGCATGTGTATATCTCTCCTGTTGTCTAATCTGTCTACATGGTCCCCAGGGCACCTCTGTGCTTCCTGGCCCTAAGCACTAAGCCCTTGTAGTCTTAGTCACTCAGGCAGTGCACACAGGCCATGAACTCGCTGCTCCAGGGGTGGAACTGTAGATGCTGAAGATCTGGTTTCCGGCCAGAGGAACCAGCACTAGCAACGGGGTCTGATATTAACCCCACAACCCGTCCAGGGCTTGGACTCACTGGAGTTCCCAGCAGCCTTCCAACCTGGCTACTCCCCTTTCAGCACGCTCTGATCTCACCACTCCTACGTCTGTGCTGGTCTCTATTTGGATGTTGGAGCTGTCCTGTGGATACTGGCAATTGAGACCATCGTCCACCAAGGGCCGGGACACTGCACTGGTGCCAGTAGCGTAGCCTGCTACCAGAAGTGTATCGCGCTGCTGTGTCTAGCTGCAGTGTTCTTCCTAGTGATTGTAAATCCAATAGAGGGGCCTGTATGTCCAACACCCCTCTGGACAAGCTCAAATATGCTTGTGTCTCCCAGGCCACTGCTCCGCTGTGGTCCCGCTGTTATCCCAAGCTCAGAATGTGCTGTGGTTTGGGGCCACAATGGTTCTTCTGAGAATATACCTGTTCCCGTGGCTCCACTGTCTTCCCCCTGGTGTCAGAATGCCCCCATGGAATCTGGGAGCCCAGGAGGCTGGTGAGTACCCCTGTCTGGGGTTTGGAGCTGCTCGCTGGGTATCTGAGTGGTTCGTACCCACGGGTCCTCTTCTGGTGACGATTCTCCTGCTTTCCCAAAGTCAGCAGCTTCCGCGGTTTGGAGAAAGGAGAGTCTTGCCTAGGGACTTTTATTAGTCCGGGGGTTGCTGGGTGAAACCCAGCAGGTTCATGCCTCTCAGATTGTTGCTCAGCGTCTTATAACTCTGTGGTGTTATATCTGTTTTCCCTGTGTTCAAAATGTGTCCGTGTGGGCTGCCACCATCTTGGAATCTAGATAGTGTTTTCTACAAAAAGAAAAATCCCCAAGAAAGGGATTTCCTTTGACCTTAGTTTTGAAAATACTAACCTGTGGTTAGAAAGGGCTTAACTTTGTCTTCAATGATAGATATATCATATCCATAGGTCACACACAGACTCTGCTTTAAAGCTTTAAAGTGTATATATACACACACACATGTGGAAGTGCTTCCATGTAACTACCACGGGATTGCTCACATAGTTGTCATTCTCATGGTGAGAACCTTCAATATCTACACCCATTTGCAAAAACATGTCTATCTTTGGAAGCCATAGTCCTTAACATGTACAACAGATCTCCATGACCTGCCTCCCATCCAACTGTAACTATGTATTTTTGACCAGCCTCCCTACCCAGCCCCACCCAGCAGAATGGCAATCACCATTCTACTCTGTAATTCTATGAATTCCGTTTTCTTTTGGTTTTTGGTTTTTTTGTTTGTTCGTTTTTTAGATTTTGCCACAAGGCAGTTGGTTGTATTTGTAAGACTGGCTTATTGAACTTAGTAGACGTTCATAATGTCCGAGATGACAAAAAGTCCTTTCTTGTTATTTTATCACTGGCTTGTACTCCGCCATTCACATACCACAGTTTATTAATGCATCCACCTGCTCATACATCTGCGTTGATTCCCCATACTGGCTATTGTGACCCATGTTGCAGTGCACATGAGAGGGCATGTGTCTCTTGATTCATTCCTTTTGTATATGCCTACCAATGGGATCACTGAGCCCGTGAAAGTTCTATTTTCTACTGATTTTATTTATAATGGCTGCATTTATATATACAAGGCCTCTCTTTCCTCTGTTCTTGCCAAGACTTATTATCTTTTTTAAATCCTTGTATATCACTTTTGACATTATCTGCTTCATTGTCACACTCAGAAATCAATTCAGCATTTTATATGGAAAATCTATCCTCTTTGGCTCTGTTTAGTTTTGTAGTTGATTTTGATACAGGGCATAAAAATTTCAGAAGGGTGGGCCAAATGTTTATTGATAGAATAAAAGGAAGAAAGTGTGATTATATAATAGAATTCAGAAATTGCTAGTTTAACACCTGCATGCCTCTAACCCAGTCATAGCAATTATAATTACTCTTTCATGTCAGGCCCTTCCCCTAAGAGAAATGGGCTAGGTGGGAACTGAGTGATTGTTATAAAGTGAGTACATATAAATTGAAATGTAGGTCACTTGGGCAAGAAGGCACTTTTGATAAAACTAGGCTGACAATTAGATTCTCAGGGCACTTCAGTGTTAAATGTTCTTTCCACATTCTAAATCATAAAGCTGTGTAAACAATGCCCTAACATTAAGAAACAGAAAATTGCATTCCCCGTAATAGCCAAGCTGCATGGCACATGGTTTCACACTCTAATATGCTATGCTCTGTTCTGCTGTGCTAATATTTTAAGTAATATACTTTACTTTTTGTGTAGTTGGAGGTTCTCCATTTTCCTCTCTCTCTCCCTTTACCCTTCTAGAATAGCTTTCTGAAATGCTCCATCATATGCCAAGAGAAACCCCTGAAAAAGAGAAAATGTAAAATCAACTAATCTGTGCAATAACGCAAACAGAAACAACAATGAGCTGAAAAACCTCTAACCAAAATGTTGTCTTGTGTGTTTCCCAGACTCGATCTGTGTGCCGGGCTTCGATCCAGCCCTCAACATGATGACTGGGATCACCCCCATTAACCCGATGATACCAGGCCTGGGGCTGGTCCCACCCCCACCCCCAACGGAAGTGGCAATCGTCAAAGAGATAATTCACTGCAAAAGCTGTACTCTTTTCCCTCAAAATCCAAGTGAGTAGAAGTGAGAAGTATTTGCCCATCATATAAAATTACTTTTCCTCTTGAAATAGTATTGCATTCATTTTTGAGGTGTGAGATGTTCTGCCCAAGGCCTCCATCACTGCATTAGGACAGGTATGCAAGGATGTGTCCATGCATCTGTCCAGCAACTGAATAAATATACTGTGAAGCCAGCAGGCTCTGAGAGTTTATTGTGACATCAAGAGTCTTCTCTGCGTGCAGTAAGCTAGAAGTGAGTTAAAAGTGAAGTGAGGTAGAAGGCACCCTGAGAAATCTATCAGCCTTTCTATCCACTTTTACAAATGGAAGAAAAAAGGCTGAAGTGTGTTTTGCTAGATAGAAATTTGAATCAATCTGGCAGTTGGTGATTTTGGGGTGTGGAGGATGAAAGGTGGGAGGAATATGCATCTCAGAATTTCTGGGCCAAATCACGTTCACTTGAAGGACCTATACATTTGTTTAATTTAGCCTCTGATACCAGGTTTATAGGCTTAAATAGCTAGAATTTTTAAAATTCATATTAATCAGTGTTGCTATTCGAAGTGGACTTTTCAGGGGATTGGTTTAGTAATCTACATATAGACTAGGCAAAATGTTGTGACAGCATGCACTTTATCTTTTCATACGGCCCCCTCAAAATTTAATAGTGTCCTCATTTAAATGTGAATAATAACCAAGGCTTTTTCTCCAGACTCAGCATTTCGCAGCCAGGTAAGTATTGTTGCATGCTGTTAAGGGCTGTGTTTCCCTCTTTCTGCGGCACCGCCCCTTTATCCGGCAAGAAGACAAAGGGAAACAAGCTGGTGTTTTTCATCACATTGTCATTTCTTCATGCTTTGTACTTGGTGAAGCTGCCTCCCCTCCTTTCCCCCCATATCTGTGTTATGAAAGAGAAATGAAATTATGCTAACATGTGCTATCTTTTTCTCGGACAAGCCTAGCCACTCTGTGTAGAAATGAACATGAGAAACAAGGGTTGGGACGGGGAGGGGAGAAGATCAAGAAACATGACTGCTAGGGTGGGAGGAGGGTCTAAGTTGGTGTAAAAATTGACTGTGCCTTAGTCTGGAGAAAACTCTGGGAGCTTACCTTGTGCCTGGTGAACCTGGTAAAGGGACGATCAATAAAAGACAAAACTCTGTGTTTCACTGTGATATTAGATCTTCCACCTCCTTCCACAAGAGAACGACCTCCAGGGTGTAAGACGGTGTTTGTCGGAGGATTACCAGAAAATGCTACGGAAGAAATTATTCAAGAAGTCTTTGAGCAGTGCGGAGATATTACAGCCATCCGGAAGAGCAAGAAGAATTTTTGTCACATTCGCTTTGCAGAGGAATTCATGGTTGACAAAGCCATTTACCTCTCTGGTACTTTGCTAGGCGTTTTGTCCTGTTTTGTGATGTTAACATGAGCTCATTCCCCTTTGCCTTAATTCACACTACATCCTGGTAGTTTGGGGCTGGAGAAGGAGGTATTCTCCTTTTAGCTTGCCTGCCATGTGCTCTTTGTTAAGCCTGTGCCTCTCCACAGGCTGGCTTTCCTACCATCCAGTCTTGAGGAATTCCACCACGGAGTTTCTAATTAATGTTCTCAAGTGCGTATTAGATGAAAAGAAATATTTTGAGTACTGAGGACCATTAATATTATTGGATGTAATCCTCTGGGGGAGTAAAGTACTCTCAGAATAGTTCAGGTTTTTTTTTTTTTTTTAGTAGTGCATTTACAATCTTCACCCCAGGGATAGTGAAGCAATATCCCCTCCTTGCAGGGACTTTGTTCCTGGGCCTGTGACAGGCCCACTGTCATACACACTTGGTAGTTTAGCCGCCTGCTCTACTATCCTTATCCTTGGGATAGTTTTTTGTTTTTAGGAGAGTTTTATGCATGTTAAAGGGAAGCCTACCACTGCTTTCCACTCTGGGGGTATTTATTTGGGCAAGCATGTAGAGTCAGTGCACAGGACCTCAGTCAAATCAAAGGATATTGAGGCTGATATTGACATGTGACTTTGGGAGTATTTATTTTTAGATTCCATTCACTGCCCTTTGTTCATCCTCCAGCGACACGTGGGCAGTCTGCCACCCTGCAGACCGCCTACCTCATTCCAAGCAAAGGGAACCTGGGATGGAAAAGAAAAAAATAAAAACAGATGGACACCGCCCCCAGGTTTTCCTAATGTCTGCAGCCAGCCTCCACTGCCATGGCATTCTGGGTAAACTCCAAAAGGGTTGAGGTTATCTCAATACCTTAGAGACATTCTTGTCCTAGATGGGGATCCAGGTAATGTTGAAACCCTTCCTGTAGCTAAGTCTCCAAAGTGAAAAATAAAATCTGAACATTCCTCAGTGGAAATGAAAGGCAGACCTAAAATAAAGATATTTTGCAGTGCACTCCCAACAGTTATACCTTTGGGAATCCTGGAAGGAGTATAAGGCGTGGCTTTCTATCTCCTTAATCCAGATAACTTCTCATATCACTTCAGCTTTCTCCTCTGTGGAAGTCAGTTTATCAGCTAGAACTCTTAGGCGACGTTAATCACGTGAACATGAACTGCAGGTACCACTGGCTGTGAGACTGTTGTTTAACAAAGGAACCGTCGTCAACCCATCAGTACCCGCCTAAAAATCTGGGTTCTAATCACTCCTACATTCAACCAAGCTATTACTCATCCGTAAATCTGTAATTTAATCCCATGTCATTGGAGAAGTGCTTAGGCGGATGGTCCTCTTCAACACTAACACAATTCAACTTTTGGACCGAACAGAAACCTCAGAAGATGCTAACAAAGATGGCCAGTGCAAAATGCAGACATACAGAGTGAGGCAGAGACTTAAACTCTGATGTTCCTTGGCAGCTCTTTTGTAGCAGGAGGAAGCACAGGCCCCACCTAGAGCCTCCCTGCCCTGGGTGCAAACAAGTCCCCAGCTTTGCTAGGGTGGCCTCTGCATCTGAGGTCTGAAATCCCCGCTAATGGGGGTTGGAGCAGGAAGGAGAGAAGGTTGCCCCCCTCCCTGTGTAATCTCCTGCAAACCCAAGCCAAGCTGGAAAGCCTAATTTAAGACCACTTTCACATTTGAGGCCCGGGCTAAGTTTAGCAGCAGCCTCATCAGTCTTCTTTTTTTTTTTTTAAGGCTGTAATGATGATGCTCTGATGAGAGAGGACCAGAAATGTTTCAGAAAGTGATTCTCTGGATATGAGCAGAGAAAGTTGATTGGCCAGCTCAGGCAGCTGGCCAGCACAGGACCTGCTGACTTAACTTTCCACAGCCCACCAAGGCGTGGTTTGCTTCAGCATTAAGTCTTCTCACACATGAATGGCCATTTTTGTCACTGATGGGCACATCGTTATGCTCCCAGGTGATTTAGATGATGGTGTTGAGACCTAGGAGAGAGTTCAATCTGATGGATCTTTAGCAGACTGTAACTTTTTCAAAAGTGTGACTCACCCGGCTAGGGGGAAGATCCAGCTTCCACAGGGATTTGTAGCCGAGCTTTTACTCCAAATGCTATTGGTACCCATTAAATGTACCATGACAGGGTGCACACAACACGGTGCAGCCTGGCTTTTCCCAGTTGCATCTTATTTTGCAAAGGTCTTGCAAAGCAAAGGTGCTTATTTCTGTTCCCTTCCTCTAGCAAGCCTCATTTGGAGTTAGGCTGGCTGGCAGCATTCAGTAGTGTGTTGACCTCTCATACCCCCCCCCCCAGCCTTATAAGTTTGGTAGCTCACAGCAAATCCCTCCTATCCCCAAAGATCGCCAGCCTCCCCTCGCCCCATTTTTTTTTTTTTTCTTTTCTGGCCTAGCTTTGGGCTCTTGAACAAACCTCCTGTGGCCTTCAAAGATTGCATGGACAGTTTGTGTGCAGGCTGGATGAGGTGCTGTGGGGCCCCTTGATTGAAGGTAAAATATTTCTCTCCTGCATGCCCCAGAGGATAAGTGGAAATAAAAGAGCATTGCAAAATTGCCTGGGTAATTGTGGCTCTTGTAGCAGCTGACAGGAAACTGCCAGCAGTGTTTGCTAGGGGAATGAAGCAGCAGGCCGTGAGTAAAATTCTGAACAGTACTTTGAAGGCCCCTTCACATATCATAGATGCCCTTTATTTACTCATACCCTGTCTCTTTGAAAAAGAACTTGAGTGGTTATGCAATAGAGTTATACTACATTGAAAACAAAAAGCAGGAGCATTACAAGGTTGGGAGAAAAACATACTACATGCCAAAATTGTCTCAACTCCCTGGAGGCCAAAGGGAGGAACAGTTGGCCAGGATTCAGTGCTTGGGTCTCTGTTGGTGACCCAGGTCCCAAGCTTCTGTTGGTGAGGGTCCCGCTGAGAACCTTCCTGGGGGATATCTTTATCTCCATATCTGTTCTTCAGTATTAACTGATTGGAAGGATACCCACTTCCCATCTCCTAAAGGGAAAGGTATCTTGTCTTGTCCTGAGGTCAAAGAAACAGGTTGCATGGCTGCCGAGCTTGTGGGAAGCCTGGACCAGAAAGTGGGTACTCTGACCTGAGGTGACCGGACTTTCCACTGCTTTTAGGTTACCGAATGCGATTAGGGTCTAGCACGGATAAAAAGGACTCGGGCCGCCTTCACGTCGACTTTGCCCAGGCCAGAGATGACTTTTACGAGTGGGAATGCAAGCAAAGAATGCGTGCCAGAGAGGAGCGGCACAGACGCAAATTGGAGGAGGACAGGCTGCGGCCACCGTCACCGCCAGCCATCATGCACTACTCAGAGCATGAAGCCGCCCTACTGGCTGAAAAACTGAAAGGTAAGAAGGGACTCCCAACGGAGCCCTCACCTGTTCCTTATCCACTCATTGATGAAGGAGAAAGGAGGTCTCCAATTGCCAGATCCCTCTGTGTACTGTCTGCCTCAGGCTACAGGTGAGTGGGAGCGAGCTGGAATCTGCAGACCTCTGGGCTCCATCATCTTTCTAGGGACAGAGTTTAACAGCTTAACAGCTCTTTGAAGCTCTGTTCGAAGGTCAGAAGGGCGGGCACCCCCAATTCCAGCAACAGCCTGTGGTCCCCCTGCCTGTGCTTCGTGAGCCAGAGTCAGCGTGTTCTACTGCTCTCTGAGTTCTGTGGCCTGGGCAGGTCCACTAGACACTGAAAGCTTTTTCGAGACATCTTCCACACGATGCCAGCTAGGGTGTGTGGCGGGAAAAGAGAAAGGTAGACCAGTCTTCACAGGTGGCGTTGAAGAAACCCTTCTCACACCTACAGAGGAGTAACTCTTTAATTTCCGCTGGGGCCTTCCCTGGGTTTGAGGGTGAGGAAAAGAAGCATCCAAAGAAATAAGGACTAGACCTGCTGAACTTCAATGATGACAGCAGGGACTCCAGGTTTTGAAATTAGACTGTGTGTGTTGGGGGGTGCATGTGTGTGTGTGTGTGTGTGTTCACTATTAGTGAACAAAGTGAGTGAGATGAGTGGCATCTGGGCATTTTATTGGCCAGTGGTGGGTGGGTCAGAGCGTCTGAGGTTGCTAGGTACTGTCAGGGTCATGGCGAGGGGAGGGGTTACAGTTGCCACAGGCAGGTGTCTACAAGTAAATAAGTGACTTCTATCAAAGCAGGTAACCTCAGTGTCAACCAAGGCATGCTCAACACACTTTGGGAACACCAATGACTATGATTGGTCAGTAAGGTGTCTGGAATGTCATCACAGAGCAGGCAGAATTTGAACTTGGTGGGATAAACAAGATGTATTTCTCCCAAGTTAGAAAGGTTCACAAAGACTTCCTAACCAGAGGCTGGAGCCTAAGAACAAAGGAAACAGAGAGAATTTGGTATGAGCACTGTGTTCCTAAAGCAAGGTGAAGCTGGAGAGTGCCGCAGCCAGATGGTGAAGCCCCAAGGCTGTTGCTGGCTTTGGTTGTAAACAGTGGAGAGGCTTCACAGATTTCTGATGAGAGGAGAGGTATGCTTGGTTCTAAGGGCTGTTTAGAGCCTACCTTGTGTATTATTGGTTGTGTATTAAATGGTTGGGATGGTCCTGCTGAAGAAAATCACCAATTTTAGAAAGATTTGAAATGTTATTCTGTGCAATCAGGGTATGTGCTTCTAGCCATCGTCCCTGTCAGATCTGATGGCTCCTAATTAGCTACAGTCCTCACTGGGCTGCCTCTCTCCAGCCACTGAGTGCTGCCTGCTGATTTTCTTGGTACTGCCCTGATGCTCCAAGAAGGCCCATAGTATAAGCAGACCTCAGATGCTGCCCCTTCAATAACAAGCATATATAATGCAAATTCTGCCTACAAACTATTAGGAGAGTCCAGAATAAGAAAGAATGACACTTATAACCAGGAATACTTGTTAGAACAAATACTTTTTTCATCAAGTGAATTTTTTAAATGTATTTATTTATTGCTTCAGGCTACATCTCCATCAGTGTCCTCTTTTCACCCTTCCCAGTCCCGCCCTCCCACCCTCTACCCCCTAACCTTTCCATCCCACTCCTCTGGAATGGAGTGTCCCTACATAACATTCCCCCACCCCAGTTCAGCAGTCATATGAGGGCCAAGAGCCTCCTCATACACTGGGGGCCTACAAGGCAGTACCACCATGGAAAAGTGTCTCAATGACAGGGAGAGAAAACAAACAAACAAACAAAAACAACAAAAAAAAGTCTATCTCCATGTTCCCTTTGGTACATTGGTTGTAGTATATATATATCCTGTACTATATAGCTAAAATCCGACTATAAGTGAATAGATGTCATGTGCATCCTTCTGAATCTGGGTTAGCTCACTCAGGATGAGCTTTTCTAGTTCCATCCATTTGGCTGCAAATTGCATAATTTCCTTGTTTCTGATAGCTGAGTAGTATTCTATTGTGTAGATGTACCATAGTTTTTTAATCCATTCTTCAGTTGAGGGACATCTGGGTTGTTTCCAGTTTCTAACTATTACAAATAAGGCTACTGTGAACATAGATGAGGAAACTTCCTTGTGATTCGGTGAGGAGTCATTTGGATGTATACCCAGAAATGGTATGGCTGGGTCCTGAGGCAAAGCTTTTCCAAGTTTTCTAAGATATCACCAGAATGACCTCCATAGTGGTTGCACAAGCCTGCACTCCCACCAGCAATGGAGGAGGGTTCCCCTTTCTCCACACCCTTGCCAGCATGTGCTGTCATTTGAGCTTTTGATCTTAGCCATTCTGACAGGAAAATGGCCATCCTACCAAAAGCAATATACAGATTCAATGCAATTCCTATCAAAATACCAACATAATTCTTTATAGACCTGGCAAAAGCTATTCTCAATTTCATATGGAACAACAAAAAACCCAGAATAGCTAAATCAATCCTGTACAATTAAAAAAAAACATCTGGAGGTATCACCATCCCGGATTTCAAGCTGTACTACAGAGCAATAGTTGTAAAAACAGCATGGTACTGGTATAGAAACAGACCAGTGGATCAATGGAATCGAATTGAAGACCCAGAAATGGATCCATACACCTATGGCCACCTAATTTTTGACAAAGAAGCCTAAACTGCACAATAGAAAAAGGACAGCATCTTCAACAAATGGTGCTGGTCCAACTGGATGTTCACTTGTAAAAGAATAAAACTAGACCTATACTTATCACCTTGTACAAAACTTAAGTCCAAGTGGATCAAAGACCTTAACATAAGGCCAGTCACACTAAATCTACTAGAAGAGAAAGTGGGAAAAACCCTTGAAATCATTGGCACAGGTGACAACTTTCTGAATAGAAGAACACCAACAGCTCAAGACCTAAGACCAACAATCAATAAATGTGACCTCATGAAACTGAAAAACTTCTATAAGGCAAAAGACACTGTCATTTGAACAAAAACGGCAGCCTACAGATTGGGAGAAAATCTTCACCAACCCCACATCTGATAGAGGGCTAATATCCAAAATCTACAAAGAACTCAAGAAATTAAATGCCAAGAAACCAAATAATCCAATTAAAAAAAGGGGGAAAGAGCTAAATAGAGAATTCACAAAGGAGGAATCCCTAATGGCTGAGAGACACTTGAAGAAATGCTCAACATCCTTAATCATCAGAGAAATGCAACTTGAGACAACTCTAAAATTCCATCTCACACCTGTCATCAAGTGAATTTTGTGGTGCCACCCTGTGGTCTCCATGTTGTGACTGTTTTTGGGCCTACCTAGCTCAGTCAGTAGAGTGTGAGACTTTTAAGATGGGTTCAGTCATGGCTGCACCTTAGTTCTGTACTGCGGGGGCCGGGGGATTTCATGAAGGTTGGGTGACTACATTATGCTATTTTTATGAAGCCAACATCAAAAATGCCAATTGCATGTGTAAGGTACATGGCATTTGCCTCTACTTTTGGAGGCTAGCATATTGGGATGTCAATTTGCTAGAGTAATTTGTGAGCCTTGCCATTTCGAAAATGTATATTTATATAGATGAGTATAATTTGCAGAATTCGGAAGCTGTACCATTGCCAAATACTGTGTGATCCCTTGAGAGAACGGATTGGAAATTTTAATAGATGCCTCTTACAGTAGAATGAACTAGCTACAGATACATCTTAGGCAAGAGTCAGGTAATATCAAGCTTGACAATTTCAACCCAAGCACGGAGTTTGGAATATAAACAGCATTTAATTGCTTAGGAAATTGGCTACCTCCAAGAGGAAATCTACTCTCTGCTCCTTAGAAAAGCCAGGCAGGAGGTGAATGTTTCCCTGAATATGGTTTCACTGATGTGGGGCTATAAAATGCAGTCAAGATGGAAGGTACAGAAACCTGTGTCAGAAAGGAAGTGAAAATGCAATCTGAAAATACCTAATTGGATTTGATTTTTTTTCTCCTCCAAGAAACCTTGCTGTCTTGAGTTTATTAGATATTTTTTCTCCTATTTCATACCATACATGTTTATTCTTGTAATTTTGTTTTGGAGATGATCCATATTCAGCAAAATCTGTATCAATCAGGTCTTTATTTATGACCTACAAGGATCACCACATAGTTGCACACAGTAGATGTTGGGCAAATTAATTCTTTCTCTCTTCTCCAAATATTTCAACCTGTGGGCATATTGCATTTCTGGCTATTACAGCTGCTAAGCATGGCTGCAAATGAGAAAAGTGATTATGTTCAGCCTGCTGCCAATCAAGGAAGAAGTATTTGCTAGGCGTTTTACAAATACCTGGCCTTGGGTATTGGTGCTAGGTACACAGGAAGAGAAAACACCGTGGCAGCTCCTGCCTCAGAGGATCTAGGGTTCTTGGGTAATAGAGGAAATGAAAAAATCACCCTACACTTGCTTCTTACAATAGTGGGTTGTAATATTGTAATATATATGAATACTATCAACAACAGTGCGCTATGGTGAGTGGCAATTGGAGGATGCTTTCCCTACAGAGACAGCCAAGCCAGTGAAGCCACAAGGATGAGAGAAGGGAACATCTTAAGGGACCCCATCTCACCCTTCACTGGCTGCTTGGGTTTCTGAAGCCAGAGGAAATACTGAGTTGTAACTGTGTAGTATCTGAGACAGAGCATCACCAGGCATCGGTTTCATTAATACAAATTCTAAACCAGAAAATCAGTGGGCACCCTGCTGATTAAATAGACATTGTTGTGAGACAATTCAACTTAATGAAGACTGACTGGGAAGTAACTGTGCAGGGACCTGATGTTCATGGCATGGCTTTGGGAAAGCGAGAAGGAGCTCAATAGCACCATAATTACACTTTATTGGAAACAGTGGCACCAGGCAGATGAGATAATGAATTCCAGTGTTTCTAACACAGACCAAGCATCCCTGAAGGGCCTAGGGTCTGAACCGCACAAGGAAGAGATTGATTCGACCACGAGGAAGCATTGTGTCCTCATTTACTGGAGATTTCTTTGGGCAAGAACATTTTAAAAGTTTTTCCAATACTTTCTCCCATCTGAAAAGACACACACAATCTTTCATTATGAAGAGCCTCTCCTTGTATCAAGTGAACTTATGACAAAGTTCTTTAACCAATGCCCTTGGGATCCCCTCATGTGTCACAAAGAGCTAAGTCCCCCTGGATTGTGCTCATAATTTTCAAAAGACCAGGCTCATATTTGCATAGAGTATGGCTGGAATCAGGCTCTCGGCAGGAGTGGAAATGGTGCTGGTGTTCTGTAGATGGTTGTCAATATTTATGGTTCTGTGAAAGTATAAATCAATAATGCTATGAGCCAAGTGGACATTCCATTAGCTAACATCCAGGCCTCCTTCTCCAGGCAAGGAAAATATGAATCACGGGGAGCATCCTCAAGAAACACTTTTTGGGGTGTTACTGACCTTCATAAAGGCAAGGGAGGCCATTTCATTTAGAAACATTTTGCTTGGCCCCTCAGTGGAAATAATCAGTATACTTTTGTATTGCCCTTTTAATTTTCCCATTTTATAAATACTGAGTAATTGAGGAGATTGTGTGTTGGAGCAGAGGGGAGCCTTCACCGCTTGTGTAGCCTTAATGTGCTGTTCTGGTTAACTGGTGCACAGACAGTTAAACAGTCAAAAACCCACATACTTCTCTAGGCCAAATTCTCCTTTGAACCAGTTTAACATTCTTACTGCTTCTTCATTAATTAATGAGTTAAATAAAATAATCGGAACATGCCCAATCTGTATTTTCAAGGCGATCATGATTTCTCTGCCACAGTTCTTTAACAACCCCAGAAGTGCACCTTTTTGGAGGTGTGGTAGCTGCTGTCATCACAGCTAAAACTCTCAGCTTGCACAAGGTGGTAGCATGTGGTATATTCTAATCGGACTAACATGGGGATAATGGTGGGGAAAGGTGCCAGACTAATACGTAGCTTTTCTCCCCTTTGTGTACTAAGGGAGTTTTAGCCTTGGATTTCAGAACAACAAGCAGATCAAAGCCAGCATGTGAGTGTGGGATAAGAAATTTAGGTGGGCTTTTGTGTCTTTACGTAT
The DNA here is from genome assembly GCA_907164525.1 of Lophiomys imhausi. Taxonomy (NCBI): domain Eukaryota; kingdom Metazoa; phylum Chordata; class Mammalia; order Rodentia; family Muridae; genus Lophiomys; species Lophiomys imhausi. The sequence continues at coordinate 124,346 of CAJQZJ010032746.1, forward strand.
GGCTGTTTCTATAAAAGAATAATAGGTTCCATGATTGAACCGAAAGGAAAAAATTAAAAAGATATTCTACAACTCTTTTTGTTTTTTTCCTCTAAGAAATAAGCACATTGTCACTTCTGGCTATGATGGTAGCTGGAAACTCCTCATGTAATTTGCTTTATGAAGATTTAAATTTCTACAGAACAAAAATCCCGTGCATTGTTACACAGAATTATTTTCATCATTCATTTCCACAATTTATGTTCTCTCTCTTCAGAGTCATAAATAGTCTATTCAAAGACAAATGAAAGTACACACCCCAATAAAGGCAAAAGTAGGGATGGGGTGCCTGGTCCATGTTCAGTATCCTGCCGAGAGGATCCGAAGTGATCTCTGTGTCTATACCCATTTCTAGCTCTTGGATAACTTTTGTCTTTTCTCTTCTCAGTGACAATTATTCTTTTATTGAAAGTGGGGATTTAGAGAGAGACACTCGCAAAGCTCATAAAAATCACATCAAATCCTTTCAAAACTCACTTAAATTTTAGTTACTACCTTCCATTTCAGGTTTGTGCTATCTCTTAACGTAGATTAGTGTCTAACCATTTTACCTGGCTTTCCCCAAAACGTTTCTTGCAGTATCTGAGACTTCCAAGGATAGGTTAGGGGTGAAATGCAGTCACAGTTGGGGTTCTAAGAAAAGCTGAGTCTGCTCTTTTAACAAGCTCTCAAGGAGGCTTTGACTTGTAGACTTTGAACAGCAGATTATCCTGCTGGCAATTTTAATGTCTCCAGTGTAGCAGGTGTTCAACAAACATGAAGAAGAGGGCGCCCAAGGTCAGAAATAAACAGAAGGAAAACAAGGTGGCATGCATCAAGGCACTGAGGGACAAAAGATGAGCATTGCGATTGTTTACTAACCCCTCCAAAGCCAACAAATTGTTATTACCTCCCCCAAATTAAACATGCTTTCAAAAACTTTTTTTTTTTAATCAACTGAGAATCCAGTTAGACATTTGGCTCCTGCAGGTACTTTCTGCTTCTCCTAGAGTGTCCAGCATCACTCCACCTTTCATCCCCAGTTCTCAAGACCTCAGAGGCCTGTTTCTCTGTCATGAGAACATTTACCTAGCGGACAATGATGCATGTGAAAATCCTCTTCGACAGAAAATTAAACCTGTTTATTATCAACTGCCCACCTCTCAATCCTTGAATTTGTGACTTGCTAGTATTAATCACTACATATATTTGAGAAATAGATAAGATTTGGACTGCAAACAGAAGGTGACCAGAGGGTTCCAGTGTGTTTGGGAAGTTTCATTATAATAACAGCCCTCGGCGGGAAGTCAAGGGAAGGCGGCCATCACTGCTCAGGGTGACTGTGTCAGTGGAGTTCATGGGGAATGGTGGAAACACAGCAAAGGGGCATCGGGTTCATACCCAGGAGGCAGAGAAATCTCCTTTATAAAGGGGACATAAGCTGAATCTTGAAAGAGGAGTAACAGCTGGCCAGGGGAATGGAGGATATGAAGATCCCTAGGACAAAAGCTCAGAAGCCATGCCCACGGTGCTTATAAGAATAGGCTTGGCAAAGAAATAGATATTCTGGAAGGAAAAAAATCCCAGCTGGGGTTTTGGGGGAGACCTGCAAACACATTTCCAGTAACCCAGGCAGAAGGGTGTGATATGGTAAGGACCCTTCTTGGAATACACTGAGTAATCTGAAAGAGACAAATGTCCACACTCCTCCACAGCACAGCCCTCCCAGTTCTTGCTGAGGAAAGGCACATCTGCCCATTCTGGTTTCTAAACTTCACTCTGCTCAGAGTCACGCCTAGGCACAGACAAGAGCATTTGGAAGTTTTATAAGTGCGTCTTTGATGTGATTTTATGAGCAGCGTTAATTTCCTTCCACATGAATAGCTTTAATAACGCTGCAATCTAAATCCTGTTTAAATTAGTTTATATTGTTTTCTGCTTTCTCGGTGATCTTTCCACTGAATACAAAATTGAATTTACAGTTGTGAATTGAAAATGACCATCCTCAATATGCTCCAGTAGCCATCCAGCAGGAGCTACTGAGTTGGTGTTAATAAGTGTAAATTAAAGTCACTTCTAATATGGTAACAGATGTTGACTGGCATTTCTATGCATGCCTCAACTAACATATTTTAAATTGAACGTGAATGTTAGCACATCCATCATTACCAGCCTGCCAGGTTCAAAGGGTTCAGAAACTGAGATGAACTTAGGAGTTTTCAAAACTATATACCTCTCTTAAATTAGTGGGATTCTACCTACCAGTACTTGTCAACAGGTTAGATCACCTCTCTGGCTACCTGTGTTTTCAGTACCGAACTTTCCAGTCCTCAGTCCTCACGATGTTATTTTCCATCTGACAACTACCCATTAACTGTTCCTTGTCACTCGAGATCACACTTGTGCCCCAGTCACAGGAGTGAGGAGCATGAAGATGTGCTTTTTACACTGGGAAAACATACATTAAAAAAACAAACATTTAAATGTGTTCTTTCTGTAGAAGCTTATTATACTTAGAAACTAGCAACCAGGACTGAAAGAGGGAAGAGTACCCATGTACCAGGGGAAGAAAACTGAGCAAGATGAGCAATCCCACTGTTTCCTGTTTTTCTCTTACAAGCTCAAAAAACAAATAAACAAAAACAAAAAAAAAAAGTTGAGGATTTCCTCTTGATGCTGTGTGGGGGATTAAGTCACAGCAAGAGTGAAAAATAGCACATGAAGTCAGTGTTCTTTTCTGATGTCATTTTTTTTTAAGGGAAAAAAAAATCTCTTATAAGCATTGGGCTTACTCCTGCTGTCTGTCCCATGGGCCACTCTCCTAACATATATTGGCAGGGAGAGTGGGAAAGCGTATGTAGGGAGGCAGAATTTATTCCAACTCTAACAGTCACCATGGGCCTCTCACAACATAATGCTAAATTATGGGCCTCTCCATGGGCGGACTGTAATGTTAAGTTGTATGATGGATTTTATCTTACACAAGCTACTTTGGTCCATGAAATGAGATAAGAAACCACTGCAGCTGGAGTTCACGGAGGGTTGAACTCCAACCAAAATCCCAGAGTTAACACAATTGCATGAGTCAGCTTGAGTACTAAGGCTGTGCTCTCTGCTCAAGAAGCAAAATTTGCAAGGAAACTGGAGTCTGTCTGTGGGTGTGCCTCTGCCTGCTACCTCCACTGGCTCAGGAGTAAAGCACAGGTTTGATCTGAGGGTTACTGGGGACCTTTGATTCCCTGAGCCCAGGAGGAAACAATATATTGTGGCCTGTCTTACATCAGCAACTAGCAGCTTTGAGTCTGGAGAAGGTAGACTGGACTCCTCCAAAGGCTCGCAAGCAGAGGGGAGTCCTGCCCCAATGCCCCAGGCCCTGAGCATGGCCCTGGGCAAGTAACATCTGTACTAAGGAAATGGTACCTGGCAGTGGGGAGGTCTCAGAGAAAGAGAGCTGAAGATAACTTCGACAACATCCTGTAGGATTCACAAAGCACTCCCAAATAGCATTCTAATAACCAGGCAATAATTGATTTTTGAATTGTGTTAAATAAAAGTAAAACTTCCTTCTGAGTCACTGTCTATCCACTTGGAGTGTATACATGTTTACAAATCTGAACAGTACAGGAGGTGTCTCTCATAGTCCTCCATGGAGCAGACATGACCTGGATAGACAAGTAAGTGGGTAAGTATCTGCTTATTAAGGTCTAATTTCGCATCTTATTCTGAGAATTAAGAGTCTGTCTTACTTGATAAACAAAGGTATTTTTCTATATCACATTGCCTAGAAGTAGAATCATACAAGTGAAAGTGTTCTTCCCTCAGTTTTGCTTAGAAAACATGCTAGGAGCCTTCAGCAATAGTCACATCATTGATGTCGTAATGTCTGGCATATGACTTCCAGCTGTAATTAACTTAATCACCTTCACACCTGCCTTCCTCCACCTCCAAGCTATATAACCATTCCCAAACAAGCAAGCCTATTTGTTCTCTTTAAAATAAACTTTATCATTTATTTACAGATGAAACCTCCTTCCCCACTTCCTACTCTCACCTGAGGCTCAAACCAAGTTTAAATTGGCTTTCCAGTAGCCACCCAAAGCAAAGGCTGACCACCACACACAAAACACACATCCTTGTGTAGAAAACTAGAAAATATTCTATTTTCCATTGTGATGAAATCTATTCTATTAAGCTGAAAATGGAATTACTTTTGAATTTCAATAGAACAAGAAACGACTTGTTTCTCCTGCCTGTTTTGAGAACAGTAACTTGCATTACAAGAAGTTTTAAGACATTTTTCCTGTTGTCCACAAGTTGACACTAACAGCTATCTATATAAATAATAAAAATAATATACCATCCCATAGCATTTCTTATAAAGAAATAGGGTGAGGGTCAAAAGGTCCATATGTTTTTGAGTGACTGTTAAGAAAGCGTAATCTCGGTCTGATGCGAGAATGGGGCAGCTAAGAAAGCCCAGCACAGCTGTGCTCATGGAGAGGCAGCTAAATGAGAAGTTCTCGTGGACCTCACATGTTTTCAGAAGAACCTGGATGAAGTGGCTTTTTCTTGCCTTCCCCTTCCATTCCAGATGACAGCAAGTTCTCTGAGGCTATCACAGTTCTGCTGTCTTGGATAGAACGCGGGGAGGTGAACCGGCGCTCTGCAAACCAGTTCTACTCCATGGTGCAGTCGGCCAACAGCCAAGTGCGCAGGCTCATGAATGAAAAGGCCACCCATGAGCAGGAAATGGAGGAAGCTAAGGAGAACTTTAAAAATGCCTTAACCGGGATCCTCACCCAATGTAAGTAAAACTTAGGGGGCCATCTTTTTTTGTTATGGTCTGGCCTTTTCTTTTGCACCCATTTTATGTTTTCATGTGGGGGTAAGTAGTTCAGAAGTCTCCCATCTCACTCCATATTGAATGGCACACCTCATAACCGATTCACGTTGTGTGGCATGCAGAGGAGCAAGGACCCTGCCCTGAGAGCTTATTTCTCAAGGTGAGCAATGTTTCCATAGCTTTTCCTCAGAACACCGTGCCTGGTCTCCAGGACAGGGCACCCTGTGCGCCTGTGCTTATCGGACCCTCCTCAGTTCAAAACACACCTTCAGAGCAGCCACTGTCCACCAGCAGCCACACAGACCCATATGTCATCTTGAGACCAATATCAAAGGATAGGCCTTGAACATGTGCCCGGGGCTCTGTTTAAGGAGAAGGTACCATCGGCAAAAACCCTCCTCAGGCTGCTGATGAGGTGAGCTTTGGCTGTCTGCATGGATGACTCAGGAAGAGACCCTTATCCTTTCTTCATTGGGAAAGCAAATTGCCTTAAACACTTAATGCCAGTGATCTTTCATGTCCAGATCCTGAATTGATGAAGGAGCGTAAATGGAGCTCTCTAATAGAACAGTAGTCATGGTAATTACCCCAGGCTCTATTCAAAAAAGGGGCGTCGCCTTTTCCCATGTCCCTCTGTGTCTGTAGTTAATGTCACAGCCCCACAATGCAGCTCAGCTGCTGATGGTCTGTTGCTTGGTGAAAGCTATTGAGTGGCACTGTACCAGGGCTGTTCTCCACTCCATCCCAGGTGCAGGGACCCACACACGACAGCAACACATGCAATTTACATATCCATTCTGAAGATGAGCATTATTTGCGGTTAACTTGTGTGCCCAATGCCTGTCACTCTTTCATCAGTGCAAAGCTTAGGGACAATGTGTCTGTCGGGATAGGAGGACAGAGAGCAATGACAAACCAGGTTCTTAAGTACGGAAGCGTCTTGCATGACTTTGTTGCCACAGACAGCTTTTGCAGCAGCACAGAGTAAGTACCACATAGTGAATCCCCAAACATAAGCTGGTAAGTGACTGAGTAGCCAGGATGAGAGCACTCTGCCTTTAAAGAAAGGGACTACGGAAAACAGGAGTGCTAGACCTCACATTGACTGGTGCGGTGCCACACTAGCAAAACGCATCAGCATTGAACAATGGCCTTGAACCCTACTGGGTAGGTCCAGCAATGCTAGAGTTAGGTAGAGAATACAGAAAGTTAGTACTGGCTCTAGCTTTGAAAAGAGGAAAGACAATGTGGATGAGTAGCCATAGAGACGGTAAGATTAGTTTGGCAGAAGAGGGCTAAACAATCTCAAAAGAACAATTCCTGGGGGGGCTGTGGTTGGAAGACCTCTGTGCCCAAAGAGTATAGTGCTTACTGCCCACTTACTTTTTTTTGTTCAGGGCACTCAATTCTAACCAACTTCCCATCTGCCTTCAGTGTACTGTCTCCTTTTGCAGGGACTCAGCCCTTGACAACAACAGTGACGTCATGGAGGGTAGCCCAGGGGGTTAGGATGTAGAGAACTGTGCTCCCTTTGGCAGTGATATTAAACAGGGACAAGTTAAAATGAGGCTGGAAAAGTAACACATAGCTTCCTGCCATTGTGCAAGCCTAAGTCAGCCAGATGGGAAACAGCTGAGAGGTAGACAAGATGCAACGTGTGGCATCAATGGGCCTCGTGGTGGTAAGGCTCAGAGTGGGCCATCCAGTCTTGGAGTGCCCCCCTCTCCATGCCTGAGCTGGGAGGAACACACCAGGACAGAGGATTCACTGAAGTTGCAATCATGGAAGCCCATGTTGAGTGGGGATGGCCACAACATGTGGCTCTTAGCACCTCAGTTTGAAACGAGGATAAGTGGACTCTTGCCTTCAATCTCCCAATTTTTTCCTTTTACTGGCTTTCCTTTCCCATTTGAATAAATTCTTTGACCAACATCTTGTAAGCGCTTTTATGCTCTCCTCCCACCAACAAGGCCACCTGAAGTCCATCAGAAGTCCTATGCATGCTGGAATCTTTCTCATCCTTTAGGTCCCCGTTGAAAGGTTAAAAAGCCCATCCTTCCACGAGGTCGTTCTTGTCCCCTTTCTTCTGATGGAGTTTTTGTCAAAATCCCTGGGCAGCACTTATCCAGGATGTGATGATTTGCTGGATTTTGATGAGTATAATGAGAGGGAATATAAGAGTTATAAGAGACATAAATATTATGGATTGGGAAGAGAGGGAGTGAGTTAGTAAGCAATGGGTAAACTAAAAACCATGGGAGAAGAAAGCCTGAAACAGTATATTCAGACACTGCTCATAGCCACATGTGTATGGTACACTGTGATGCCAGCACTGGAAATCTGAGGCACAGATGTGAGTCCAGACTGGAGTAGATAAGTAAGACTCTGTCCCAAAACAGAAAAGGAAGGAGGGAATAGAGAGGGTGAAAATTTTCATGGGTAACAGGGTTTCAATCTGCATATGTAATGAGTCAAATAAATTTTTTAAAAAAGCTCGCTGGCTGTGGTCTTATTGAAAATCGCTATGCCAGACCATAGTTAACAGGCAAGAGGCTTTTAAGAGGGTTGAGTGAAAGGCAACAGAGAAACTGATGCTGGACTCCTCCCCTTTGTAACCTCCCAACAACCTTTAGGTTTATCATCTACCCATCAGCCTTTGGGAGGCTCCCCTTAGGTCTGTAATTTGGTTCTCAGTAGTGTTTCTGTAATGGGCAGTTATCAACAGACTCTGAAAATCCCAGCTGATGTTGACAGCTCAGTGCTGGCTGAGGAGTGCATACCCCATCTGTAGCACAGAGGGCTTCATATATATCCAGGAAAGCCAAACTCTTCCAGGATGACTTGAAGACAGAAGTGGCGTTATGTGCAGCCCGAGCAGGAATTAAGCGGAATTGGAAGGGTTGCATGGCTCCATCAACAACCACAATTTCCTATCCTCTTGTATGTGCTTTTGCACAACGATGACCACTCCCTGGATGCCAAGAGAACCAAACCCTCACATCCACTGTGAAAACATTAGCAGTGACTTCATGGACCTTATCTGCAGTGTGTCTGTCTCCACACTCTGTTGCCATGCTCTGCATGGCTCTGGGGTCCACCTAACTGAGGCAGGGAGGGAATGAAGAGACAACAGACACACAGACATGAAAAAATGGAATTGGGTGGGCAGGGCTGGAATTAGGTGGGATGGAGCCACAGCGCCAGGGAAGCTCAACATGTTTTCTATATATAGTTGAACGAGGAGACAGGGTTATTGCATACAGTTGAACAAGGCAATAGGTTTAACTAATCTCTGTAGAACCAGGCTGTGTAGGGGAGCAGCCTCCAGGCTGTAATCATGAAGGGGGAGCTAGAGGGGACATTTTCTACACACACTCAACATTCTCACTTGGACAAAAGGAAGGCCTAGCCACTCCCTTGGGGCACTGGCATCCTTAGCAAAGCCTTTTCCCTGTCAACGACACACTCACTCAGGACTTCACTAGCTCCCTACCCTCTGAGAATGGTTCTGTCATATGTCCTGACCTGAGCTGTCATCTTTCTTGTGGGGCTTTGTTGGTATACCTCAATCAACTTTCTAGTTTCCCAGGCTTGGTTCAGTTATGGGGACCCAAAACTTGCGTTGGTACCACATGCCTGCTTCTAACACAATAACTGCTGATGGACATATTTTTGGAAATTTCCAAAATCAGAACCAGTCAAACCCCATTTGTCTATATGAATATTCCTGGTAAACTTCACCTGAATTGTACTTGGCTTTCTCACATAAACGAAGTTGGGCTTGTGTAGCACTGATATTCAGGAGTTAGCATCTCCAGTTACTTTCTCCTGGATGATCTCCTTATTAGGCAGGAATCCCAAGTGCTCCCCCATGTACAAGGTTCCCGGTGTCCTTATTCATATCATCCCAGTGCAGCACACACAAGAAGCAGCCAAGAATGTTGGGAAATTGTTCTGAAACAACATGGAGGCAGATGTACTGACAGGCTAACTTCTTATAGCAAGCAAAGCAGGCCTGCTGTCATGGGGGGAGCGTTTACTTAGCAACTTCCTGTAGAATCCAGGAACATGGCAGAATTCGGGTCATGGTGGGCTCCTGTGTAGATGTTGCTGGAAATAGCCAAGGGGTTTCACAAGACAAAAGAAACTTCATATGGGAATCCACAAGGCTGGCCAAGATGCATACAGTCATCTTATTGGTTTGTTTGCCACTATCTTTTCTTCATATCCATACCAAGCATTCAAAGGGTTGCTTCTGTTGCCAGCTAACCAGCTAGAAGAAAGAAATAAGCAATGTTCTTTTTGACTTTTAACGTTTAATAAAAATGAAAGACTTACACCCAACACCATCAGTTACCTTCTAGCACTGCCCGTGTGCTCTTGGACTAACATTTACACATCTTCTAGAACCAGCTTTGTAATGTAATCGAATAGGCACTGTTTTCATCCAAGCTTTGGCATAAAGTGTCAAGGAGGCATAACTATACTCAGCCTAGAGACTGGGATGTATGGCATCTCTTTACTTCTCTGGGGAATTTTACTTGACTTGTGACTGTGGATGTGCACTTATCAAAATGAGGACCTCAGCCTACCCTGGTATGGCACTGGGGCTTCCCCATCTCTTCTGAGCCAGCTAGAGTGGATTTCACCTGCTAGTTATAAAAGAGAAAGGGGAAGTGGCTACCTTCAAGTTCTCCTACTCTCTTGTCACCTTCTCATCATATTTGTCTCACCTTATTGTCATTTTCTTATTCTGTTTGGCAGAACTTCCCCAAGTTTTCCTATTCATAGACATTGGGGTTTTGATCTTTGCTTTTAAGAAAATGTATGCTTCCCAGGAACTCCCAACGGGCCTGCTCACCTTCCGTTTTATCAGTCCTAAGCAAAGCTCGTCATTTCAAAGATCTGCCAGAATCAGATTCTAAGTCCAGGAAGCACGTATCACCACATCCACATATTGGTACATGGGCCAAGATAATCAGTTGTACAAACCCTATTACAACACACACACACTGAATAAATTAAACTTTGCATGGCTTTGCTTCTTGACTACTTCTCTGACAAGCTTCCTGCTGAAAAAAGAGAAAAGAGGGAAGAGTAGAGGAGGCAAATGAGAAAGCAGATAGCAATGGAAAAGGGCTTGTTAATATTAAATGAGAAAAAAAGCCATCAATATAGTAAGTATGAATGAGAATTAAAAGCCATAATGTCAAGTGAAGGTCAAGAATCTTGCTTCTAATTGTCCTTCAATCTCTCTTCCCTTGGCCATCTTAATAGGTTTTTTTTCCCCTAGCATCATGTCTGTGTTTGTTTGTTTGTTTGTTTGTTTGTTTTAGTAAAGACAAAATGCTCACAGGAGGATACTATTAAAACTTAGAGGAATGGGTGGGTGCAGAGGGACAGAGACACCACAGCAAACAGAAACTTGCTATCTGGCTAGAAATTGAACGTGTACTTCTGGCATAACCTCCTTTCCACACACTGCTCTGCTATTGCCTTGCCTGAAAGGCTTCTCCTAGTCCCTATACCAGATTCAAATCCCACTGTCAATCAAGCTTCCTCCCAGAAGCCTGACCAGTCTGTTAGCACCCATAGTCATTCTCTCTACATAAGTCCTTACCATCTGCTAATTTTTCTATGTGCATCAGATTATTTGTTTTCTTATAGAATGGTTTTATTCCAGAGATACAAGCCATGTGCACTGTTCATTTTTCTTGCCTTACCACAACACTCCTAAGCTTGCCAGTGTCTGTAAAACACACAAGTCCTGACTACAAATATCAATCATTGACCAATCATCGAGGGAAGCAAAACTGGTGTTGGAAAATGGGCTGCAAACTAGTAACTTCAGAACATATTCTAAATGTTTTCTTCTCTCTCTCTCTCTCTCTCTCTCTCTCTCTCTCTCTCTGTGTGTGTGTGTGTGTGTGTGTGTCTGATCTCAACTGACTCAGTACTAATATGGATTCTCTTTAAAGTAGTACACACAGAATACACATAAGTTATTCAAAAGTAGGATTATCTTATTCTTACTATTCTTATTTTAGCATGGAGACTGTAACAGTTTCAACCATCATGCCTCCTAGCTTTGTACATTTATATGAGAGAAAGTGGTACTGGCCTCATCTTCAGTCTTCAAAACAGCAAATGATGCAGATGCTTTTGACCAGGTCTGAAGATATCCTGGCTGTAATCTCAGCTCAAGCAATAATTAGCATATCCCTTCAGGAAAGTCTTCTAAGCCCTTGAGTCTCTGTATCCTCCTTTCTGTGATGAAAAGGTTTGCCCAGATTATCCCCTGAGGTACCATAACATAGTCCTTACTGTATGCACAATTTAGATCCGTGAGCATTTCTGGATATCTAAAGGTAGAACCCATGGGATGTCCAGTTTGCCTCAGGTGATGAGAGAACAGAGGAACAGGCAGTCATCCCCGCACATGTGCCAAGGCCTTGCTGTGGTGGCTGCCTCTGAGCTTCTGTGAGTGTCAGAAGCCACATTTCCACCATGAGAGCATGTGCCCAGAGCCCTGCAGGTACCAAAGCTGGTCAGAGTTATTGTCAGAGGCGGTTCTGCCATGCTCTGACATCCCCCCACTGCCATGCCCTCATCTGTCTTCACTGCTTAAGTCGTAAAAGCCTCTGCTGTTGGAATGAATGATTAAAATCATCCCACAAATATTTACTAGAGCACTGTTAAGTGCCAGGTCATATGCTAAGTGCTGGAATGAAATACGATGGTCTCGGTCTCTGACCTCCATGCACCATCCCCCCTTATAGGCAGACTGATGTCCTCCCCCACATTTCTTCTGTCTAAAATGTTCTCTCTGAAATCATTTACTTCTCAGGAACATCTCAGCTAAATGTTTTTTATTTCCACCAAGGGAAATTTGGTTCCTGTGTCCCCTGCTGTCGAAAAAGAATTTTATGAAGTGTTAAAATGTTTTCCCACGCCTGTAGAAGTCATTGCCATAGCTCATCCAAGGAAGGGGGTAAAAAAAAAAAAATCTCTGTAATGCTTGAGCAACTTGACAGTTTTTCTTTTTCTCCACAAAATCATGCTGATAGCTATTATTTACTAATGCACTAAACGCTCAAAATATTATTTCCACTAAAAAAGAGAGGAAAAAAGGAAAAGAAAATGAATCCTTTGGTCTCAGGGAATAAATATCCAAAGAAAATAATGTATGAAGGCTTCCAAATGACGGCTGAGCACCGAATGTTCTATTTCTCATAGTACCAAAACTGACAGAAGTTGCTAAAAATTTGCCGCAACTGAGTGGACCCTTTTTAGTATCTTTCTTTTCAATTTTACCAAAACTACAATTCTAAGTTTAAAAAAAAAACAAAAAAACAAACTTTTTTTAATCACACCAAAAAAATGTGAAAGAAAAATCAAGCCTAACCCTCAAGAACAACTATGGAAGGCTCCATTTCAAGATTCAGTGTGTTCCATGGTCATGAAGCAACTCAGGAAAGACACAGCTTTATCTAGTACTAAAATCCTCTCCTCAAGTACCATGATCGACTGCCCGCCCTGGGGACTACAAAATACAGGAGGGGCGGGGGAGCAGCATATCTGTTAATGGGTTAGGGGACAAATCTTGGCTACTTTGGACAGAATCCACTCAAAACTTTTTTCACAAAATTTGTTTAAGAGGAAGACATTCAAAGTGAGAGCAGATCGCTCTGAGGCAGAGATGAGGTGTTCTTGAGGCAGAGAGTGTGTCTTCACATCCTTCTGCCAAAGTAAGAAATCATCCCAGGAGGAGTGTGGGAGTAGCTAGGATGTGAGTGGATTTCTTCTGCGAGCTAAATAGGGCAGACCAGAACTCATGCACCACAAAGTTTCTGACCTCTGGCCCAGAGATACCCAGCACTAGAGGGTAGATTTAGTATTGCCTAATGCAGGGGTTCTCAACCTATGTGGCTTGACCCATTTTGGGGTCACATGATCCTTTCATGGGAGTCACATATCAGATACCCTTCATATCAGATACCCTTCATATCAGATATTTATTTTTTTAATACTTTGTTTTTTTATTTCTTCAAGTTACATCTCAGTCACAATCCCCTCCCTACTCCCCCTTCCTGTCCCACCCTTCCACCCTCTTCCCCCCAGAAGTTTCCCCTTTCAGTCCAACAAATGGTTCCTTCTCTTATAACAGTAAATACTATACAAAACAACAGAAATAAATATGCCACATTTATGAGAGTTAAATGGCCCAGTATACATTCCCAGTGTCCAGTTCATACATATTTGGCCCCTGACTTTAACATTCTACTATCTAACCATCTCCATGAGTTTAAAGTTCTATAACTGACTCAGCTTTCCTACTAACTTGCATCACTATTAAAAACATCTTCTTAGATCCAGTACACCCTCTTGATTCCTAAACAACTCAAAATTTAACTATGAGACTCTAGCTGTCTATTCTTCAACCGCCTCAGAGACCTGAGAGGGATAAATATATCTGATTATATAGGAAGTGCAGGGCCTGCAGCTTCCAAAACTAAGAAATGACATACCAGTGACCGCCAGGACAGTTCCCATTTTCTCTCCAAACGTTCCAGCATCAGTCTTCAGCCTTTTGGTCCTGTTTCTCTGACAGACATTTATTGTAGAGCAGGGATTATGAAGGACTTACCTACCCTGTCTTGGCAGAGCTAGGCTGTTGACTTCCCTGCTACCAAGTTTTGTCCTTTTTGGACAGCCGTCTGTCTGCAGTTGAAGCAAGGAGTTTTTTCATGCCAAGAGATAGGCTTGCTACTAATTCAACCATCTCACACTGGAGATTCTTAGATGCTTATCTTCTACATATCAGATATTTATATTATGATTCACAAACAGTAACAAAATTACAGTTATGAAGTAGCAACCAAAATAAATTTATGGTTGAGGGTCACCACATGAGGAACAGTATTAAAGTGTCACAGCATTTGAAAGGTTGAGAACCACTGGCCTAATGCCATGCTCTTTGCCTTGTGGCTGACAAGGCCAAAGACTGGGTCCAGACACAGTCAGTGATCTAAACAACCCAAAGTTGGCTAACTCAGCTCCCCTAGCCTTGTCTTCTCTCCCATACCCACCCCCAGTGTCACGGCCTAACGGCAGTTCCCTCAGCTAGGCCGTATGAGGAAACTTCCTGGGGAAAGTACACACTCCAGATAGGAAGCTCACAACAGATGAAAGTACCACCAAGTCCAGCTTGGTGAACCCTGAGTTTTACTGGGGTTGCTCACAGGAGTATGAATGACAAGTCACAGAAGCAGAAATGCCTCAAAGACAGCTACATCACCAAAGCCCGTTCAACACTGGTGACAGCTCATACAGGGGGAACCTGGAGCACCATGCTGCACAAGCAGCCAGCTCAACAGGTTGGAGAGTGTCCTTTCCTGGTGCCTTGTTTGGTCTAACCTCTTCCAGACAGCTGGGTGGGTCCTACTTCTTCCAGGCACCAGGTCTGGTCTGAGTCTTTTTTGTTGTTTGGCTTCTCTGAGGGGGACTCTCAACTTTTACTGTTTACCTGAGCAGGCAAGGGCCTAGTAAATTTGATCAGTTTCAGGGACATCCCGAAGCTATTCTGTTTGCTTTTCTTCTTAAGTAGCATCCCCAAACAAAGGAATGTTTCCATATCAGAGGAAACTGTTACACAGCAAGCCTGCTTCAGTTTCTGCTGAGGCTTGTTGCTCTAATTTATTTCAACATAAAAACAATGGATTCCAGTCAAGGCTGGAAGGCTCAGGACTCAAAACTGAGAGAAGTTGCTGCCAGCCTGGTATGGACAAATGAAGTAGGGGCCCTTCATGAAAAAAAACTTTGGTTATTCCAGCCAATGGTTTGGCTTCCTTAATAAAGTTTTGAAGAAAGGCAAACACAGCTACCTGCACCTGGAAAGTCTGGCCTCTTTGTCCTGGAAATTTTTACTTGCCTTCAAGTCACAGCCCACTCATGATTCCTTGAGTTCTTTCCAGACTCCCTTGGCACCCTGCCTTGGAAATCCCCGTTTAGTACTTCACCTAATCACATGTGACTGTCCAGTCCTTGGTCTGAAGCCAGTGAAGAACTGGCTGGGTCTTTTGCTCTCCCTACCCACAGCATCTAGCACAGTGTCTGTACATTAAATAACTGGGTGCTCAAAAGCTTTGGCCTATGTGGGTATGGACAGATGAGATTCTGTTCTAACACAGAGGTTGTTAAATTTCATGATGCATCAGACCCACCTAGACAGCATCAAGCAGTCTGGCACTCCAACACCCCAGTTACTGATTCAGTCACTGGTCTGAGCTTTTGCATTTTACCTCGAGTACCCAAATTGTGCTTGTCCAAGAAATACACATTGCGAACTATAGCTGTAAATCATCTAGCATAATAAGTAACCAGAGCTAGCCTATTGCCACTAAACAATTCTTAAGGAATCATTTGGAGCCAGTGGAGGCCCAGAAGGAATCTAAATCACTATTTGAGGCTTACAAGGACAGACTCTCAGAATCTAGCTTTGTCCTCTCCCTGCTAGAGACTGTTCTCCAAAGTGTACTGGTTACTAAGAAAAGGGCCGGTTTCCCAACACTGGACTTGTTTTGGTTATTTATAAAGGGAACTGCAAATATAGCTATTGCTGGAGTGGAGACTTTGTTAATATATAATTATTTCCTTCTTCCATCTGTCAGAAGAAGCTGACCTTCACATCATCTGACCTGTTGTTGACCAGAACGAGGAAAACAATCTGAGAAAGACCAATACAGTCAACCAAACAAAACATTTAGGGATCATACATTGGAGAACAATTTAACAATGGCTCTCAAGAGTAATAATTTAGATATTCCTTTTTCTTAGCCTCTGCCAGGAACTTTTAATAAGATGCTGAAGCAAGGCTGTCAGAAGCCGTATCTGAGCATGCTCATCACCACCTTATTAAGGGGAGCTACATGAGCAGTTTCCAAGGTACAGCTTCAGTGAAACAAAGCAAGGTAGAGGAACAGTGCTGGCATTTTATGTAACCACAAAGGGCACAGGCTGGAGTCACACCTGTGCAGTGCATGCATTCCTGCCTGACTGGGCCAGGATCTGTTAAATAGAGAAGCTGGTAAAGGAGCTCAGCCTCGGAAGGTAGTCTCTTCTTCTCATTTTGTGCCATGTACATATATTACTTTTGTTGAGTCAATAGTGGAAATCTAGCCAGGGAATTTGTTGGATGTATAAAGCCTTGAAATGCTCTGCATTGTAAGGAACCATTGCAATTATAATCGCATGCATTTTTCCTTCAGTGCATCCCAAAACATATGGGCATGTGGATTAACAAGGGTGCTACACCCACACGCAACTCCAGGGATTGGACTAAGTGGGATATCAAGGGAACAAAGAAAAGACAAACACAGAAATACAGAGAAAAGCTGGAACCCCGTGGGTTAGTGTAACAAAAAATTATTTAAAACATTTATATTTATTAATACTTATCAAACACCTATCATCCAAGGCTTGTGCAGTTTCTTAGCCACACCCCTTCAACCAGACCTTGTTGTTTCTCATGGAGCTGTGGCCTGTGCTCAGCCCACCTCGGGGCCCCAAGTCCAAACTCCTCCGTTATGTGCTGCCAGGTGCCAGGTTGACCTGCAGACTAATACACTAAAGAGAAAAAACGCCTCCCACAGGTTAGGCTCTCTGATGGAGACGCTACAGCACCTGGTAAGCTCAGCATGTTAATTACATGCAGTTGAACAGGGAGGTGGTGTCACTGTACACCACTAAACAGAAGCCAGAGTTATTGTATACTGATAAACAAGGAGCTAATATTATTATATACAGCTGACCAAGGAGGCAGGTTTAACTACTCTCAGCAGGAGCAGGCTCTTCAGGGAGGAGGAAGCTATGGTGGATGTTTTCTTGCACACACTATCAACATTGGCATTCATACAGAAGGAAGTCTTTCCCATCCCCCTGAACCTCACCCAAAGAAGGCTTTGATGTTCCCGTGATGCACAGGCACCGGGGTCTTTGAGGTGGCCACACTTGTGTCTACAGCACACTTTCACTCGGGACTTCATCTGTTCTTTACTCAAGGGGATCTGCAGTTCACCTATGTGAACTAGGATTTTTATGAACTAGATCTTTATGTCATTGTCTGCCTAATGCCATTGTATTTATTTGCGCAGTTTGCAATTCCCCACTTGCTTGGAATTTACCAAAACACACACATACACACACACACCATCTTCTCCTCTTAAAAACATTTTCAGTATCCAATTCCCTAAAAGAAGCATTTTTTTTTTTTGCATTATCTAACCAAGAAGTTGAGAGGTCAAGTTTAAGGCCATCATTTGGGGCTCAAGTTTATCAGGTACATAATGAATCCGGTGTCATATGGTGTACTTTTGAATCATCTCAAGACAAAACTAACTTGTGCCTCCTCAACTTGGAAGTGTAGTACAAGTCTCTTTCCAGCATCACGAGCATTGTGTTCTGCTTCCTTGGCTCCTCTTTAGCTAGCAATGTCTCTCTGGTATGGGACCATGCAAGAAGTAAGGAGTTTTGTCACCTGACACAGCTGTGGCCTCCACGGGGCCAGTACTTTCTGCTCCCTTTGGACATCTGTTCTCTCTCTGGGTATCTGTCCTGAGACTGCAATCATTGATGATATTCTCTCTCTCTCTTTCTCTCTCTCTCTCTCTCTCTCTCTCTCTCTCTCTCTCTCTCTCTCTCTCTGGCTAGTCTCTGACCTACCACTCACATCAGTTCTACAACTCCATCTGAAGTCTTGGTTTTTTTCTTCTGTCCCTCCTTCCCATGAGGAATTCCCCACCTCCAGCTTTTAGAATTTAAAGACAACAATAAGAAGCCAGGGGAGGGAGGTCAACTATCTCATTTGATATATGCCTTTGAGAATGCCTTCTGAGCTATTCATGGAGGATTTGGAAATATGTTATCCCTTAAAAGCAAGAAGGAAATTCTCCCGAGCTGTACAGAGTTAAGGCTCTATCATGAGCCCAATAGCATTAAAAACAAAAATTAGGCTTGCAGGATTTGTTTGAGGTGCTTTATGTAGGCAAGCCTGCTGCCTGGAACAATGTAATCAGTTGCTCCAGATATTTGGGACACTAAATGGATTTAAGGTTCTTTTCACAGCTGTGTAGCTGGAAC